>QJPP01001952.1:0-450876 GCA_003996215.1 Jaltomata sinuosa | reverse complement strand
TTGCTTCGAGATTCCTTAGACGAGTCCGAGTGATTCAGGACAGACTTCGGGCAGCTCAAAGCAGGCAGAAGAGTTATGCTGATCGTAGGCTTCGTGCCTTGGAGTTTAGTGTCGGTGACTTTGTGTTTCTCCGTGTATCGCCCATGAAGGGCGTGATGAGATTTGGTAGGCGGGGCAAGCTTAGCCCCAGGTACATTGGGTCGTTTGAGATTCTGCAGAAGGTTGGTAGCGTTGCCTATCAGTTAGCCTTACCTCCGATGTTTTCAGCTATACATCCTGTATTTCATGTTTCGATGTTGCGTCGGTATGTACATGATGAGTCTCATGTGTTGCAGTGGGATTCAGTTCAGTTGGGTGAGGATTTAGCCTTTGTTGAGGAGCCGGCAGCTATTTTGGCCAGAGATGTCAGGAGATTGAGGTCTCGAGAGATCCCGGTTGTTAAGGTTCAGTGGAGGCACCGTCCAGTCGAAGAGGCTACCTGGGAGACCGAGAGAGATATGCGGGATCAGTATCCGCAGCTATTTTAGCCTTCAGGTACCCCCTTGATCTTGACTTTCGAGGATGAAAGCCCTTCTTAGTAGTGGATAATGTAATGACCCTTTCGGTCATTTCCACGTAAGTTTTGAAGTCAAGCAAATCGATAAAAGTTATCGTAAGATCTTTAACAAATTTTCTGAACTTTGGGTCAAATGTCTCAGGGCGTTTCTCTCAATATATAAAGAGTTGGAAGTCCCCCAAAATACCAAATCGAAGGTCTACGAGTCTAGTTTCCAACGCATAAAACCTCACGTCCAACTGATCTCGGAGTAAAACATTATGACTGTTTTACCGCGGACTGTCTGGCAAAAAACGGGTTACGAACCGGGTCGCGAATCGGGTCGGGTTAAATGCGATTTAAGCCTCAACTTCACATTTTAAGACGCTATTTCAGTTCCGAAATAGTTATAAAAAATAAGGGAGGATCCCGAGAGAATTCTTGAGTATCGAAATCGTGCGTATTTGAAAATATTTTATTTAAAAGTCGAAGGTAGTAGGAAGTTATATTATATTATTATTACCTTTGAAAAATATTTTAATGGAGATAGTAAATTTAGTTATGTTGAAAATTATTATTATAATATAGTAGGTTTTATTTGAAATGATTTTATGTTAATTATGGTATATTCAAAAATTATACTTATTATACCACGAATTTATGCAATACCCGAATATTTATTTAACGGGATAAAAATTATTTTGGTAGCACCACCACTTCCACGTGGAAGTGGAGGGATTGATGACAAGGCTTTTGAAAGGCTTAAATTGCTGCCATTCAACAGCATAGCATTTAATGCTAAGCTTGGATAATGTCATATGTATGTTTTCCATACATATCGCTGCTTCATTTGCAAAATGAATATGCAGTATATATATATATATGTATATTACTATTACATACAACTATTCACATTCTTAGATACTCCTTCACGTTGAGGTTTTGTTGTGAGAAAAATATATTTGATAAAGTAAATCAATTATCTACGTCAAGTTATTCAAGCCCAAATCCGATTCTGATCTAGTTTTGGATTTTCTCGGAGTGGTTCGAGCTTGGACATCGTTCTAGCATCTTGTCATCGGACGACAGGTAGGTTACGGTTTATTTTTCCTAGACTCCGTATATATAGAATAAAATTGTATTAATGGGCATCCTTGGGTTGGATTATTAGGTTGGCACCACAGACCTCGACCGCTTTATTCATGTCCGCCTACTTTTGTTCCTCCGTTGCTTGTAGTATTTGCCGATATATTTTATTTACCCTTGTGGTCCTGTGAGGCCTTGTTGACTCTGGAACATAGAAGGTGGGATTTTGGGAATGTACGCGAGTCCCGGGCATAGAATTATCCTTCTAGGCTGGTTATGCTTGCTGAGTAGCTGTGGGCCTGTGCAGGGTCGATAGGTTGATTGTGAGCTGCGGGGCAGCTATTGTGTGTGATCATACCATTTCCATGCATATAAAGAGGTTTTATCCATGTTTTACTGTGGTTTTGGCTTCGGGCCTACTGGCACTGTTTTCTAAACCTTGCCTGGCCCGGGGGGCCCCTTTTTGATGGAAATGATTTGGAAATGGTTGATTTGACTTGTGAGTATTCTTGGGTAAAAGAAAGTAAAATTATGTTTTAAAACACCAGTTTTACTACTACACTCGACTCTGCAGGGCCGGAGTGCTAGTTGAGTTTTCTTGCTACTTGAGATGATTTTTAGCCTCGGTCGGACCGAGCACCTGAGATGACTTTTTACTGTTTAGACCCGGTTACCCCCGGGCACCCTTGGAGGGGTTTTTGAGACATTTTCCTACTACTTTAGTCCTGGACAGGGTCTGGGCATTGCATATTCGAGACTGGGTCTCCATCCTGATACCGGACTTGCTTCCGGGCAACATGTTCTGATACTGAATTTTAGTATGGGGTCTGGGACCTCCATGGACTTTGCCATCCGGGCCAGGGGCTACGGGCTGCGTGTGCCGGAGGAGGGGTATACGGTGGAGTAGAGGTATACGGGCAGAGTCCTTCCATGGAACCTACCTGCTGGGCCGGATCGGCGCCGGAGGAGGTACATACAGAGATACCATGGCACTTGAGATCTTCATGCATCATATCATTCATGGTTCGATGTTCCACCCTTGTTTGTACGCTCCGGTAGTATGGGATGCCGGAGGGTTTGTTATCACTTGTTTGTGTTCCTCGGTTGTATGGGCGGCCGAGGGACTGTAGGTAGACTCTTTCTATTTACTTGTAGAATTATTCCCTATCATGGATAAGTATGAGATTGGTTACTGCTAGACTGTTAGTTTCTGGATTTGAGATTGGTATGACTAGTTGAGTTTGATTCATATCTCTGAGCATGCCTATTATTACTCTTTCTTTCTTCTTCTTACACTTGAGGTTACCGGTATACCATCCATTTCGTAAACTTATTTTGTATACACTGTTGTTGCAAGAACCCCAGGTGCGTTATTTCTTACTTTCACCTGTGCCTATGGTGTGTATATTCTGCTTACTAGCCTCATATGTGGTTCTGTTGATTTCCCTCTGGGCTAGTTCCTGTGTACCTTTCATTGATTTCTGTGACTACTTGCTTCTATTCTGTCTATTACTGCGCTTTTATCTTATATGTGCCCAGTCGGCCTATGATACCTACTGGGTACCTTATGCTTCGCATATGGTGCTCACCCCTACCCCTGCATCTTTGGGTGCAGATCCTAGCGTGGGCCATCGCCGTTAGACCGTTGTGATTCGTGCTTGGAGATCTGTTGGATACCACTTCAGGCTGAGGGTGAGCTCTTGGCGATCGGAGCTTAGCTTTAGTTTATCTTTTGCTTCATGTACTCTATTACCATTCAGAGACATCTGTATATATAGCTTTGGTTTATTTGCACTCCATGTATGTAGTTTGGCTCTATACTATGATACCAGGTCTTGGGGTTTGGTTTAGTTTTCGCATATGTATATATTTATATCCCTGTTATCTATTTTATTTGTCTTGTTTCCTTATTTTCTAGATAGTAGCCCATTACTAACTGTTCTGGGCTACGGGGATTGGTTCACCTACCGGGGGTTGTAGGTGCCATCATGACCGAGAAATTGGGTCGTGACAATTATGCCGCAAAACTTTTATCAATGTTAAGTTTGAATGTTTATTCCATCAGTTTGGTCCATAGTACTTATTTTCACAAGATGACTAGCCTGAGCTTCTCAACGGTTTGACCAAAATTTGGCTAATTGCCCATGATTTTGTAGGTTGGAAATGCTTTACTTATCGCTTGAATTATTATCCAAAAAAATTGGTTCTTCATTCTTCTTGTATAGAACGTTTTTTGCCCACCATACTTACAAGTTGTCTAGCTCCTCCATATTTTCCAAGTAATACAAACAAGGACAATTTGTAAGATAAATTTATGTACTTTGTTATTGGTCTTCATACTTATCCATTTATGTACATTGTTATTGGCCTTCATACTTATCCATGTTCTCATGATCCTTTTAGGAAATCATGGATTATAATGATTCCTAAGAGAGATCCGAAGAACTTTCATAAGTGAGTGGAGGCCTCACCCTCTATAAAAATATGCTGCAAAGATTTATTTGTAGTGTAGTGCAACAGTAGCAAGTAGGGACCCTACTATTGCTGCTATAAATATTAATAATATCACAGAAATAAAGCTTTTTAAAGATTAATCGCCAAGCAAGAAAAGAGATTTTAAAAGGTAGGCTCTTATACCATACCAGACTGATATCTTTATTTTTATTTTGAGTATTTTTTATCATATTCCAAGTATAGGTATTAGAGTTCTGACCATCATGTGTGAGGTTTCATATAGAAAAATATGGGAGGTTGTCTTGGCTAATCTCGATATTTGCTGATTTATTGTACAATATATTCTGAGAATATATCTCTCAATTTATTAATGTTCCAGTTTTTCAAGTAAAGTCTTTGACCTTAGCCTTGGGTTGGAATACGATCATGATACAATTTAGCAGGCACACCCTTAAAGGCCAGTTATTCAACCATATATTACATTCTCCATTATTGATAATCCACAAAATGTTATCTTCTTATTTATATCTGGAAACTAAAAGAAATTCTTAAGCTTGAGAATTCTCGGATTCTCATTTCTTTAAAGTAGGATGTGATCTTCACCAATGATTTTCTGTCAAAAAATCATCCCATAAAAATTTTTGGATCTTAAATCTCCACCACCTCTTGATAGCCAAAGTGCTAGTAATATCAGTCATATTTCTAATGTCAATGCCTTCTTCCTCTTTTAGAAGAAAAAGTCCTTTTCAAACCTCTAGTGTTGTTTAGTTCTTTCACCAGAGGATCTCCAAAAGAATCTAGTAAAATATTTTTCAAGAAGCTCAATGGTGGCTTGAGAAGGATTGATGGTTGTGAGTATAAGTAGGCATAGATTGTAAGACACTTTTAATGAGTATAACTTTAACCCTATATGTGAGCATCTTACCCTACAAACTATTTAATATTTTCACCACCTTAGTCACCATATTATCAAAATAGAAAATTCTTTTCTTCCATGTGTAAATAGGACAACCCAAATATGTAAAAAAAAAATTATCAAGAAAGTTAGCTCATTGTCTCAACCTATTGGTTTTATAAGCAAAAGTTTTAAGACCCATTAAGAAGAAATTCTTCTCAATGTTGGCTCTCTGGACAGAACACCTCTCATATCTTTTAATGTATTTCATGATAAGCTTTAAAAATCTGCTATTTCCACTACTAAAAATGGCTATGTCATCGTCATATACAAGATGATCTATGATAGGCCCTCTTTGATTCATAATGAAGGGAATAAAGTATTATTATCCAGCAAACTATTCAGATTTCTAAACAAAATCATAACAAATAGGATAAACATAGAAAGGGAAGAGAATTCCCCTGTTTGAGACCTTGAGTCAAAGAAAAAAAATCATTTCTAAAACCATTTATGAGAATAGAGCACCAAAAATTATAAATAATCCTCTTAATACTACTAACTCAATTAGTAGAAAAAACAAACTTGCTAAGAACATTTTCCAGAAAAGACCATCATAACCTGTCATAGGCTTTGGCCAGATCAAGCTTAAAGATCATATTTTCACCATGGTAGATTTTTGAAATGTTATGGACAAGTTCCTCTGCTAACTTTACATTTTTTGTAATGAGCCTGCTTGAAATGAATCCACTCTTATTTGGAGAAATTAGTTTCTTAAGCAAAGGGTTAAGCATGTTATTAGAAATGATTTTATTGGTGTAATTACTAAGACTGATAGGTCTTAGTTCATTGAAAGAAGTTGGATCATCAAATTTTGGAATAAGTGCTAAACATGTATGAGTGTAGAACTTAGTAAGGATTTTTCCTTGAAAGAATTCAAACACAAAGTTCAATATCATGTTTAATAATATTTCACCAAGATTGAAAGAACCTACCTATGTAACCATCAGATCCATCTGCACTATCTGGACTCATACTATAAGTAACATTTTTTACTTTATTTTTTAGTAGGTAACCTATTCAGAAATTCATTCCATATCTTCTATAATTTGAACTTTTTTCCCCAAGTGATCACTTGCTTATTAACATCACCAATATTATCTTTAAATCATTAGTTGAGTTTTCTACTAAGTACTTTTAATTTGTTTTGGAGTCTCCACATAACATTCCAATCACATTGATGTTCCAAGAGATTTGAACTATCTCAAGGAAATCCTGTTGATCAGTCCATATGTTAAAAAATCTCAAGTATATTATGATGCCTTATTGATCAGTGTTAGACTTCATAAGAAGGGATTTGTGATAAAACCCTGTTTTGCCAAGAAGATTGATAGTACTAATTTGGAATTTATTAGAACACTGATCATTAACCAAGACTCTATCAAGTCTGTTTCAAATTCTTTTGCTAGGTCTTCTTTTGTTTCACCATGTATATCTTGGTCCAGTAAAATCCAAATCATTGATACCACATGCTTCCATTGTGTTAATGAAGTCAAAACCTTATGAGCTCTGTGTGACTTACCATCCAACTTCTCATTTAGATCCATAATGTCATTAAAGTATCCTTCAATATACCACGGCCCATTATTTTGATTGCTCATATTTTCTAGATTGATCTTTTCTTCTCTAGAGGTACATTTTGCCTAAACAACTGAAATGACAATGTCCTGATTACCAAGATCTTTTAATTGTATAGAAAGTTGTTGATCATCATTGACTAGTACTCCAACTTCATTTATGTATCTCCAAAAACACTAGATTTTATGGTTAGTATTGGACAAATAATGTTGAAAATCTAGGAATTTCATGTAACAATCAACCTTGGTTATATTGACAAAGGGTTCTATAATAGCAACAAATATCACTTTGTTAATGTTGACAAGATGCTTGAGTCTGTGAATAATTTTTCGGACCTCATTGATAAACGCTCAAATCATACTTTTCAAGTATGGAGGCACGATGATCGACAAGCAAAACACATTTATAAGTACCCAACAGGTGTCAGAGTCGTACCCACAAAGACTTGATGCTAGCTATATGAAGATTTTATCAAAATGAGTTCACAAGGAGAGTAAATGTTTAAAATACAAAAGTAAAAGATTGGGGGAATTGGGATTCTGTCACTACAACTATAATTCGAATTAAAAAAATGAGTAAAGCGGGTGTACCAAATTGACTAGGCGACTAGGGATGTGAATTCAATGGGGATTTAATGTGGGATAGGGTGATTATAAATTCACACTTATTCTCGCTTATTGACACAAGTAGCATTGGTCATGAGTATGGTTGTTTATATCTCGATCAACAACCATATATTCGATAATTCCAGTTAGAGCATCATCAGTTAAATCAACAAGCAACCAATATCTAGCTTAGGGAGGTCACACTATCTCTAGCTTAGACCCTTAAGTTGGTGATTCCGTTGATATGAGCTATTTCTAGCCTCAAATCTGAATGGAGTCCCAAGTTCCCACTAGTAATCTCACATCCAAAACTATGAAACTCTCTTTCAAGCAACAATATAGTCAAGTAATGAAAATTAATATATACAACTACAAATTTTAGGATTAAAACTTGGTGAAACTACTAGACCCATGTCAAATAAGCAATTATAAGTGAGAATTAACAACACCCACACCTATTTGTCAAGCACTCATTATCAACACATCCCTAGACAAATGAAATTATCCACGCATGCTAAAAGAAAGAGATATACCAAGTGGGTAAGTCAAATTCCTCTTCATTCAAGCTAAATCTTAAGTTCTAAGCTCAATTTTTGTACACAAATAGTTAACCAAGATTTGAAATAGAGAATAGATTGAAACCCTCTTATTATTGGAGAGGAAAACTTATTCTCAAAGTAAAGAGCTCTTCAGAATATTCAGTACTGAAGAATGTTATTTACAATTGTGCCTAAATTAGCCTTTTATACTTTCCCAAAATGTCACTAATTTTTTGGACAAAATTGTCCTTCGGGTGGTGTGTGGCGCAACGTGCGGTTTGCACATCGTGATGTGCGCATCACACACCTTATTCATCTGAACCAGTGACTCAGCCAACTTGGGAGACGTCATGTGAAGGGGGTGCAGTTCACACCATGAGTTGTGCACGTTGCACAGCGACCGCACCCCATGACAGATCCTTTAGGCAATCCAAAGCTTCATGCGGTGGGAAGTGCGGAATGCACCATGGCTTGTGCGTGTCGCACAAGCACCACATCTCAGAGCAGATTCTTCGTCTTTTTGCGATCACTTCACACTTCACTCCTTTTAAGCTCTTTTTGGGTCCATTTCCTTATTTTCTATCTTTGATCACAACTACCTGCATAGACATCAATAAAGACCATAAGAACCTCTAAATCTATTCAAAACATTGCAATAATTTATGGATAAAGGCTCAATAAGTTGGTAGATTACCGACTTATAACTCACCCCCTAATATTCTCGAAGATTGTGCTAATCATGGAAAACTAGGGTGGAGGTGTCCTGTTTGTGATCCTTCCTATTGTAAGAAGTTAGGGATGTTTCTTTGTTTTTTCCTTATCCTTTATGTTTACTTGTTTCTCTTTTTGTTGAGCATTGTCTTGGTTATTGACCAAGTTTTATTGCTGCTGAGTTTTAACAATATGTCTACTATTACAGCCAGGGTTGTTGTTTGAGTGATATGATCCTTCATTGTGTTCAACATATTTTCGCATACTAGTTTATAATATCTTACAAGTTGATCCAATGAATTCTCACACCTCAAGTCCATCATCAGGTGTAGTCCTTTTTGATTTTTAATTTCAGAAGGTAGACCAGTGGATTCTTCTATGTCATTGATCCTGTAGAGTTTCATATCCTTTCCTTTCTCTTTATGAATATTTGTAGAGGACTGGATTATGTTTTCAATTTTCTCTGCATTGGTGTTATTGTGTTCAGTTATCTCCTAGTTCATGTTGTTATGATTACTCCCGTTGTTGACTTTTTCTTCAATCTATTTGAAATCTTTGTCAACCTTTTGCTTATGCTTTTCACTAGTACATTGTTGCCTTTCCATATCTTATGGATTATCTTCTACTTTAGAAGAAGTTTAAGGTTCAGGTTGAGACTTTTTCTTCCCCTTGGATAAGTTGAGCAAGAGCTGGTTTAAAAGAAATAACATTTTTTTGTTGATATCTATTATTTTGGGTAGATTGATTATAGTATTATTTTTTGGTAAGTATTATTTTGTTACTATCTGTTATTGTGTTACACCCTATTGTCTCTTGTACCTCTTTTAAACCTTTTTCTTGACTATTTTTTGTCTTGAGCCGTGAAGTGCCTCACAGGCCATGAGATCAGTCATGGGATCATTCCAAAAGAAAAGAACAAATATATTGCACCCGATGAATGCCTTTCATGGACTGTAAGACATACCACAAGCCGTCAAGTCCTATTGCGAGTTTGTTCTAGTGAGCCTCACAAGATAAACTTCAACTAATGGACGCCTGTGATGGATCGTGGGACGTTCCATGAGCCGTCTAGTCCAAATCGTGAGATAGAGATAGAGAATGTTGCAAGTTGGACATTGATTGATGGAAGCCTCTGACAGACCACGAGGAGTACCACAGGCCATTATCCTGTGCCGCAGGTGTAACACCCCAGAAATTCTAAGCCAAATTTGAACCATTCTTCATGTGTTGTTAGACACAAACTAGATAAATTTTCTATGTATCTAAGTATTAACACTTATTATGAAGTTTTAAAGGTGTATTAGATATGAATTAGGGTCATAAAGAACTTCTAGCTCAAAGTTGAGTTGAAAGCTTCCTTACCGATTGAGTTTTAGTGTTAGATTCTACTAGGGTCAACTTCAAATAATCATAACTCCTATTATATAAAGTTTTAGGTGTCCTAGTATACACCAAATTAAAGGTATTTGAATTTTCTTTCTAACGCCACCAACCACGCCTTAATACGAGTCCGGAGTAAAAGGATATCAGTATTTTACTACAGGGTGTCTTACTGTCAAAATGACAGACAACAACCACGAGAAGGTTCCACAAATCGTGGAAGTTTCCACGAGTCGTGAAACCAACTCGTGGAAATCAATTTTTTTCCTGGAAATCACGAGAAGGTTCCACGGGTCGTGAAACTAACTCATGAAAATCAGTCCAGAGCCCTAAAACGTCCCTTGGAACCACGACTTCCATTCCACGGACCGTGATTCATTCCACGGGCCGTGATTTGTGTCTGTGGAAGCCTTTGACAAAATTTTCTGAAGTTTTTAAATTCTTTTCCTAAAGGTATTTTGGTAATTTTTTGTTCTTTTAACTCCTAAGTTAAGTTATTTTGGGCAAATTAAAAGGGATTTTATTCCCATTTAGCCTAGGTTCTCTTCCATTCTCTTAATCAAGTTCCAAAAGAAGAAAAAAGAGTTTCATCCTCCCAAGCTTCAAGTTAGAATTTCAAGCTCCATAGCAAGGGATTCACTTCAAGTCTCCTAAGTCTTTTCAATTCAAGTGGGTTAGCTCCAACCAAGGTATGTGGGTATTCAATAAGGGATTCCTTCACCCTTATGCCCAAAACTCCAATCTTCTAAATTGAACTTATGGATTTCTAAACTAGGGTTCTTACTCAATCCTTATGGGTCCTTCTAAAATTGTTTCCTCATGATTCTTCTATGGATTCTAACTCTAAATTGCATGATTTTGCATGAGTTTTTATGAGTGGTTTCTTATTCATGATTTTAAGGCAAATTTTTGTCCAATTTATGAAACTTGGGTTCTTACCCACATTGGGAAAAAGTTATGGGTTTTGTTTTAAAGCTTCACATGTTTTCAAGAGAAAGTTGGCATGATTAGATATCGCGGCCTCTATGTATTTATGAAATTGCATGACTAATTCTTTAAGTATGAATTTAGCAAGAAAAGTATATTTTGAATTATGGTCTTGCAAAGCTTTAAGATTCATGACTTGTGAATTGCATGACATCAGATATGTCCTTATGCTTTTCCAACAGTTTTGGACATCAGATATGTCCCTATGTTTTATGAAAGTTTTGGACATCAGATATGTCCCTATATTTTATGAAAGGTTTGGCATCTAGACATGTCTACCTAAGCTAAGTGAATTGCATGGTATCAGATATACCCTTATGCTTTTCAAACAGATTGGGCATCAGATATGCACAGTATTATATGAGCTATATGTATGTTTTGGGAGTAGTATTAGCACCGAGTTGGACAGGGTGAGAGTACCCAAAAGGTCCCAAAACTACGTGCCTCCGTAGGTCTTAAGTCCCCTCTGTTGGGAATCAGTTTTAGTGATCACGCCACAGTAATGCCTTTATACCCTGGCAAGGTATATTGGGTCCTTTCGATGGGGTGGATACATCAAATTCCATGTAGCTCACAGGGTCTATGTCGGTTAGAGAACCTCCCACAGAAACAGTTTATGCTTTAAAAATGTATTGACTCTTTGCTTTAAGATTTCAGACTTGCTACTTATGATTATGTTTTTAGCCTATGATATTGCATTGAGTCATTACATTACAGATTTTACTATTACCACATGATTTCAGCTTCAAGGATGATTTAAGCATGTTTTATCATAAATTATGCATGATCTCAGTTTTAAACAGGCTTTCAAGTATATTTTTATCATGACCTATGCATATCCCACATACTCGGTACATTCTATAGTACTGACGCATATATTGTGCTGCATCCTTTGATGATGCAGATTCAGGTGTTCCTTCTCAGACCCGTGGCTAGAGCTTCCAGGCCACTTTCTGTCAGCTGTTGGTGAGTCCTCTTAGATCGAGGACTAGTTATGTTCTTAGTCAGTGTTAGCTATTATATTTTTTCCACACTTCGAGTTAGCTAGGGTCTTGTCCTAGCAACTCCTTATGTCATGTAGAGGCTTTTCAGACATAGACAGTGTTCGAGTCTCTTTCTGAATTTTATGTTTCCAATTGACTTGATTACCTATGCATATGATTCCAGATTATCTATTATATTTTTTCTTACCTTTTTGTTATGCTTGAGAATGCTATGACCAAGGGTTAGCTTGGGGCACTTGTGGTCTCAAGTACCGTGTTACGTCTAGGGGGTAACCTCAGGGCGTGACAGCAGGAGCGAGGAAGAACTTTATTGAAATATTGAATAGAAGTTCATGGTTCACCTCGACAAACAATGGAGCACCCAACGGGCCGTGAAGTGAACCATGAGATGTACTGCTGTCATCTTCTCTAGTTCATTTAGGATTCAATTTTTATGTCTATAAATACTTTACTTAAGGTTTATTTTACCCGTTACTCGTGATATGCGACTAAGTATCAGTATTGTTGACTTTATTACATTACTTTTGAGGATTAATTGAAAGTTTTCTCTTCGTTCTTGATTCTTGAAGATTGTTTTAGCTCTTGTTCTTGGATTTTGACAAGTAAGTTTATTCTTTTCAATTTTTCTATGAATCTCTCAAGCATGAGTAGCTAAGCAACATAACTAGGATTGCAGAAACTATGATGAATTAAAAATATAGGTTAAACAACTAGTGATTCTAGAATGGTAATATTGCATGTATTGTTATTCTCTTCACTTTAATTGCTTTTTAACAGTTGCAAATATTAGAACTCACCATTAATCTTTACTTGCCAGACCAACGAGGTAATAGGTTAGGAAAAAAGATTAATAATAGTTATTTGTGGCTACCAACCCTCGTTTAATGATTTGAGACTAATCAGAGATAATCAATCTGAGATAATTAATGAAGTTTAGTATGTCGACACTTGTGAGACCGATCAGAGATCAAGTGAAACTCTTCTATGTGGGTCGACCAGACCTTACTTGACCCATAATATATCATTAGTTTTGCATACATATTACCAGGATAAACCACTAGTTGGGTACACCTATTGCATTATAAAATCATGGAAAACACAGTCCCAGTTACTTTTAATCATCTTAATACAAACCAACATTAAACTGCAAGCAATTGTTACTTCTTAATTTTCATGCAAACCCCCTTGGAATAATGACTATCGAGTAAAAAAATTCTACTGACAACAATCTTCCATATTCTCTGTGGTATTTGACCCCCAACTCACATTGGGTTCTATATTTGACAGCGACCATTTTATATCTCATTAAAGAGGTGTAATTTGGGCATATTAATTTTTGGCACTGTTGCTGGAAAATACGGCTTATAATTTGTCATTAGTTCATATTTTTACTTGTACTCCTTATTTATTATTTTATTTTTATTTGTTGTTTTTGTTTTCTTTTAGGGGTAATAGAACTAGCAGCACAAAGAGAAGTCAAGTCTTGGCAGCTAGTCGAAGAACCTGTTGCTCGTTCCATGGCTTATAATGTTCAAGACCCCCTTGAAGCCGATCCACCGAGAGATGATATTGTCAACAAAAAGGCATAAAATTAGCGTCAGCTTTTCCTTGCACGTGTTGCTACTGCCCATTAGCAACAAAATCTCAATCCTGCACGACATGCTAGGGTAAAAGTTAAAACTGAATATGATGACAACATGGAGCTTGAAGGGTTTAATGGTGCAATTGTGTTGCTCCCACTTGGTGCCAATGCTAAATTTAATGTTACTAGCACCATGCTGAACTTGCTTCAGATAAAAGGAACATTTGGAGGCCTAGCAATTGACAATCCAACCCAGCATCTGCTGAATTTCGTGGGAGTGTTCAAAGCATACAGGCTTCCGAGGGTATCTCAAGAGGCCATTATACTCGGGCTTTTCCCATTCTCTTTGACAGAGGAAGCCATCACTAGGTTGAATAAATTGCCAGATGAATCAATTACCACCTGGGCTGAGTTAGCTAAGCTTTTTCTAGAAAGATTCTTTCCACCAACCAAGATCCTGAAATTGAGGGATGATCACAAATTTCAGGCAGTTCCAAGAGTAGCATTGTATGAAGCTTGGCTAAGGTTCAAAAAGAAGATCAAGAAGTGCCTAAAACATGGTAAACCTAATCATGTGCTACTCTAGAGATTCTATAGATTATTGGATTTGGTTAACAAGTCTGTCACTGATAATATGCTTGGGGTACCATGATGAGGAATATATATTTTCAAGCTTCAATAATTCTTGACTGGTTGACTAAAATGAACAGAGCATGGCACATGCGAGAGGCTGAAATGGTTGGTACTGGGCACTATATTGGCAAGTCTGCAACAGATTTAGCAAAGGATAAAGCGCGATCAAGAGATGGATCATAGGAAATCACAAATCAATTTGTTCACAAAGATTATTGCAAACCAAGATACTCAGAAAGTCAATGTTGTGGGTTCACAAGGCAGAGCACCACGACTAGAAGAGTACTGCTGATAAGTTGGTATTTCACCTACTTATTTAGCTTTCAATATTAGGCTTTTGCTAGTATAAAGTGGAAAAATAGTGCAATTAACACAGATTACTTCTATTTTGCAGTCTCTATATTTTAGAAGTGTTCGGAGAGAATTCGGATGAAACTAGTCAAAATGGAGCTATTCGGAGAAGCAATTAACTGACAGCTGAATATACCTATGCGCATGTGGTGGCCCACACGTGAACACAATGGTCACCCAAGGAGAAACTCCATACATGCATTGAACTAACTACGTACGCGAAGGTCAAACAGATGAAAACACTTTGTGTACGCAACGAACCTCCCGCGTAGGCAAAGAAGAAAAGCGGTAGCAGTTGGGAAGTGTTGGAATTTCACACTTTTGAAAACCCCAATCCATATAAAACACTTCTCAGCCATTTTGAAAGCTATCTTTGGAAAATTCACACAACTTTGGCAAGCTTGGAGAGCAAGTTTATCACCCTACACCATTGGAGTGAAAAATTGGATGATTTCTATTGTAAAATCTTAAATTCCTTTCTTCAACTCTTGTTCTAAATTGATAAATTGTAGGTGTAACTATTGAATTGAGATAGGTATTGTATTAGAGATAATACTTTATTTGGGTATTGAATTCTTATCTTGTGCTTTCTTTTGGTTAAATTATGTGGGTCTATTGAATCTTCATGCTTTAATTACATAGTTGATGGTTGCAAATATTGACTTAGCATACTAATGGTATTTTTTCTTGAGAGAGAAGTTCTTCAATTGGGTAAAGCTTCAGTAGTGGGGATTTGGGATTTTCATTCTAGATCAATGCTAGAAATAGCTTGATTATCGGAAACTCCCATCTAAGAGTTGGGGATAGAGATAGCCCAACTTACCCAAGTCAAATTATTTGGTTTTTGCTTACTCTTGGAGGTCTGAGAGAACACACAAGGATAAATGATTTACTGGTCGAGAGATGGTTAGGCATACTCTTAACCAAGACTACCTACGCGTTAATTGGGTGAAAATCTTGTGAATTGAATTTCATTCCCAATTCTCTCTTGTTATTATTGTTTGGTGAAAGCCATTGATCAAACCTATATTTTATTTGATTTTCTTTTATCCTTTGTTTTAGTTTAAAACCCCTCCTTCGATATCTTTTATTTTTTCTACTTGAACTTTATTAAGTTGCTTTAATTCTTTATTATCTCAATCGCAACTATATTATTCTCTTTGGGATCGACCATGACTCTCATCGAGAATATAAATCTGTTTTGCTCTGATGATCGCAATCACCTTCAATCAGAGAGTGTATTTGGGCATTATCAAAAATGGCACCATTGCCAGGAAATAATTTGGCGTATTTAGTTAGTTTAGAATTTGAGTTTACTTACTTTAATTCAAATTTGTGAATATTCATTTGTTGTTTTAGTTAATTTTATTTGGTTAATTGATTCTATGGCATCTCAAAATGATAGAATTTTAGATGGTCGCAACCCTATTTTGATGATTATTGTTATTATTGTGAGGGACCACACCTTGGGCAAAGGTGTAAAATTAGTCCTAGGAGAGGGAGGTATTCACCTTCTCGCTCCTATGATGGGCTTTGTGTGGTAGTTGTAACGGACATTGGAGTGATTTCCCTAATGATGACCATCCTCCTTTCCCCTCTTATGCTAACAATATTGCTAGTGATGATTGTGATCTTGATAGGAATCATGCTTTAGAAAGTAAGGAATGCAATGCCTACCCGCAAAGCCCCAAACTCTCTTGGCCACGCAAGATATCTTAGAGAAAGGCGTGAAGTCTATAAAGCAAGGCTTTGTATACACGAGAGCTAAGGAAAAAGAGGGGAGAAATCATGCCACGCAATTGATGCCAGATTTGTCTACTCCTCTTGGCCAAATTGGTGAAGAAGACCCTCCAAGCCTAGAAAATAAACATGTCTTGAACATTAGGCTCAATAAAATTCACTTTAGAGATGATGATGAAGACATTCTAAACATGGAAACACTCGTAAGTGAGTTTGTATTTGTAGTGCTTGAACCCAACAAAAGGAACAACTTGAATTAGATGAAATTGTGAGCCAAGAATGGTTGTTAAATCAAGCTCACCAACTTAAAGCCTATGGGTAACAACGTAAATATATCCTACCAATGTTCGAGATATTGTTAAAAAGGCATGCCAAGGGAAGTCAAAAGGAAGGGTCACTTGAAATTGCTCTCCAGAGTTTAAATGCCAAGGTGAATGCTTGTGTTGAAACATGCACGATCATGGGTAGTAGTTTTGAGTTGTTCCCTATTGAAGAAGAGTACACAAAGGTGGTTCATGAATTGAAGGCGTTGTGGCAACCAACCATCTCATATAAAAAAATGATACTAGAGTTACAAGGCAAAGTTCAACGTTTTATCTTGAATGACTCTAGTTCATTCAAAAGTGAGGATGTTATGAATGAGGAAAATTTGAAGGTGGAGATGCCTAAACCTTACTCTAACCATTTTCAACCTTGAGTTTGGTTGAAAGGATAAAAGTTGAAGTAATTAAGTTTTTGGAAGACCATGGAAGGAGGATGGATCGAGGTTTATCCATTTTGAATTTTGACATTACTCGAAGGTAAAATGACCTTCCTCACTTGAAGGCAAAAAAGTGCAAAATGCAACACCAACAAAATGGCCTTCTCATGTTTTCACCTTCACCCCATGATTGTCACTGGAAGTTTGATTCAAGTTTGGGTCGAAGGTTTAAATCCTCCAAGTAGAGATCCAAATAGTGACATAACTTGCATCGTGTCGCGATGTTAAATTGAGCGTTTGATGGGAGGCAACCCATCGTTTAAAATTTTTTCTTTATGTTTTAATTCACTTTTGGTTTCTTTTTAATTTGTTTTAGGTGCCCAAAGGAATGAGAAGAGGACCCAAGTGTTGAGAAGCATCAAAAACACCTTTAAAAAATATGCGTTTCACACCTGGAAATGTGCCCGTTGCACAAGAAACTAGTGAACTGGGCAAAAATATTGACCTGTGCGAAGGTGGTGCATTTTGTACCCCTCATTGTGCCCGTCGCACCTGCCATCACACGAGAAAATAGTAATCTAGGAGAAAAATTTAAAATCTGGTCCACAAGGCCTTCTTCGCGTGCGTGGTGGAACGGCCGCATGTGCGAAGCTTAAGCAATCTTCACAATGCTGCCTACGCATTGGACTTACCATATGTGTGATATTACCAGCAGTTTCCAGGTATTAAAAACATTTAGAAATTAGAAAAGGACCCAAACATTTTCTTTCTCAAAACGAAGGTGCTCCTCTTCCTTAAGCACACAATAAGTTCATCAATTTTTCCATCCATACAAATTGCAACCCATCAGGTATGAGACTGCCCCACTTGAATCTTGTCATAAATTCTTCTTCTTTTCCAATCTTTGTGCTATCCCAGTAGTGAAAACTATGATTTTGGGGTTGAAAATTGTGTGTTCATCGTTGGGTAATTGTTAAACAAAGTTGCGTGAAAATGTAGGCAAATTGTGCAAAAATGTTGTACTTAAAATGGTCCAAATATAGTGTGAATAGCTTGAGTAAATTATGCCTGCTAGGTGTCTAATAAAATCCCCCAAAGCATTGGTCTGGGCAAATGTGATTACCTTCGCGTGCGCGGTCACCTAGTCGCGTATGCAAAAGAGAACTTTTCCTAAAAATTTATTTTGGCCTTTGTGTGCGCAGCCACCTAGACGCGTATGTGAAGAAGGAATACCTGGTAGTGCCAAAAATAGTAGCTTCGCACAGACTTCCTCGGGATTATTTTTTAACAATTTCTTTGGTCTAAGTGCTTCATAACACATTGTTTAAGTGTCCCAAAGAACTTTTAACATGTTGGTTTGTTTTTTAGGTACTTTGATCCTAAAAATAGCCTCCAACAGCAATGATAATGAAGTTTAAAATGTTCTGGAGGTGGAAATGGAGGAAAATTATGACCATGATAGATTCTTAGCGGCATCTTGTGAGCGTCGGTATGATGAGCTCTTATACAAAACCATTCTTAAGGAAAGAGGCATCAACATGGATAAAGATGAAAGAAAGATGCTGACATTCTATAGGAGATTGGTGGAGTGCAGGTGGATTTGTTTTACTCCTCAACTTATCAAGGCAAATCACACGGTGGTCACAGAATTCTATGCTAATGCTTCAACCACCGACTTTAAAGGCGCGTTGGTTACTACCATTCGGGGTGTCCAAGTGAGTTCAACTCTGAAATCATTAATGCACTGTACAACCTTCTAGATGTGTATAATGAGGTTTATTTGACAAAATCAAAGGCAGAAGGACACCAGTGGTTGGTTGACAATTTGCATGATAGAGTAACTCCGAATTGGTTAACTTTGCAAAAAGGAGTTAATTCACATGATTTCACTGCAGAATCAAATTCATGGCTTTTGATTATATGTGCAAGGATCATGCCATCCACTCATGACATTGACGTGACCCCTGAGTGGGCATTGATTATTGCAATGATCATGGATGGGTTAGATGTGAATGTTGTGCTCCATATAGTGGACCATATGGAAGAGGTAGCTATGGGGAGGTGGAAGAGCCTTCTCTTTCCCTCATTAATTACCCAGTTATGCTATGATGTTGGGGTGTCGAAACACCCAACTGACATTGAGAAGAAGCCAGCATCCTTGATCCATCCATTATTGATAAGGGCACCAGAAGCAAAGCTTTAGAAGAGAAAAATTGATGCAGCTTGTCCATCCTTCGGGTAGTTCCCAGAGTCTTCTACTGAGCCCACTGGTCCCTCCACGGCTGCATATCATCTCACCCTGTGGGACCACTATAGTCTGGGCCCTACCTTATGTGCCATCTCTCTAGCCAGATTCAAGGAGTGGATGCAAATGCTCAGCAATTGTTAACTGGACTTCCTACTGGCTCATCTAAAGCCGATACACCAGAAGGAACTGAGTCTCCCCATCCCTTGCTAAAGTGGTCATCAAGCAGAAGTTGATCAATGGGTAAATAAATGCGATGAACACCCGATTGGAGCACATGAGCCGCAGGTAAGGAAAGGTTAAAAAGTGATAAAGAAAATTCAGTGAGTATGAGAAGAAAAAGAGAAAGTTCTTAAACAAGATGATGGATAGATTGAAATCTTTTTGTGGGTCGAGTAGAGCGCAGGATGATAAGGATGAGTATAAGGAGAGACTTTAGTTTTCCTCCTCCTCCAGTTCATATTGAGTCACTTCAGGGAGCCCCCTCAAACTTATCTCTCATTTTGATGTAGTGAAGGCACTGCCCTATTTTAGTTGGGGGTATCTAGCTTAGCTATCTTTATTTTTGGATATTAGTGTTCCCTTGTCGGGCTTGTTTTGTTTGTTTTGGATATGTGCACCCTTGTCAGATTTGTTTTGATGTTATATGCCCTTGTCAGGTTTTGGAGTTGCTATGGAGGAAGTTTATGGTTTAGTTCTTTAGTTTTCTTTACTTTTAGCTTTTTTAGTTTCTTTTGTAGTTTGCTTTCTTGGATTTTTTAGAGATAGGGGAAGTCTGAGTACCCGATAAGCTATATCAAACTTGCCAGAGTTGGTAGCACTGTATTGCACATCCCGATGTGCAAAACGCATGTGCTTCACACTTGTTAGGAAGAAGGGAAACCTATATTGCCTGGCTTTTACGTTGCACATACGATCCTCACTTTGGAACATGTAAATTGCACATCGCTTGTGTGTTGGGATTTTCATGTTGGTGAAGTCAGAGTAGCCATATCAATTTAAATATATGAATTGGCCCAATGATAGATTGAGTGACGTTATTCTTAAGGGCAAATCGTCATCTTTTGAGATGTTGGGAGCATTGACTCATTTGGTACCAATGAAGTTAGTCTTGCATGCTAAGTGAAAAAGGCATACCCTTCCGAAAAATTTGTTTTGTGAAAAGTGCATGGCAAAGAAGGATGTTTGTGACAACTCCTTTAATCTTTTTATGACTCTTAACGCACTAGTAGTGATAATTGAAAATGTGGAATGTGGTTTTATTTGTTCTTGTTTAGGAAGTGAAATTGACCCATATTGAATAATTTGCATGCCATGTGTAGTGAGATTTTGTCAAATAATTCTTGTACTTGCTTGTGTTAACTAGAACTTTCCCGGTTAGTCGTTCAATGCTAGTCTTAATTGTGTTTGTTTGGGAAATGATCTTAGGCCTTCTGTGATTGTTGAAGCCTACTTAGCCTTAAAAGCCTACCATTGCACTTAAATTGTATCATTATCCACCCCTCTTCAGCCTAATACCTTTTCTTTAGAAACCTCACTACAAGCCTTGAACCATTTTGAAAATGAGTCTCACTCTTGAACCCATCCCTCCTTGAACTCTACAAATGTGAAATCAAGGCTAAAAGCCTAAGTTTGGGGGTTAATAAAAAATTTCTTGGAGGAGTGATAACTGAGCTTATCTTAGTTTGTTGGTCGAATCCTAAAGAAGGAAGGATTTGATAAAGAAAGCAAAGAGGAAAGAAAAGAGAGAAATCCTCCAAGGTGAATAAAATGATAAAAAGTTGGGCCTCAAATAAAATATGTGAAATAGTGCCTTGTGTTGCATGAAAATGAAAAGAAATGGCTTTAATTTTGAATAGAGAACAGTTATATAGAGTTCGAGGAGGATGTAGTCACTTCAATCCTAAATGTTTATCCAAACCTGTATTACAAGCTTAGAAAAGTCCTTTGAGATCTCCGACCGATAGGTTTTGAGTTAGTGGTGAATGAAAATAAGGGCAAGCTTATGGATTGATATTTGTAGTACTTTAAATTCTTTGTGAGTGTGAGTGTTTGTGCATTTGTCCCTTGTGTTACCCTTGTACATAGTGTATTTTTGGGACTTCGTTTTTGTGAGGGCATGCAAATTAGAATAGTTGGTGAGATTGATAAATTTTAAAAATGAGTCAAATGAGCATGTTTTGGTAAGCTAGTGATTTTGAGTCACATCTTGAAGATTGGTTGTTCTTGTAGTTCTATTGCATCCTTGAATTATGTTTTGAATAGAGGGAAGTTCTTAAATTAAGTTATCATGTGATTGTCTAATTATCAGTACCAACCAAAGTCTTGCTTGGTGATTGAAATAGATTCTCCTTGATTTGTAAGTGATGTCATTGCACTTGTCTGTGTGTCTCTTGAATTAGAATTTTTAATTGCTTGAGGACAAGCAACAATTCAAGTTTGGAGATTTGATAAGTTGGTATTCTACCTACTTATTTAGCTTTCAATCTTAGGCTTTTGCTAGTATAAAGTGGAAAATAGTGCAATTGACACCGATTACTTCTATTTTGCAGGTCTCTGTGTTTTAGTAGTGTTCGAGAAGAATTCGGATGAAAACAAGTCAAAATAGAGATATTCAGAGAAGCAATTAACTGGCAGCTAAATATACCTATGCACACGCGATGGCTCACACGCGCATGCAATGGTTACCCAAGGAAAAGCTCCGCGCACGCATTGAATCGACCTGTTCTTGATTCAACACACTTCCACTGTAGTGTCCGAGTAGATACTGTTACTTTCTCTCGAACCATAGTACTATTATTTGATTAGATCATCGAATCTTTTATTTCTCTTGAGATTTCTTCAATGTTCAGTTCTACACACGTCTTTTTTTCGGAGGTCTACAGCCATTATATGGCATGGGAGTTACATCCCGTACGAAAGTTAATAGTATACCACTTCGACGAATAGCTCGTAATGCTGCATCTCTTCCGAGACCGGGACTTTTTATCATGACTTCTGCTCGTTGCATACCTTGATCCACTACTGTACGGATAGCGTTTGCTGCTGCAGTTTGAGCAGCAAACGGTGTTCCTCTTCTCATACCTTTGAATCCAGAAGTACCGGCGGAGGACCAAGAAACTACTCGACCCCGGACTACGTATGTGAAGTCAACCAAACAAAGAAACTTCATGCACATGATGAACCTCCCGCGTAGGCAAAGAAGAAAATTTTTAGTGGCTGGGCAGTGTTGGAATTTCACACTTTTGAAAACCCTAATCCACATAAAATACTTCTCAGCCATTTTGGAAGCTATCTTTGGAAATTTCACACAACTTTGGCAAGATTGGAGAGCAAGTTCATCACCCTACACCATTAGAGTGAAGATTTGGATGATTTCTATTATAAAATCTTAAATTTCTTTCTTCAACTCTTGTTCTAAATTCATAAATTATAGGTGTAACTACTGAATTGAGATTTGGGTATTGAATTAGAGATAATACTTTATTTGGGTATTGAATTCTTATCTTGTGCTTTCTCTTGGTTAATTTTTGTGGGTCTATTGAATCTTTCATGATTTAATTATATAGTTGATAGTTGCAAATATTAACTTAGCATACTAATTGTGTTCTTGCTTGAGAGAGAAGTTCTTCAATTGGGTAATGATTCAATAGTGGGGATTTGAAGTTTCCACTCTAGATCAGGGCTAGAAATAGCTTGATTGCCGGAAACTCCTATCTAAGAGTTGGGGCTAGAGATACCCCAACTTACCCAAGTCGAATTGGTTGCTTTGTTGCTTACTTGTGGAGGTTTGAGAGAACACGTGAGGATAAATGCTTGATTGGTTGAGAGACGGTTAGACATACTCTTAACCAAGACTACCTACACATTAATTGGGTGAAAGGTTTGTGAATTGAATTTTCATTCCCAATTCTCCCTTGTTATCATTGCTTGGTGAAAGTCATTGATCAAACCTATATTTTATTTGATTTTCTTTTATCCTTTGGTTTAGTTTAACCCCTCCCTCTCCATTCGATATCTTTTGTTTTTGCTACTTGGGCTTTATAAGTTACTTTAATTCTTTATTATCTCAATCACGATTACATTATTCTCTGTGGGATTGACCCCGACTCCCATCGGAAATATAAATGTGTTTTTCTTTGACGATCACAATAATCTCTAATTAGAGAGTGTATTTGAGTGTTATCAACTACTTAGAGAAGGAGGCAAATTTTCTAGATGATCAGGTGGTGGGTTCTTGTCCTAATGCCTAAGGGTCTAGATAACACTCTTGGCATCAGGAATGGAATAAAGGTCGGAACAACTACAGAGATAACAACTATGAGAGGCATGACAGAGATTGAGATAATTAGACAGAGATGGCTACAGGAACAATCAAAATTGTGTGCATGTGCCACTTGATGCTCGAGATAATCAGGCATTAGCCAATGAGCATGTTGGATAAAACGTTGAGGAGATGTTGAAAACTTCATTGACTAGATCTGAATCTAATGAGTTTGAGATCAAAGAGATGTGTGGTGAACTGTCTAGCATAAAGCATGAGGTTACTTCATATTCATCTGCCATTAAACATCTTGAAAAATAATTTAGGCAGATCTCTGTAGCTGTAAACCCATGATAAAAAGGTACTTTGCCTAGTGACACCATACCTAATATGGAAAATGATGGGCATTGCATGGTGGTTACCACACAGAGTGGTAAGATAGTGTTAAAAGAGAAAGATAAGCATGTAGAAGATGAGCAACTGAAAGAAAAGGCTCCTTTGAAGTCCTAGGTGATAGTGAATAAAGCTGGAGAGGAGCAAGACACGACTGATAGTGATAAAACAGCAGTTATGAGACTCGGAATAAAGAAACCCACAAATATCCAGTTGAGGTAGCAGTAAACTCTCAGAAAAAGGGGAAGGAGAAGGTGATTCCTAAAGTGTTGGTGCCTATACCTAGACCCCCCCAATTTCCCAGACGCTGAAGAACAAAGCTGAGGATGGAAAATTTCACAAGTTTATTTCTATGTTGAAGTATCTTGCTGTCAATATTCCACTAGTTGAGGCTTTAGAGCATATGCTAAAGTATGCCAGGTTCATGAAATAATTAGTGAAGAAGAAGAGGACAGTGAGTTTTGAGTGGGCAGATAACTTGCACCATTGTAGTGCCATTACCTCATGATTGTTGGTTGAGAAAAAGGAAGACCTTGGAGCATTCCCCATTCCATGTATTATTAGGGCCTATAATTTTGCTAAGGTACTCTGTGATCTTGGTGCAAGCATTAATCTTATGCCGCTTTCTATTTATCAGAAATTAGGCGTAGGATCCCCAAGACCAATTACTATGCATCTATTGATGGTAGATCGCACCATCAAGAAGCTGGTTGAGATCTTGTATGATGTATTGGCCAAAGTTTCTAATTTCATCTTTTCGGTTGACTTTGTGATCCTGGATTGCGAGGTAGATTTTGAGGTCCCCATCATCTTTGGGCCACCATTCTTGGCCACTAGAAGAGCACTGGTTGATGTAGAGTGTGGTGAACTGCATTTTAGGGTGAATGATGAAGAGGTGGTTTTCAATATGTGTAAGTCTATGAAGAAGCCCAAAGATATGAGTGTCATCTTTGTGATTGACACTATTAATGATGTTATTGATGTTTCTATAGAAGAGAAATTCGCCATTTAAACATTAGCGACCATGATTATGAATTTGGATATCGAGGACATGGATGATTACGAGGAGACAGTTAATGCATTATATGATCGAGGTTCATATTCTTATGCCCCTAAGAAGTTGGATCTGAATTTGAAGAATTGTGAGACTCCCCCATCTAAGCACTTCATTGAAAAGTTGTTAGTCTTAGAGCTCAAGCCTCTTCCAATGCGCTTGCAATATGTATTTGTGGGGCCTCTTGACACCTTGCATGCCATTGTTTCATCTAGATTATTTGAGTCCCAAGTGGAAGCTCTAGTGCCTACTATGTACAAAAGAGCTATTAGGTGGACCATGGCTAATATTATGGGGATCCCTTCAGGTATTTTCTCACACAAGATTCAGTTAGAGTAGGATTGTATTCCTAGCATTGAACACCAAAGGAGGTTGAATTTGCTGATGCAAAAAGTGGTAAAGAAAGAGATCATCAAGTGGTTGGACATCGGTGTGGTATTTCTTATTTTTAACTGTAAGTGGGTGAGTCCAGTTGAGTGTATGCCAAATAAATGAGGGATAATTATTGTCCCTAATATCAATAATGAGTTGATCCCCATGCGTACAGTTACAGGATGGAGAGTGTGCATGGATTACAGGAAGCTGAACATCTGGACCAAGAAGGACCACTTTCCTATGCCATTCATAGACCAGATGCTTGATAGACTTTCAGGTAGAGAGTGGTATTTTTTTCTTAATGAGTATTCAGGTTACAATCAGATTTCAATTGCTCTGGAAGATCAAGGAAAGATAATCTTCACTTGCCCTTATGGTACTTTGCAATCAAGAGGATGTCGTTTGGTTTGTGTAATGCGCAGGCCACTTTTCAGAGGTGAGTGATGTCCATCTTTTCTAACATGGTAGAAGACACAATCGAGATTTTTATGAATGACTTCTCAGTGGTTGATGACTCCCTCAAAAACTTTGGGTCCCCAATTTTGAATTGTATTGAGAATGTTGCTTAGTGTCAACTTGGTAGAACTTGAATTTTGTCAAAGCATGTTGATTGGTAGTGATTTTTAGCCTTGAATTCTATGTTTTGGGTGAAGTCTGAGTAACCCACTTGTGACTGATGCATGATTTGGCCCGATGATAGATTGGGTAACGTCGTTCTTAAGGGAAAATCATCATTTGTCATGAAGTTTTGTTAAGAATAGTTTGTTAGGGCTTAATCTTGCTACTTGTATGCCCATGATTCTTTGTTGAAGATTATCTTTGGGTGTATGATCTTGTGCGGGGAGGGGTTAATTGTTGCTAAACTTGTTGGTGCCCATTATTGCAAGTGAGAGCTTGATGTTCCCAATGATAGACGGGGTAACATCCATCTTAAGGAAAGTCATTGAGTTCTTTTCTTGCTTATTGATTTTGTCAATGGAAATTTGGAGAAGTCTGAGTACCCAGATGTTTATGGTCATGTTACCCCTTGCCCATTTGTTAAGTTGTTGGTTTGATGAGTGGTGCCAAGTGCCTAAGCACATCTTGCTCTACGGATCACGTATGTAACTCACAAGAACACAAGGAATCAAAAATTCTAATTGTGCCTTTGTGCGTTTCACATGTGATGCATAGATCTTGATGTTCGGGTCGCACAAGGCATCGTATCATATTGAGAAAGAAGGCCAGTTCACTGCTTCGAGGGGCGAATCTTGGTGCGATGTGCACTTTGGTTGGTGCGGTCTGCACCAGCTTCTCACCTCAGTGGAAAAACTCCTACAGGGTTCTGTTAGCTAGTGCTGAGGCACATGCAATGCGTACTTCCTCTGGTGCAGTTCACATATGGCTCGCAGAAGCTAGCAGTCCTCTACGTTGTTTTCTACTTAATTGCATTCCATTCTTTTTAGTTTGTTAACTTCTTTTTAGGCTTTTTTTTTTACTCACAATCTCTGTATGCAGAACATGTCTTCTAACAGGAGAAAGATGGGAGGACAACTAAGGCAAATATCTGCCGCTAAAGAAGCAAGGCTTCTCTTTGGGATGGAAGGCATGAAGGCCTTCTATAATCGGGACAAGAATAGGACCTTCAATATGGAGCAGAGTTTCAACCTGGGGAAAGTTGGGGATGAGCTGCCCAACATGCACCGTCAATTTGCCGACCGAGAGTGGCAGCTATTCCAGGATGTGCCCAGTAGGTATTATGAAGAGATAGTTTGAGAATTCTTTACGGCCTATCAAGCCACACAGAACTCCAAGGGCTATACAGGGAACAAAGATAAGTTCCCTAACTTGGATTCAGTTGTCGTTCGGGGCAAAAGAGTTTTTGTCACCCCGGTTTCCATGAACGTTGTTTATTAGGGTCACCCAATTAAGCTTGCCCCTGCACTCTTTAGCTAGGTTGAATGCTGAGCCAAAGCAATATCATGAAACATCCCTGTCATTGCTCAGGATGTCCCCATTTGGTCCACTATGGGGGGAGATATTCCAAGGAATTCCTTGCGCTTTGAAGCTCGTCTTTGGCATGATCTTGTTCGCAATCATTTCTTGCTTTCCCAAAATGATCAGAAAATAACCCAAGATGGGGCCATTTTAATTGCGGCCATTATGATGGGGGAGCATGTAAATTTTGGAGAGTTGGCAGCTATGGTGATAAGGAGAAAAGCTCATCAAGGAAATAATTCTTTCCCCTTCCCGTTGCTGATTACTAAGCTTTGTGCTAAGGGTGATGTCCCCGTCCTCAGTTATGATAAATTCATTCATGCTATTAGGACTATCGATCTTGATAAGAAAACAGATAGGGATGCCCCCAGATTTAAGAGGCGAGGGACTAAGAAGTTGGGGAAAGTTGACAGTGATGAGATCGATGCTGGAGTAGATGTTTCATTCTCTTCCCAGGCTACCTCATAGGCACGCACACATACCCCGCACTTTGACCAAAATTAGCCTTCAAGACATGGTGGACAAAACTTATAGCCATGAGCGGCATCTGGCGGACCTAACTACGAAGCTACCCAGTATGATAAATAGAGCCATCAAGAATGTAGTGCAAGAGTTAGTGGATAGTGTGACCACACTATGCAAAAGGGTGGACGTCATTGAGAGAGCGATCAAAACACTCCAAAAGGATGTTAACAAAGCCAAAGGTAAAGCTCTGGTAGTAGAAGCATATTTGACCACCTTACCTTCACCTCGACGCAGGCATGGCCCCATAGATGCCTTGTTGGCAACTTATACAGATGATGAAGATGTGATGCTCGGTACTGAGAATGCAGGTCTAAATGATGAGGAGGACCCTCTGTTCCAGCAAGTCCTTCAAGAATCGACACTTTCTATGCACTCCCGAAAGGGTGGTGCTGGCCCGAGTAGAAAGACCTCAGATGATGAGGTAGCAACTGCAGATGATGAGGTAGCAACTGCAGATGATAAGGCAGAAACTGCAGATGATGATGATGAGGCATAGCCCTCCAGGGAGTTCCACCTTCCTTCCCTTGAGCTAATAGCATTGAGGGCAATGTTTCTTTTATAGGGGGTGGCCTTACTTGCTTTTTGATTGGTTGCTCGTGATTGGGCTTGAGATATTATTTTTATTGCCCTTACCGGACCTTGTTAACATTTTTAATTCTGCTAGATTTGATGTGGCCCTTTTCGGGCATATTCTGGATGATTGTGATGCACATTGCCCTTGCCAGGCCTTTTTCTTATGTTAGTTTGTTTTGAGCTTAATTGTGTCCTTACTGGGCTTGATTTTTGTTTTGTTATTGTCGGGTTGGTTTTACACGCCTCATTATTTCACTACCCGTGCTTTGCAAATGCTCTAAAGGCCTATGCCAAGGCTTGTTTTTAAATGAATCATAAGCGCAGAATTAGGATATCTCCTTGTTAATAGTAGTTTAGCAATAAACTCTGAGGGTTTACTTAATACCACGGTTCTTTCTCAAGGAGCAAAAGTTTTGTTTATTTTCTTTTTATTTTGTTCTTGTGTCGAACCGGGTTGGTGTTTCCCTGTGATAGATTGAAAGGCGACTTTCTTAAGGAAAAATGCCAAGTTCTAGTTTAAAATTGGGTCCATAGTTGCTTGTCTTAAAATGGGCCCACCAAAAAAAAACTTGGCAAGTTGTTTTTGGAAATAAAAGAATGAAGGGAAATGAATTTTTGAGGAAAACATTCTCTTGTCATGACTTGCACACTCTTGATTTGGCTTGATTGATTCACAAACGAGTGTGTAATAAACTCAGAATAGCTTGTCGAAAGTCATTTGTCCTAATTGATTTTGAGACTGATGAGAGAAGTCTTGTGGCATGATGCCTTGTGTGATGAGGCTTTACCTTGATTCTCGTGCATGCGTGTCATCTAGAACTTTCCCCGAATGTGATTCAAGGTGAAATTCTAAGTGTGATCGATCTTGAAAGATGACCTTAGGCCCTTTTTGATAGCCACTTCACTCAAATGACTTCCCTCAACATCAATCCTAGTGAACCCCTTTGAGCTTGTGACCATTCTTTGGCACCTTATTTAACACCTTGAGCTTTTTTGAACCTCTATCTTGGCACCCATCCTCCTTAATTGCTTTGAAGTGAAATGTAGGCTAAAAGCCTATGTTTGGGGGGGAAATAAAAAGACAACATGGGCAAATTCCTATGTTTGGGGGTGCATGTGATCAAATGAGGAGAAGAAAAGGAATGCACTTCAAGTGCAAGGTAGCACCATAAGTTTGAATTGAAAATTGCTCCAAAAGTTCAATCCAATAAGTAAAATGAAAAGCAAGAATGGGTGCTACCAAATGTAGGTGATACAAGAAGTTTGAATGATCCTAATTGAAAAGGAGAAGCTTGGGTTGTGTGAGGGAAAAATAAGGTGAAGTTGAAACTTGAAAATGTGAGCGGTGTTTGAAATGATAACATAGAGCATTAGGGAGGTGTATTCACTTGAACCAAATGAAATTCTCACCTTAACCCTAGCCAATATCATAACCCGCAAGTCCTTGGTGATTCTGAGCTTGGCTACCCTACATTAGTGGCGATGCACATGAAGGGCAAGCCTATGGTTCGACGTGTGTGCACTTAAACTTCCTTGAGAGAGTGAGAGTCTTCTTAATTCTCCTATAATCCCTTTGTTTTGAAAATTTCATGAGTGTGAGTGGTATTCTCTCTTGTGGTGAGTGGCATCATGTACTCGAATTGAAACATGAAGTCTCTATTTCAATTAAGAGGAATGAATGAGATAAGTTGTATGGCGAATCTCGAGGCAAGCCTTGACGGTCCATGCCAATGACTTGAGAACCTTAAATGTCTTGTTTTGAAAGACAAAAATTCCCTTGATTTTGAATGAAAAATTAAGTCCTTTTGGAAAAGGGATTTGAAATGGCCAATTGCCTTGATATTGTAGTGGTTCAAATTGAGATAAGCATTGTAGTTGAGTCTTTTTGTTTGTTTATGTTTGTTAAATTTCTAGTGTAGAATAGTCTTTTGTGCCTTAATTGAGCCTTATCATAATTCATTCCTTGCTTTGTGAGTATCTTGCTTGAGGACAAGCAATAGTTCAAGTTTGGGGGTTTGATAAGTCGGTAATCCACCAACTTATTGAGCTGTTATCCATGAATTATTGCTATGTTTTGAATAGATTTAGAGGTTCTTATGGCCTTTATTGATGTCTATGCAGGTACTTGCGATCAAAGATGGAAAACAAGGAAATGGACCTGAAAAGAGCTTAAAAGGAGTGAAGTGTGAAGTGATCGAAAAGGATAGAGATTCTACCTTGATATGCGGCGCTTGTGCGACACGCACAAGCCTTCGTGCATTCCGCACTTCCCACCGCATTGAGCCTTGAATCAACTAAAGGATTTTTTACGAGGTGCAGCCATTGTGCAATGCACACAACTCATAGTGCAAACCGCACCTCCTTCACATGACATATCCCAAGTAGCTGAGTCACTGGTCCAACTGAAGAGGGTGTGCGATGTGCACATCATGACGTGTGAACCGCACGTCGCGCCGCACACTACCCGAAAGGCATTTTTGTCTAGAAAATTAGTGACGTTTTGGGAAAGTATTTAAACCCAATTTAGGCACAATTGTAAGAGAATTCTTTAGTTTTGCATACTCTTGAGTAATTTTAGCTTTGAGAACAAGTTTTCTCTCTAATAAGAAGAAGAGGGTTTCAATCAATTCTCTCTTCCAATTCTTAGTTCACTATTTTGTGTACAAAACTGAGCTTAGATATTGAAATTATACTTGAATGAAGAGGAATTTGACTTACCAATTTTGTATATCTCTTTCCTTTAGTATGAGTAGCTAATTTCATTGTGTAGGGATGTGTTAATAATAGGTGCTTGACAAATGGGTGAGTGTTGCTAATTCTTGCTTATAATTGCCTATTTGACATGAGTCTAGTAGTTTCACCAAGTTTAAATTCTAAAATTTATGGTTGCAAACATTAATTTTCCTTACATGGTTATGTTGTTGCTTGAAAGAGAATTTCATAGCTTCAAATGTGAAATTACTAGTGGTAACTTGGGCTTCCATTTAGATTGAGGCTAGAAATAGCTCATATCGATGGAATCACCCATTTAAGGGTCTAAGCTAGAAATGGTATGACCTCCCTAAGCTTTAGCTTGGTTGTTTATTGTTAAACCGATAGTGCTTTAGCCAAGACTGTTGGACATATAGTTGTTGATCGAGTGATGAACAACCATTACTTGAACCAAGGCTACCTATGTCAATGAGCAAGAATTTGCATGAATAGGCAATCACCCTATCCCATACTAGAGCCTCATTATATGCATATCCCTAGTCATCGACTCTCATTTGTACATCCATTTTACTTTACTGTCTTGCTTGAATTGAGATTGTTGTGACCGAATCCCAATTCCCCCAAATCCTTTACTTTCATGTTTTTAAACACTTACTCTCTTTGTGAAGTCATTTCAATACAATAATCATTGTGCTATCTACCAGTCTATGTGGGTACTACCCCAACATCCATTGGGTACTTATAAATGTGTTTTGTTTGATGATCGCTGATACCTCCTAATTAGAGAGTATGTTTGAGCATTTATCACCGTGTCACGTCCAAGGGGTAGTCTCTAGGTGTGACAAACTTGGTATCAGAGCATCAAGTTCAAGAGTCCTAGGGTGTCTAAAAGTTGCATCGAGTAGAATCTATTTTATGTGTGTGAAGCGCGCCACACTTATGAGAGGGAAGCTAAAGGTGTCTTAGAAAAAACTTCACTTCTTTCATGATCATTATCGTGCGATAGAGTTTAACTTTATTATTACTCTAATCTAATCTTTATGCATTTAAGATTATGCCTCATCACTGTTCCATGCCTCGCAGAGCCACCCAAAATGTTGACCCTCCAATTCCAAATTCCGAGGTCATAAATGCGGAGTTCAGGAATGCTATTCACATGCTAGCTCAGACTATGGCCGCTCAAGCCAATCAACAGGCTCCTATCCCCATCCATCCCTAGGATAAAGCAATTACATCCCGAGTTTGAGACTTCATTCGCATGAACCCGCTTGAGTTTTGCGGTTCAAAAGTTGGTGAGGATCCGCAAAATTTCATGGATGAGGTAAAGAAGGTCTTGGATGTTATGCAGGTTATTGGGATTAATGGTGTTGAGCTTGCTTCTTACTAGGGCTAGGGATGTGGTCCCTATGACTTGGGAGTGCTTTGAGAGGGCTCTTCTTGATCAGCTCTTCCCTAGGGAGTTGAGGGAGGCTAAGGCCAAAGAGTTCATGAATTTGAGGCAAGGATCTAGTCGGTTCAGGAGTATGGGTTGAAGTTCACTCAGCATTCTAGGTATGCTCCTTCTATAGTGGCTGATCCAAGGGATCAGATGAGCAAGTTCATTTATGGTATGTCTGATTTGGTGAAGAAGGAGTGCAGGTCTGCTATGCTTCTGGGTGACATGAATATTTCTAGATTTATGACTCAAGCTCACCAGATTGAGGGAGATAAGTTGAGGGAAATGGCAAGAGATAATAAGAGGGTCAGATCAGAGGGTTCGGGTTTTAGCCATCAGAGGTCCGGAGGTGGACATTGCTCTTCATTTCAGATGAAGTCATTAGGACTCATTCATTCTTCATCTAGTGCTCCTAATCAGGCCCCCAGGCCTCGTCATGATCATACAGGTAGAGGATCAGGTTCTTATTTGTAGGGGAGTATTACAAAGGGGACTCCTTACACTTCTTGCAACAAATGTGGTAAAAGTCACCTTGGTGAGTGTTTAGATGGTTTAGGTGGATGCTTTGGGTGTGGTCAGGTTGGACACAAGATTAAGGATTTTCCTTCAGCTAAGAAGGGACAAGGAGGTAGCAGGACTCAGTTTGCCCTAGCAGCCCCAGGAGATCGACCGGCCCAGCAGGGGACTGCTTCTAGTTCTGGTGGTCAGTGCCAGAAACTCCTTTATGCCATGTCCTCTCGCCAGGACCAGGAGAGTTCTCCAGACATTGTTACTGGTATGTTGAAAGTCTTCTCTCTCGATGTGTATGCTTTATTGGACCCCGGTGCCTCATTATCTTTTGTGACCCCTTATGTTACTTGCAAGTTTGAAATTAGTCCTGATGAACTCTTAGAACCCTTTTGTGTTTCTATTCATGTTGGTGAGTCAGTCCTAGCTAAAAGAATCTACCAAAATTGCTCCATCTCAATCCTTCAAAGAGTCACTTCAGGGGATCTAGTAGAGTTAGAGATAACTGATTTTAATGTCATTCTTGAGATGGATTAGTCGTATGCATGTTATGCCTCGGTTGATTGTCGTACTCTAGTTGTTAGTTTCAAGTTTCCAAACAAACCTGTCTTAGAGTGGCAAGGTAGTCTTCCATCCTCAAGGGGTCATTTCATATCTTATCTCAAGACTAGGAAGATGATTTCTAAGGGTTATGTCTATCATATAGTTCGAGTTAAGTCTGAGACCTCATCTCTTTAGTCAGTTCCTGTTGTGAATAAGTTTCCTGAAGTATTTCCCGAGGATTTACCCAGAGTCCCTCCCAAGCGGGAGATCGACTTTGGAATAGATCTTCTTCCAGATATGCATCCTATCTCTATTCCTCCTTATAGAATGACTCCAGTGGAACTTAAGGAATTGAAAGAATAGTTGAAGGACCTTCTTGATAAGGGTTTTATCAGGCCCAACATCTCTCCATGGGGTGCTCTAGTTCTATTCATGCAAAAGAAAGATGGTTCTCTCAGAATGTGTATCGACTACCGTTAGTAGAACAAGGTCATAATCAAGAATAAGTATCCCATTCCTAGGATTGATGACTTGTTTGATCAGCTTCAGGGTGCCAGTTATTTCTCCAAGATCGACCTTAGATCCGATTATCATCAGCTTTGTGTTCGAGAGTGTGACATTCTGAAGACAGCCTTCAGAACTCGGTATGATCATTATGAATTTGTGGTTATGTCTTTTGGACTAACGAATGCTCCTGCAGATTTTATGGATTTGATGAACCGTGTGTTCAAACAGTATTTGGCTATATTTGTGATTGCTTTCATTGATGATATTCTGTAGAGAGACCCCTTAACCAATGAAATCCTAACTGATCCCTCTTGTAGTCCTTTTCTTTTTCCCCTATTGTAGTCGGAATATTTAAAAAGTCACAGCACCTATTCTTAGTAGTTATCTTCTGAATTTAGGCATGGCATTTAGCATATTCCCTTTTGACAGTATTTTGAATTTCCTAAAGTAATTAGGGAGCCATATGTAACCCCCCCACCCCACCCCACCCCCAACCCCCAATGAAAGAAGACAAAGCCTCCCATACCTCCAACAGAGAAAAATAATACTCCCTCCGTCCTATTTTATGTGGCAAACTTTCTTTTTTAGTTCGTCCAAAAAAGAATGTTACCTTTTTATAATTAAAAAAAATAACTTTGAAATTCTCTTTTTACCTTTAATGAAATGATTTACAACCACACAAATATTCAAGGATTATTTTGAATTACATGTTTCAAAAAAAATTCTTTTTTTCTTAAATACCGTGCTAATTCAAAAGGTACCACATAAAATGAGACGGAGGGAGTAAAGTACTATAAGAAATTAAGAAGGAATGAGGAGAAAATATTCTCCTCCTCTTTTATAAAGATAAAGTTAGAAATAATTTATGAATATCTGAACGAATGGGAGATCGAAACATAGACATGCGCTAACGTGAAGCCATCAGAGGATCTTCTACTGCTCAAAAAGCAGCTTAAAGTATATATGCTTTTTATTAATTAAACATTAACAATGTGGAAAGGGACCTTTGACAATTGTGGAGTAAATTAAAGATATTTCCACTACGCACTCTAGCAAGGGATGTCACGCATTCCTCTATTCCCCTAAAGTGTTCAAATTCCACTTTGTGGGGCTTGGATTTGATTACCTGATAAAAGGAATGCCTTACCTCTGTTAAATTATTTGTCGTAATTTTTAAAAATGTATATTTTAAATTATTTATTATTTTAAAAGTTTATGATAAAATTAATTATAATTTTTCTATTTTATTTTTATCAGTAATTATTTTTGAAGATTATAAACACTTTAATTATTGGGTGATGACACAAAATTAGAATAAATATTCAATGAAAGAGATTATATTTTAAGACATAAATAAGGATAAGATAGTCAAAATACTTCCTAATTAATATTTTCTTAATAGGTGTGTAAAAGAGAAATACAACAAATAGTTTGAGATATGGGAAAAATATACTCCCTCCATTTAATTTTATTTGTCTACTTTGGACTTTGACACCTTTTAAGAAATAATGATTGATATGAAAATTTTACCATAATAGTCATATTAATTGATGTTTAGTATTAAGTATTGAAAAATAATTCGGAGAATAAGTAATTAATACTAAGGGTAAAACATGGAAAAAAAACAATTTTCTTTTCTTGATATATTAAAAGTGAATCTATTTTTGAAATAATAGACAAGTAAAAGCGAAGGCGGATCAGAGTATTTCTTAAATCTTGATTTGATTGGTTTAATGAAGCATTTGTTACATAAGCACGCATACCATCTCACATAATCATATGTTCTCTCATGCTATATATATATATATATATATATATATATATATATCCACTAACCTCCTCCGTCTCCCTCATCTTCCCCCGCCCCACCCATTCCCATTTTCCCTTGGATTTTTATTGTTGGATTCCACTTGTTGGTCAGTTTTTATGGCATTTTGTTCTCTACTTTTTTTATATTAGTCAACACCTCCACACTTCACCACAAAAATGTTTCAACGGCAGGAGTCATTTAGATGTTTGTCATTTTAACAACACTATTAAGGGCAAAAGGTGGAAGATAAGGCCTAAAATTGGAAAAAAGTAAAAGGAGAACAAAAGAAGAATTAAGAATGAACCTTGCACCTTCGAAGATGTGGTGAGGAATATTTCTTTTGATCTCGACTCGAAAATTATCAGAGAACTTTTTAGTTCGTTATCTGTAAATGGATTAGTAAATTTATTTTTTTGATGTACTTAAATTATGGAAAAAGGACACTGTATGACCATTTTCAAAATAAATGGCCAAAGTTTGCATATTGAACAAAAAATAGCCATTCGGCATATTTATTTCTAATTTATAGCCTTTAGGTATAAATGTGTGTAGAAACTGTATAATTATTGTATAGAATATGTATATGTATAATATTTCTATAGAACTGTATAGGATATGTATTGAAACTGTATAATTGTCGTATAAAATATATATTTGTATAAGATTTCTACAGAAATTGTATAGGATATGTATATAAAATGTGTATAGAAATTGAATTATTGTATAGAATATATATCTATATAAAATGTGTATAGAAACTGTATTTGATTATTAAAAAAAGAACAAAAAAAAATTGAAGAAGATACAATTTTCTATTATTGTTTTTGAAAAAAATACACTCTTTTTATATTTAATTATTAAAAAAAGCAACAAATACAAGAACAGCAAAAAAAGCAATTTTTATAAAATTATATTTGATTTTTAAAATAAAAAAATAATTTTCTCTTCAAAAACCAAAGCTGAAAAAAAAACTGGCGAAAGATGAAAAAAAGAAAGGAAAAAACTATAAAAAAAAAAAGAAGAGAAAAGGCAGAAGCGAGAAAACAAGCCAACATGGCTAAAAGTTAGAAATCTAAATTCAGTAGCCATTTAGTTGGAATTTGTTTTGGCCCAATGACTATATTTGTCCTTATCCCTTAAATTATTTCTTAATAATACCTCGCACATCACTGATGCAATACATTGATACTTGTTAATCATAGGTATAATTTATCCTAAATTTGTTTACTTTGTTTTATAAGAGTAGGAAAAGGTACACCAACCGATTTTTAGATGTGTTTTAGTATTATTATTTTTATTTTTTTGACATCTTTACATTGTGAGGGGGTTAATTTCATAGGAGGTCGATGAACTTATAATATACCAAAGCTGTCAAACTAATTTTTCTAACCAATAAATTGAAATTACTTAACCTTAGGCAATTTTCATATAGAGTTAGTTTGGACTTTTTCTAGTTTAAATTGGACGAGAAGTTCCTATTAATTATAATTTTAAAACTTCACATAGGCTTAAAAATTGGTTGTACGATCAATCATAGAGACAGGTTGAAGGAAATCATGGGAGAATGAGGAATATATGATGTAATGGTACACTCTTAAAGTGATTTGCCAATCCATATATGTATGATTGCAGCTGGCAGATGCTTCTTACTCTTATTAATATAATAAGATCATATGATGGCTACCATTGATTGAAACCCTAATAACTGAATTTCCCTTTAGAGAAGTTGCAATATGTTTAATAGGCACTAAACTCTACAAACCTTTCCCTTTTCGGAGTGATCACTTATGCTTGTGCCGAACTTCACCTTTATTCCATACACTAGATATAAAAGGAGCACGTACTTAATATATATTATTTTTTTTATTTCAATTTATGTGACACACATAGAATTTAGATGGTCAATAAATTTTATATATGATTTTTATATATTTTAAGTTGTTAACTATTATAATTTATAATACTTTAATTTTTACGTAATTTTTAAATAATATATGTTACTCCCTCAGTCCCAATTTATGTGGCATCAATACAATTTCAAGAGTCAACTAATTCTTTTTATATCCCTTAAATATTTTAAGTTGTAAGTTAATGTGATTTATTTTGGAGTGATCGCTTATACTTGTGCCGAACTTCTCCTTTATTCCATATACTAGATACAAAGGAGCACGGACCTAATACATATTACTTTATTTGTCTCAATTTATGTGACACTGATAGAATTTAGATGGTCAATAAATTTTATATATAATTTTTATATATTTTAAGTTGTTAACTATTGTGATTTATAATATTTTTTACGTAATTTACAAATAATATATGTTACTCCCTCAGTCCCAATTTATGTGGCATTGATACAATTTCGAGAGTCAAATTAAATTTTCTATATATCTTTTAAATATTTTAAGTTGTTAATTAATGTGATTTATAGTATTTTTTCTTCCGTCCCAATTTATATGGCACTGATAAAGTTTTGAGATCCAACGAATTTTTTTTATGTCTTTTAAATATTTTAAGTTGTTAATTATTGTGATTTATACTATTTTTTTACGTAATTTTCAAATATATATAACAAATTAAAAAGAAAAATAAGATAAACATTTTAAAAGGGAGAAAGTATAAAAGGAAATATTCAAGCAGGCAGCACAAACAGACATGTTGACCTGTTGCCTGCTTATTGCGCTTTATAAGTAAGGTAATTTTATGTAATTTTTAAATATATGACAATTAAAAAAAAATAAGATAAATAAATTAAAATGGAGAAAGTATAAAAGGAAATATAAGGTTGATAGGAAATAAAATGACAAATCTAATATTTTGTTTCCAATTATCATAAATGTACACCAGGTTGAGTATTATGGAGTTTTAGGACCTGTTTGGCCATATATTTTCCAAGTAAAATTTGGAGAAAAATTTGACAAATAGTGTTTGTCCATACAATTTGTCATTATTTGGTAAATATTTTTGGCAAATAACTCAAATTCACAAATACTAGAAAAAATTAGTATTTGGGCCAAATCTCATTATTTGAGAGCTTTTAAAAATTCAAATTCTACACCAAACTTTTAATTTTTACAAAAATATCTGCTATTTATTCAAATTCTACACCAACTTTTATCTTTGAAAGGAACAATAGTCGTGCTTCACTACTTGTTATTTGCTGAAACGAAGATCCAACTGACTTGTTGCGGAAGTCATGAATCTTGTTACGTCGACGTTTCTATCTTGCTATGTAATACAAACTTATGGTTAGTTTTGATAGTTTTTAAAATTTATGGGTATAAAACATATTTCTTAAAAAAATGAAATATGTTTCCCAAATACTATGGCCAAACACATGGTGAAATTTCACCCAAATCTTCACTCAAATAATATTTGTCAAAAATATTTAGGTATCTATGGTAAAATGCTAGCTTAGTATGTGTTTCATAATATTTGACATAGAATATTTGTGCATCGCATAATCATAGAGACTAGTTATATTAAAAGCACGAATATTTTTTGAATTGTTAATTAAATTTTTTATCCTTCATTAAAAGACCCTGCAATACACAAAAACATCATTTCCTATTTTTCTCTGGGCGCATGATAGCAAGGCCGCTAACATACGCTCCATCTGATAAATGGCTCCACGACGGATATCGACCTCTCCACCGCTGGCAATTGTTACGCCGGCGAGTGGAATTCAACAATCTTTATGTCCTTTAACTTTTGGCAGCTTCCTTCCTCCAGCTTTTCAACCTATTGCTGAGGAGTTCGAAGGGGAGGAGAGTATGGCAGTGAGACCTGACCCAACTGGGACGAGGATTGCTAGACGATCTGAGGATTCGTAATTTTCTCGACGTCTTCAATTCTCCGAAGCTGGAACTTCATCCCAAGCTTCCTCGGCTGATGTTAGACCACCTAAGATGGAACATCAGGAGAAAGACCAGAATCGCGCGAAGAACCATAGCTCTCATATGGGGAAACCTCTTACGTATGTCCCTCCATCCTTGAAAGGGGATAAGTTTCTAATTCAAATTGAGGAGACGGATGTCAAGGAGCAGGCAGATTATTGGAGCAAAACTTTGATTGGGTATGTATTAGGAGATGTCCCATACCTCAAAACGATGGAGAATTACGTCCTTCACGTCTGGAATTTTGTTTCGACACCCCAGGTACTGTATCATGATGATGGATATTATATTTTCAAATTCGCAACTATATCGGATAGGGATCTAGTAATGCAGTCGGGGCCTTATACTTATCGGAACAAGCCACTCATCTTGAAGAAATGGACCCTGAATTTTGAATTTTATCCTGATTGTCTTAACGTGATACCTCTGTGGGTCAAATTCCCCAGCCTTCCTCTTGGTTTTTGGTCAGCTGATTCTTTGAGTAAATTGGCTAGTGTAGTGGGGAAGTCATTGTACACAGACAAGTTTACTGCTGATATATATTGTGTGTATATCCTTTGCAAGGGTACTCGTTGAAACAGATATTGGGCACCCACTACCTCATACCGTGGAGCTAAATACGCCTACAATGGTCATCCATTAGCTCATAGAGTATGATTGGGTCCCAAAATATTATAGAGACTGTAACATTTTTGGGCACACAGGAGATGATTGCTGGAAAAAGAAGAAACTGGAGGAGCCTAGTGATCCTATTCCGCAACCCCCACGAAGAAGGAGGAATCGCAGATGTAGAAGAATAATTCAAAAGTGGGAGGTTAGGGAACAGGAAAATGATGCAAATGCTAACAGGGAAGAGGGTCATGTTGATCCTATTATGGAGACTGAGACTAGTGTTGGGTTGATAGGCCAAACAATAGGCCCTCCAGGGGTTCGAGGGCAGGTTGAGACACTAGTTACTACTTTGCCGACCAATGGGACTACTGTTTGTAGAAGCTCCATTCAGGCTAGAGATAAAGGTATTGATGGTGTTCTAACTATGACTAGTGCTGGTGGTGTGACTCAATTCCATCCTCCATGATTTTCTGCACATGGAATGTTAGAGGGTTTAACAGGTCATTTAAACATAAGGAGATTGCTCTCTTTCTGAAGAAGAATAAGGTAGAGGTAATGGGAGTCATTGAAACTAGAGTTAAGGTTCACAATTCTAATAAAGTTAGGAATAAGGTTGCTAAAGACTGGAATGCACAATTTAATTATAGTCATGCTCCCAATGGTAGGATTTGGCTTATATGGAAGAATCATGTTCAGGTGCAAGTACTAGAGTTGGGAGCTCAATTTATGCACTGTAGAGTAGTAAATTCCAATACTCAAATTGCTTTCTTGTTCACGGTTGTGTATGCTAGTAATGACTTGGGTGAGAGACAAGATTTATGGAGGAAACTTACTACTATTGGTTCTCAAATACAAGATGAGTGGCTGATTAGTGGGGACTTTAACAATGTTTTAAGCTCTGATGATAGAATAGGCTCTCCAGTCACTCAAGCAGAGGTTCAAGGCTTCAAGGATATGGTTGATACTGCCCAATTAACCGTTTTGAAGAGCATTGGGTGCCACTTTACTTGGTGTAATAAGCATGAAGAGAAGACCAGAGTTTATAGCAAAATTGATTGGGCATTTGGAAATTATTGGTGGTTATTGAAACATGGTCATGTTGAGGCTGAGTACATGGTACCAGGGGTTTCAGATCATTCACCTATTATGATAAATTGTGATTCTCAAGTCCCCAGGAATCTGCATTCTAAGCCTTTTAAACTATATTCTAAAGTTAAGAGTCATCCAAATTTCAAGAAGTTAGTGGCAGTGGCTTGGGCTATTAAGGTGCCAGGACATCCTATGCAGGTTATTTAGAGTAAATTGAAGGTTGTCAAGGTAGCTATTAAAGGTCTTAATTCTTATTTAGCTTCTTATCAACAACAGTTGGAGGATGCAAGGAAGAGATTGGAGGTTATTCAGGCAGGTATATCAGTGGATCTTTGTAATTCTATGCTAATTGATCAGGAAAAGGCTGCTTTGGCAGAACTGGTGAAATGGAGCACTGTAGAAGGGGAGGTTATGAGACAAAAGGCCAGATTATTATGGATCAAAGGAGGAGATTCAAACACCAGATATTTCCATGCCCAATGGGAGATTAGGTCCAGTATTAATGTTATCCCTTGTATTCATAATGAGGCTGGAACAAAACTTTGTGACCCTATTCTGATAGAAGCAGAATTCATATCCTTTTTCACTAGCTGATGGGACAAGAGGGTGGTATAAATCCTTGTCCTAATGTTGAGATTGTCAAAGAAGGGTATTGCTTGTCTAAGGATCAACAGATAAACTTGATTCAATAGGTTACACTTGATGAAGTATTGACAGCTATTAAAGATATGCCAAAAGAAAAGGCTCATGGAGTGAATGGGTTCCCAGTTGATTTCTTTACTACATGCTGGGAGGAGGTAAATGCTGACCTTCTGAAGGTTGTACTTCATTTTTTTGATACTAGTCAGATGGATAAGGCTATAAATTATATTGTTGTGACATTAGTGCCTAAAGTACCAGCCCCTACATATGTGAAGGACTACAGGCCTATATCCTGTTGTACTACTATGTACAAAATCATCACTAAGGTGTTGACTAGTAGGCTCAAAGGGGTCATGGGTGACTTGATTGGAGATTCACAGTCTGCTTTCATTGAGGGAAGATGCATTACTGATAATATTTTGCTTGCACATGAGTTATTTAAAGGCTATAACAGGAAAGGAATATCACCAAGATGTGTTCTCAAGGTGGATATTAGGAAAGCTTATGACTCCTTAGATTGGTATTTCTTAAAAAGATTGCTAGTAGAGATGGGATTTGCTATGATGTTTGTGGAATGGATCATGGCTTGCATAACTACTGTGTCTTACTCCCTGACTATAAATGGTGGATTGACAAAACCTTTCCCTGGCAAGAGAGGTATCAGACAAGGGGACCCAATGTCCCCTTATTTGTTTGTTATTGCTATGGAGTACCTACATAGAGTGCTGAATCAATTGGCTAGACACAAAGATTTCAAGTTCCATCCAAGGTGTAAGAAGGTGGGGGCTATTCATGTATGTTTTTCTGATGATATCTTGATGTTCTGTAGGGCAGATTTAACCTCAATCAGACTATTAAATCAGGCTTTCATGAAGTTCTCTCAAGCTTCTGGGTTGCAGGTGAATGCTGATAAGAGTTCCTTGTATTTAGCTGGTATTCCTGATCATCTAAAGCAGGATATCTTGGAAGAAACATGTTATAGTGCTGGTTTTTTTCCCTTCAAGTATTTAGGGGTCCCTATTGCTGCTAGGAAACTCTCTATAGTTTTGTGTTGGCCTTTGGCTTAAAGGATCACCGCCAAGATAAACTGCTGGTCCTCTAGACTCTTGTTTTATACAAGAAGATTACAATTAATTAAATCAGTGATATTTGACATGCAGTCTTATTGGGCTCAGATTTTCTTGATCCCTAAGAAGGTATTAAAGTGTATTGAGGCTATTTGCAGGTCCTTCTTATGGACTGGCCATGCTGAAATCTCAAAGAAAGCTCTTGTATTTTGGGAGAAGTTCTGTTTCCCTCAGGCTGCATGAGGACTAAATGTTCTAAATTTATTTTTGTGGAACAAGGCTGCAATTACAAAGCACCTTTGGGCGATTGCAATGAAGAAGGATTGTTTGTGGATTCGATGATTACATAGTTTTTATTTAAAGCAGCAGGCACTTGAGGTCATTCCTACACCCAAGACAGCATCTTGGGTGGTAAGGAAAATTCTGAATACCAGGAGTTTGGTTATGAATCTGCAACAGTTACATGGAGTCTTGCTAGACAGACTTGGCCAAATACAACAGGGGGGTAAATTCAGTACCAAAAACCTCTACTTACTGCAGATTCCTCAACTTCCTAAAGCATCTTGGAAGCCTTTGTTGTTGCAAGTCCATATACAACCTAGCCACAAGTTCAATTTGTGGTTAGCAGTGCAGAGGAGGCTTGCAACAGTGGACAGGCTGATGAAGTTTGGTGTACAGGTTCCAAAGATTTGTGTGTTCTGTGTCTTAGCTGATGAACTTTTTGATCACCTATTTTTTTCCTGCAAAGTTACAAATGGTATTTGGTCTAGACTATTGAGATAGCTTGGGCAGTCCATACATGTTGGGGATTGGCAAGCAAAGCTTGATTGGCTGTTGACAGGTATGAAAAAGAAGTCTGGTTATTGGAAAATTGTTGCAGTTGTGTTTAGCATGATGATTTACTCTATATGGAGGGCTCGGAACAAACTCAGATTCCAGAGAGGTCTTCACTCAGAAGACAGATTATGTCGAGATATTACAGTCCATATTCATACAAAAGGAGGCCCTATTGCTAAATGGCAGAAGCATCTGCTAGCTTTAAATTGTTATCCTTGAAGTTGTATACTTTGTAGTTAGCTTTTGTCTTGCTTTCTAGATTGAGTTGTATGATTATGGTGTTAGGTTTTTGTTAGTTTGTTAGAGGTGATTGGTCGGCAATCACCAAGTTTTGTAATGACAATATGTTTGGTGAAATGGAATTACCTGTTACCCAAAAAAAAAATTGTTATTTATTTATTATTTTAATATTTAGGTCATTAAAATTAATTAATGTTATAATTATCAAATCTTTACTTATTGTAATATGTAAGGACTTCTAATATTTAGTATTTTAATATAGTCTAAAATGTTGCTTCTTAAACCTTTTTTTGTTTGAATTAAAAGTTCTAATATTGAAAACTTGAATCACTTATAATTTTGTTAACTTATAGAAATTTCTTTCTTTATTAGCACGATAATTCGAAAGAAAATAAAAGAAAAGAAAAGTACGACTTAAATGAAAAACAAAATCAATATCAAACTCAATTTGATTCTTTCTAGAATTTCCAGTTCGTATTCCACACCTTAAAAATAGGTTTTCATACGTTAGGTCTTTTTATATACCTTAATTATGTTTATAATATAATTCTTCAAGGTAAAATACCAAAATCCTAAATATTAGGACTTAATAAATCTTTATTTATTTATAAAAGGTAAGAATTCTTAATATTTATTATTTTGAAATTAATTAAAATTTTGTTTCTTAGACTTTTTCTTATTTGAACTATACTGAGATGTTTTAACATTTACGATTTTAAAATCAATTACAACTGTGTTAAATTATATCAATCCCTTCTTTATTTAATCAACTAATATCCATCACAGTTTTTCAACTTATGGTATGATAAAATGAATTAAAGAGTATAAGAAAATAAGTTAATCAGTGTAACATCATTTTTATATTTATCTATTTATATCTATATTTATATCTATATAATATCTTAAAAGTGTGAAGATCATTATAGATGTTGATTGAACTATTTACTTTTTATTAAAAGTCTTTCATTTAGGCAATATCGTCTTTTTAGTATTTTTCCTTCTCAAATAATTATTTTTTAATTATTATCCTAATGTTTATGACTTTAAAATTAACTAATGTCCTTATTTGATCTATATAAGAAATCATAGTATTTAAAATTTCTAAATTAATTAAAATTTTACCTTATATAAAAAAAAAATTACAATTTTATTCAAACAAAGAAAAAACATCCGCAAAACAAAAACTTTCGTTCAAGCAGCACCAACAACAACAGGAGGCTTGAGTTCATTTAATTCAAGGATGTTTTTGGTTAACTATTCAAGTGTTGACAATTGTATTTGATATTTAATGCCATAATAGTTGAATAAAAACAAATTAAGGGAGTAATATTTTGGATCAAATTTTATAAGAAATATAAGATTTCTTCTATTTTTATGTTTTCTTTTTATCTTGATTTTGATTCAACTCATCTTTTTGCATTCATTATCATCCTTCTTTTCGTCTTTCTTTATAATTTCCTTTAGTTAATAGATTTAAAGATTATATATGAACTATACATAATCAACAGTTAACAATGAATTTTCTCCTTTTGATAATTTCTCGTGTTTCTTTTTCAGTTAAAATTTTTTGATCAAAGAATTGGACAAAACAAGCATGTTAACGCCGAATGAAATAACTAGACAATCAAAGGCTTGTATCTTGCTCTTTTTTTTCTTTGTTTATCCTAATATTTAGGACTTTGAAATTAATTAAAGTTATAGGTATTAAATTTTTACTTATCTGTAAGAGATAACAACTACTAATCTTTAGTACTTTAAAAATAACTAAAATTTATTTTTTAGAACTATATTAAAAAATAAAAATCCTAAGAAATAATATTATGTGCAATAATCTAGCTATGCTTGACGGAAGTTGTTGGTGCTTTTCAACCAAATTTAATATTTGTATTGCAGGACACCAATTTGCATATTGTATAAAATAGTAGGTCTTGCTTATATTTTGTTTGGTTGCATCTTTTTTTTGGCCATATAATTAAATGATTCCTGATTAACAATTATTGTACAAAATTAAAGACATCAACAAACAGATTGATTTTTCCCTGATTAAAGTACCATATATCTCCGAGATTGGTTTGACAAATTATTGTACTTTCTAAAAAAATTAACTAATATTAAAGGTAAAACATAGAAAAAATATATGTGAACTATAATAATTTTTCATGAAATATTTTTTAAAATATACTCTTTAAATTAAAATTAAATGTATGTATAGTGTCATTCATTATATTGTTTCATCTACTTAGATTTTTGTAGGCTTACAACATTATTTAAGTTTGAATTTTTAAATCTTTATAATATTCAAGTTAATAATATTGACATGATACACATGTGCAACACACGTACATTTAATATCAAAAGCGTGAAGGACCTTATAATGTGATTTAAACTTTTTGTACTTCATTAAAAGATTCTGCAATAGATAAAATAGTCTTTTCACTTATTTTTCTCAAATAATTGTCATCTAATTACTATCCTAATAGTTAAAACTTTGAAATTAATTAAAATTATAACTATTAAATTTTTACTTATTTGTAAGAGGTAAGAATTCCTAATATTAGTCTTTTAAAATTGACAAAAAAAATTTCTTATTTGAACTATATTAAAAGTCCTAACATTTAAGGCTTTAAAAAGAATTCGTTATTCAACTAGCTTGGAAATTTTAACATTTAGAGGTTTAGTATTAATTAAATATTACCTTATATAAATACTCCTTATAATACACGTTATTTTGTTTTGGTTGGTATGAAGTTTTGGTAAATTACTTACATAGGCAAACATCAATAGTATAACTACTTAACACAGCTATAATTTAAAAAATTACACAACTTAACAAAAGTTTCCTTTTTCCTAGCAAATACTCCTATTAAGATACACTCCTCACACCTAAACCTAACCCGATTTTCTTCTACCATCTCTACTACGAAGCAGTGGCGGAGCCAGAAATTTGATTAAGGGTGTTCAAATTTATAAAGTAAAATTTTTTTTTCAATGAGTGAATGCAACGAAAAATTCAAATGGAACTACATATAAGAAGGTACATAAACGCAGCGGAATTGAACCCGCAAATTTGTGGTTAACCCATGTTTTTGATATAAGAAGGTACACAAAATGCTTTAGAGTGGAATCGAACACGACGGGAGACTTAAAATGCACACTCTTCTCCACTGAGCTACAGCACATGCTCGGTACAAGGGTGTTCAAATTATTAAATATACTCATAAACAGAATATTTTACCTACGTATTCGATATAATTTTCCGGCGAAGGGTGTTCGGCTGACCACCCTTGCTATAGGGTAGCTCCGCCCCTGCTACGAAGCCCAACTCCCCACCAGATCTCACCCGTTTTCCCTTCTCTGTCACCATCTTTACTACCAATCCCACCCGCCCCTCCCTTCTCCGCTACCATCTCTACTATCAAATTCAACTCCCACCAGATGGCACCTGCCTCTCCGCCACAAATTTACAGTCGAGGGATTGCAAATGGTGAGATTGTTGAGCACTAGGAGCCATTACACTATTGATTTGGGTGTCGAAATTAGCGCTCCAGGGACATAGAAAGAGAAAAGGAGTCAAGGGATTGAGAGGCGGAGCACCGAAAGCGCGACAGGGAGCGTGACGAAGGGCTCAAAGAACGAGAGTGAGCTCGATTGATCGAGCCGAAGAGATCACTGAATTTCGATGATGGTGCTGATGGTGATGTTAGGGCTTCTAAGATGATGAAATTGATTGCCAGATATTTTCATAAGGTGATGGTGACGAAGGAGAGGGAATCGATGACGGAGGCGAAAGTTGAGTTTGTGATACCTGATTTTGCCAAAATAGTAGTGATACCAGATTTCGCCGGAAGTTGAGTTTGTGATAAGAAGGAGAAGGAGACGATGACGAAGGAAGAAGTTGAGTTTCTGATACCAGATTTGAAGAAAAAGCTTAAGATGAACTATTTTTTTTAATACCAGATACATGTATCTTTGATACCACATATACGTATCTAGAAAAATCTTTTCTTCTTCTACTGAAATATGTTGATACAATCAATTGTATCTATGTATCAGAAAAATTTATACAGTTATTATAAAATTGTATCAACGTATCAGAAAATCTAAAAAGTTAACACATCTATTATTAAAAAAAATTGTACATTAAAAATGTGTTATATTATGTAAATATTAAAACTATTGCCAAGCTACATAATATAGACCTAAACTATTATCCTTTACGAAATTTACTCTTACTATTAATTATAGTCTTGCCTTTATATAAATGTTTCTTATATAGTTATTTTGTTTTTTGTTTAATTGGTCCATGTATGCTTGATTTGTTTACTCTTTTTTATCTTTTTAACGAATTTGGGCTATAGGCCCATTTTATTTATTGTGAAGAAAAAATAAATAATTGCAAAAAAAAGTTAATTAATTTGATTATTATCCTAATATTGAGGAGTTTTAAATTAATTAAAATCTTTATTTGATTAGGTAAGAAATTATGATATTTAACACTTCTAAATTAATTAGAATTTTACCTTATATAAAAAAAGAAAATTCTACAACTGTATTTAAGTAATATTTTGATCAAACTCTATTAGAAATATACACAACTTCTTATACTTTTCTTTTTATTTTGGTTTTAATTCAAGTCGTCCTCTTGCATTCATTATAACATAAAATTTGTTTTATTCTCTATTTAAATTTTATTTTGTGTAATTATAACTACCCTTATAGTGATTTTTGAATTTTCTTGCATTTTGACTGTTGTGTCCCTCCCCGTAGTTGTATTTTAGTATTTGTAATCTGTGAGAGTGGGTGAGACGGTTTCCAACGTGTTTGGTTGATCTTTAAGAGAGTTTTTCATTTTGGAAGGTTTTGAGGTGGATAGAGTTGACTTTGGTCAATATTTGGAGTTCAGAGGATCGTATGAAAATTTTGTCAGTTCCATTAGCTCCGGAATATCATTTTTAGGCTGAAAGCATTGTTGGTTCGGGTCCCTAGGCTTTCGATTGTATTTTGAGTCGTTGGTTAAAAAGTTGGAAATTATGGCCTAGTGTTGACTTTGGTCAACATTCTTTGAAAACGACATCCATTGGTGAATTCGACAATTTCATCAGGTTCAAAAGGCGTTTTATGATCAATTTGCACTAATGGTTCATGTCTATAGGGTTCTGAATGAGTTTTGATTGTCAAAAGCAAGTTTTTAAAATTGTAGATTTTGCTGGTATTTGATATAAGTGCGATCGCGCCATTGTTGCGCGATAATGCTGAAGAAAATTTTGGACCAGAGCAATAGCGCTGGGGTAGCGCGATAACAGTGAGTAGTCTGGGTGCTATTTAGCGCGATATCGCTCCAGCAGCGCGATAGTGCTGAAGGAATTGGCCTCCTTTAGCACAAAGCGCTTAGCGTGCTATAGTGACTTATATCAGATTTTTCCTTTTCATTTTGGTCACTTCTTTCTTCCATTGTTGGACCTACAGAGATCAATTTTGAGTGATTTTTTGGTGCATTTTCTTCGTCTTTGAAAGGAGTAAGTTTTCAAATCTTCGAATTTTATTTTCTCTAATATTTTACCTCGAATTTTGGGTTAATTCTAGACTAAGGAATTGAAATTGAAAGTCTTATCTTGCTCCATTTTCAACCAAACTTCACCTTTGTGATCCTTAACCATTAGGTAAGCTTTCTCTATACTAGTTTTACACTTTCTCCATGGATTATTTTATGATTTCACCGTCAAATCTTGGTTTTCCAATTTGATAATTTGAGATTTTCTCGGTAAAGTTAAAGTTTGCTAAATGATTGATTTTAAGCTCGATTCTCACTCTGTTTTCAATAAAATTTTATAATTGAACTCCTTACACTTTGGGTAAACTAAATTTTCAATAAATTTCTAGTTTTGCCCTTTTAAGCTTGAGATTGACTTTTAGGTTGACTTTTTGAACCCAGTTTAGAACCTTAACAATATAGGTATTATTGGACTCGTATTTATGTGTAAAGTTTATTTTTGATAGAGTGGTTGCATTTGGATGCTCTTCATAAAGGGAAGGCTCAAGTGTGATCGTTTAGAGTCTTGTTGTATGGCTTCGAGGTAGGTTATAACTTAACTTCTTTCAAACTTTGGTTAGGTGGGGACTTATCGTGTAAACCATATTATGGGAGGGTTGACTTAGGGATAATAATAGCAATTAAGGTTGTTATATGCTATTGTGATGCCCGTGTGGGGGCTTGTATTAATTCTGATAGTAGATGAAATGGTTTATCATGATGATTCTGAGATCGTGATTATGTTTTTGTAATTGGCTTATGATTGTTTCGTGGGCATACATATTCATTCTTTCATTCATATCATGGATCACTGAGTTGTACTATTGGAAACACTAATTTTGAAAGAAAATGATATACTGTATTTTACCCACTTAGTCTGATGCAGGATTTCGAACATAAATATTCTATATTTTACCTATAAAGTGTGATGCAAGATTCTGGACCTAGATATGCTATATTTTACCTATGCCGTCCGATGCAAGATTCTGGGCGTAGATATATGTTATGTTATTGATTCCGTCTGATGTAGGATTCTGGGCTGGGTATATGGACCTTGCGAGTCCCTCATGGGTCCTACCTTCCAGTATAAAATAAGAAGGGTGTGTACACCAGTAGGCATGGCCATTGTATCGCATATCATATCATTACATTGCATTGTCATTTGGATTATTGTTTCGATTAAGATTCTTTGTGTTGTTATCGATATTAAGTTGTTGGGACTTTTCTGATTGCATGATTATTTTAGTATTCTTTATTTGATATAGTAACTTCTTAAGCTCGGTCGGCCTATAATGCCTACTGAGTACAAGTAGACCATACTCACCCTTGATTTTCTGCATATTTTTGATTATAGATCCTAGATGAGTGTTTAGCGCAGACCTTGATTCATGCGGACTTTGCATATTCGAAGCCTCATTATCCTACCTTCAACTGAAGCCTCATTACAAGCCGAAACAAGTCCTATAGTGATCCTGATCGACTGTCTGAAGAACTAAAATGGAATAGCAAGAGCAAGCCTATGGTATCGCATGTGCATTTTTTGAAATCTTTTGTGAGTGTGAGTATAGCTTACTTAGTCCCAAATCTTGTGTGTGGGACTTCTTTATAGTGAGGGCATGGGAAAAACATTATCGTCTACTGACTGTTAGGATAACTGTTGTGTGTGTATGCAAGTTACTCAATCACATCATAATGACATTTTTAGATCCCTACTAGTTAGCATTTCAAATACTTTGGAATTTAAAGGGGTGGATGAATTTGGTTTAAATGATGAATGTCATGGATTGCTATAGACCTGTTGTGTGTTTCCTTTAGTTGAGTTGTCTATTCTGATTTGTTTTCATGTTGCTTGAGGATAAGCGAATGTTCTAAGTTGGGGGTATTGATGTGCCAGTGCTTTAAGTAACATTTACTCCTTTAACCATAAATAGACGTAAGTTTTCAAGCAACCATTGTTAGATTTGATAGTTTCTGTGTTTAAATTACAGGAAATTGAACCAAGATGGAAGAGGATGGAAAATGCAATAAGTTATGTCTTCTGAAAGGGGTGACGACTCAAGTGATGAGTCATCACAAGCCTGATGAGTCGTCATCCAAGTCATCAGCCTAGGTAAACTTGGTTGGAGCCACTGGTTAGTGTGACAACTCCAATGATGAGTCATCAAGGCTGTGACAATTCGTCACTGGGTGATAAGTCATCACAGGCCCGATAACTTACCAAGATTTACCAACAAGTTGTCACAGGCCTGATAACTTACCTGAAAACTCATCAGGCTGGGCAAAAAGATCAGCTTACTATAAGTTGTGACGGCTCAAGTGATGAGTCAACACAATCTTGACGGTTCGTCAGCCAATCAGTCACGTCTGAGGAGGAAAATCCAAATCTATTTTTGGATTTAAATTTCCTGGACAACTATAAGTATCAAGTATTAGGGCTAAAATAATTATTATTCATTATTGATATCTTTCCCTTTATTTTTTTGAATGCAACTAGCGACAAACACATGTTATAATTCTTTATTTTGGGATTTTCACCATTGTTACTCAAGTTTTAGTGAAGAATTGAAGTATATTTTAATCTATTGTAAGAATCGTTCTTTTATTTATGAATACTATTGATTTATTCTTTTCTAAACACATGAGTGGCTAACTTCCCACAACTAGGATTGTGAGAGCCATGGCAAAAATAATGATCTAGGGTAAATTGTAGTATTGGGTTCGATTTGTGTATGGTGATATGTCGTTAACTCTTTATTTTTACAATATTCTAATGGTTGCAAATGTTAGAACAAGCCCTAGGTTTTACTTGCTTTAAACAAAAAGTTTATAACCAGGAAATAGAATTAACAACAACGATTTAGAATTTCTAACCTCCGTCTAATAAGTAATGCTTTAATCAAGATTAATCAACTTGGAACAAAAATTGAGATTCGTATTTCATCTTTTCAAATTCGAACGAATTGGAAGGAAAATTATCTACTTGGTTGAGAAATGTTTAGACAAAGTGTTAAGTCAATTATTTCATGTCATGTATGTTAAACGAGCCCATACAAATATTAGCCCGAAGTTCTTATAATGCCATGGCAAACACATCCCTAGTTCGCTATATTTATTGATTCTTACTCATTGTAATTTTGTCACTTGCTACTTGAATTAGCCAAGAAATAAACAAAATTGACCATTATAAAATCCCCCTATTTTCTGGAAATTATTGACCATTATTCATTTGAACTACCAACGACTAAATTTTCACCATATTCCCTGTGGGATTCGACCCCAACCTTTATTGGATTGTATATTTAACAACGACTGCTTATACTTCATAAGAGAGGTGTAATTTGCACGTATCATGCTCCAGTGCTGTTTGTGGAGAAAAATGATAGGTCATGCATATTTGTATTGATTATCGGCATTTGAACAAAGTAACTATCAAGAATAAGTATCTCTTCCATGCATTGATGATTTGTTTAATCATCTTAAGGGTGCTTCAGTATTTTCAAAGATTTACTTGAGGTCTGGATACTACCAATTGAGGATTAGGCCTTCAGATATCCCTAAGACAACTTTTAGGACCCGGTATGGTCATTATAAGTTTTTGGTGATGTCTTTTGGTTTGACTAATGCTCTGACAATATTTATGGAGTTGATGAATGGGGTCTTTTGACTGTATCTTGATTTCTTTGTGATTGTCTTCATTGATGACATCTTGATGTACTCCAAAAATGAGGTGGATCATGTGAAGCATTTGAGAATTGTACTCCAGCGACTGAGGGATGAGAAGTTGTATGCTAAGTTCTCGAAGTGTGAATTTTGGCTTAGTTCTATGGCATTTTTGGGACATGTTGTGTCTAAAGATAGTATTATGGTCGATTCGGCCAAGGTTGAGGCGGTTCGAGATTGGACTAGGCCTACTTCACCTACAGAGATTAGGAGTTTTATTTGGTTGGCTGGTTACTGCAGACGGTTTGTGCAAGGCTTCTCTTCTATTGCAGTTTCTTTGACCAAGTTGACTCATAAGAATATTGTTTTTCAGTGGTTCGATGAGTGTGAGGAGATCTTTCTAAAGCTCAAGGCTTTGTTGACTTCAACACCTATCTTGACCTTACCTGTGAAAGGTCAGGGTTTCACTGTGTATTATGATGCTTCGGGAGTTGGCCTTGGTGGTGTATTCATGCAGAAAGGGAAGGTGATAGCCTATGCTTTGAGGCAATTAAATATCCATGAGAAGAACTACCCCACTAATGACTTGGAGTTGGTGGTGGTAGTGTTTGTTTTGAAGTTGTGGTGGCATTATTTGTATTGAGTTCATTGTAAGGTGTACACCGATCATCGTAGCCTTCAGTATATCTTCAACCAGAAGGATTTGAATTTGATATAGGTAGTTGGAGTTGTTAAAAGACTATGATATGACTATTATCTATCACCTGGGCAAGGCCAACGCAGTGGCGGATGCCTTGAGTAGGAAGGCGGTTAGTATGTGTAGTCTTTCTATGTTGGTAGCCGAGGAGTGACCTTTGGCAATGGATGTTCAGCTTTTGGCTAATAGCTTCGTTAGACTTGATATCTCTGAGCCTGGTAGGGTGCTTGCTTGTATTGAGGCACGGTCTTTGTTATGGGATCAAATTAAGAATAGGCAGTTTGAGGATGTGAAGTTGTGCATAATTAGGGATAAGGTGTTGAGTGGTGAAACTAAGGAAGCAATTCTTGATTCGGAGGGTGTTTTGAGGATCAAGGGTTGGATTTGTGTTTTGAGAATGGGTGAGTTGATAAGATTGATCATGAAGGAGGCTCAGAGTTTGAGGTATTCTATTCATCTGGAGGGAAACTAAGATGTATCATGATCTGAAGAAGCACTATTGGTGGTGTAGGATGAAAAGGGACATTGTGGAGTTCGTGGTGAAGTGTTTGAATTATCAGCAAGTGAAATATGAACATCAAAGACTGGGTGGCATAATTCATAGGATGCCTATACCAGAGTGGAAATGGGAGCGTATCACTACGGACTTCCTGGTTGGGTTGCCTTAGACCTTGGGAAAGTTTGACTCCATTTGGGTGATTATGAATATATTGATCAAATCAACCCATTTTGTTCTGGTAAAGGTGACCTACAATGCGGAGAAGTTGGCAAAGATCTACATTTGAGAGATAGTTTGGGTGTATGGCGTTCCCATTTCCATCATTTCACATAGGGGTAGTTAGTTCAGATCTTACTTTTGGAGTTCTATGCACCACGAGTTGAGTACTTAGTTAGAGATGAGAACAAACTTTCACCCCCAAACAGATGGTCAGTCAGAGCAGGCTATTCTGGTTTTAAAGGATATGCTTTGAGCTTGTGTGATGGACTTTGGTGGTCATTGGTCCCAGTTTTTTCCTTTGGTAGAGTTTTTCTACAATAACAACTATCATTTCAGCGTTCATATTGCACCATTTTAGGCTTTGTATAGGAGTAAGTGTAGATCTCCGGTGGGTTGGTTTGATTCCTTTGAGGTTAAGCCTTGAGGTACATACTTATTGCGGGATTTTATGGATAGGGTAAAGTTGATTCAGGACTGGATCTTGGCAGCCCAGAGTAGGCAAAAGAGTTATGCTGATAGGAGGATTCACGACCTTGAGTTTATGGTTGGTGAGTGGGTTTTGTTGAAAGTATCCCTCATGAAGAGTGTGATAAGGTTTGGGAAGAAGGGTAAGCTCAGTCCAAGGTTTATTGGACCTTTTGAGATTCTTTGGCATATTGGGGAAACAACTTATGAGTTAGCCTTACCTCCAAGTCTTTCAGTTGTTCATCCTATTTTTCATGTTTCAATGTTAAAGAAGTACCATTCTGATGGTTCTCACATGATTATTTAGGATTCAGTGGATTTGGATCAGAATCTGACTTTTGAGGAAAAACCTATAGCTATTTTGGATATGCATACTAGGAAGTTGAGATCCAAGGAGATAACATTAGTGAAGGTTTGTTAGAAGCATCTTCTGGTCGAGGAGGCCACTTGGGAGATAGAGTCGTACATGTAGAGCAGATATCCCCAGCTTTTTGGCAGTTCAGTACCTTTCTTTCCCTTTCGTTCGAGGATGAATATGTGTTTTAGTGGTGGATAATGTAACAAACCTTATAGTAATTTTTGAATTTCCTTGCATTTTGACTATTTTTCCCTCCCCGTAGTTGTATTTTAGTATTTGTGGTCTGCAGGAGAGGGTGGGATAGTTTCCGAAGTGTTTGGTTGATCTTTAAGAGTGCTTTTCATTTTGGAAGGCTTTGAGTTGGATAGAGTTGACTTTGGTCAATATTTGGAGTTCGGAGGATCGTATGGGAATTTCGTCAGTTCTTTTAGCTTTGAAATATCATTTTTAGACTGGAAGCATTATTGGTTCGATTCCCTAGGCTTTCAGTTACATTTTGAGTCGTTAGTTGGAAAGTTAGAAATTATGGCCTAGTGTTGACTTTGATCAAAATTCTCTGAAAATGACCTTTGTTGGTGAATCTGACAATTCCATCAAGTCAGAAAGGTGTTTTATGATCAATTTACACTATTGGTTCATGTCCATAGGGTTTCAGATGAGTTTCGGGCATCAAAAGCAAGTTTTTGAAATTGCAGATTTTGCTGGTATCTGGTATGAGCGCGATAGCATTGAAGGAAATTTGGGACCAGCACGATAGCTCTGAGTAGTCTGGGCGCTATTTAGCGCGATAGCGCTGAAGGAATTGGCCTCCTTTAGCGCGATCGCCGCTTTAGTGTGATAGCGCTTAGCGTGCTACAGTGACTTCTATCAAAATTTTCCCTTCCATTTTAATAACTTCTTTCTTCCATTGTTGGACCTACAGAGCTCCATTTTGAGTAATTGCGGTGCGTTTTCTTCGTCTTGAAAAGGGGTAAGTTTTCAAATCTTTGAATTTTATTTTCTCCGCTATTTTACCTTAAATTTTAGGTTAATTCTAGACTAAGAAATTGAAATTGAAAGTCTTATCTTGCTCCATTTTCAACCAAACTTCACATTTGTGATTCTTAACCATTGGATAAGCTTTTTATACTAGTTTTACACTTTTCTCAAGGATTATTTTATAATTTCACCTTCAAATCTTGGTTTTTCAATTTGATAATTTGGGATTTTTCTGGTAAAGTTAAAGTTTGCTAAATGGTTGATTTTAAGCCCGATTCTTACCCCATTTTCAATGAAATTTTATACTTGAATTTCTTATACTTTGGGTAAACTAAATTTCTAGTTTTACCCTTTTGAGTTTGGGGTTGACTTTTTCTATCCGATTTAAAACATTAACAATATGGGTATTGTTGGACTCGTGTTTATATATAAAGTTTGTTTTTGATAAAGTGGTTACGTTTAGAGGCTCAAGTGTGATTATTTAGAGTCTTGCTATTTGGCTTCAACGTAGGTTATGGCTTAACTTCTTTCAAACTTTGGTTGGGTGGAGACTTATCGTGTAAAACATGCTATGGAAGAATTAACTTAGGGATTATAATAGCAATTAAGGTTGTTATATGCTATTGTGATTCCCATGTGAGGCTTGTATTATTTCTGATAGTAGATGAAATGATTTATCATGATGATTTTGAGATCGTGTCTTCGTAATTATCTTGTGGTTATTTTGAGGGCATACATATTCATTCATTCATATCATGGATCACTGAGTTGTACTATTGAAAACACTGATTTCAAAAGAAAACAATATACTTTATTTTACCCACTTAGTCTTATACAGAATTCCGGATATGAATATACTATATTTTACCTATAAAGTCTGATGTAGGATTTCGGACCTAGATATGCTATACTTTACCTATTCCGTCTGATGCAGGATTCCGGGCGTAGATATACGTTATGTTATTGATTCCATTCAATGCAGGATTCAGGGCGGGGTATATAGACCTCACGAGTCTCCTATGGGTCCTACCTTCCAGTATAGACTGAGAAGGGGGTGTATACCGGTAGGCATGGTCATTGCATCTCATATCATATCATTATATTGCATTGTCATTTGGATTGTTGTTTCGATTAAGATTCTTCGTGTTGTTATCCATATTGAATTGCTTGGACTTTTCTGATTGCAGGGTTATTTTAATATTTTTTATTCGATATAGTAACTGCTTAAGTTCGGTAGATCTATGATGCCTACTGAGTACAAGTGGACTGTACTCACCCTGACTTTTCTGCATCCTTTTGATGTAAATTCTAGTATGAGTGTTTAGCGTGAACCTTGTTTCGTGCGGACTTTGCAGATTTGAAGCTTTAGTGAGCTCTCGTTCTTGAAGATTTTCTCGGCTTCCTCTATCATTTATTTTCTGTCTTTTTCCATTCCTAGACAGATCAAATTTTGGTATTTTATACGCCATATTAGAGTCGCTCATGTACTTATAACTTCTGAGTTTCGGGGATAACTTGTATTTTGTTCGAATCTATTTATTGTAGTTGAGACTTTATATTTGTCGATTGTATTATTTTTCCCTTATTATTATATTTATTGTGTTATTTGGGCTTGGCTTACCTACCACGGTTGGGTGGGGTAGGTGTTATCATAATTCTTTTTGTTTTAGATCGTGACAATAATTGAGTATTATTTATGACCATACATTGATTATTGTGTAATTCTCTTATATATATATATATATTCAAAGAACACAATTTTATTAATTATTTATTGTCAATATTATCAATAGAGTTAGAGTATTTTTAAAGTGTACTTTTACGTTTCTCTTAGAGTTAAATAGAACTGTTTATCGTAAAGAGAAACAAACGTTAAATCAAAAGAGGGAAAGTACATTTTTTATCTTAAATGTTTTATGTTTTTTAAAAAATTTTGTACTTAATAATATAATACACACAATAATTTTTTATATATATATAAATTTATTATTAATTAATGCAATATGCATGTATAAAGAACGTACACTTAACTAGTTGCTTTAAAAGCATGAAGATCCTTAGAGATATTGATTGAAATTTTTTCCTTCATTAAAAGACTCTACAATAGATAAAATTATCATTTACTATTTTTTTAATATGTAAAAATAATATTTATTTTTTTAATATTTAAAAATAGACATACGGTAGTCATTTCTTGGTTACAAATATTATTTTTTGTTACAAAATTTGTTTTAGTAGTTCTTAAAATTCTATTCTTTTTCAAGTTTAAGAGACTTTTTTGTCAGGGTTTCTCTTGATTTTCACCGTAATTAGAATTATCTTTGTTGGTGAAAAATATATTTTTTGGTTGAAAAAGATTTCTTTCATATTTGGTACTTTGTTAGAGAAAAAGTTTCGAACTTTTATAAATTGAGAATCCTTTTTTCACACAAATAATCGAATATCATCCATAATGTAGTGTTAAAAAGTTTTTTAAAGGGAGATTATGATCTTAATAGGTTTTGTGTTGTTAATATTAGTTTTACTAATATGTAGGTCAGTTGACCAAATATTATGCACTTTTATTAAAGTTCTCTTTGTCATCTGATCTGATTTATCACCATGGGAGGAGTCGTGGGTTGGGGTGGTCAATGGTGGAGTTTTAGGATCATTGGGAAGTGAAAAATGAGATAATGATCTTGTAATAAGGGGGGACATAAATAAATATCGAAGAAAGAAAAAATGAATCGAATCAAATTAAACTAATTATATTTATTTTGATATTTTTAGAGAAAAAAATTGATAATCACTTAAATTATCGATTTTAGAATTTTGATTCTTCGATTTAACCAAAATTTTCATGTTTGAAGTTGTTGTATGGTGTATGTTTCATTACTCCTACAACTAATTTGGAAGATATACATAGCAATAAAAGCAGAGAGGCATAAAAAATCTAAGCATTAAATAGAGGAAGGGCAACAACATATGTTTTTTATATTCATGCTTAATTCTTTAGCATAACATTAATAAAAAAAAAATTGGATTTGAAGAACACATATTTTGGTTATTCAAATGATAATAATATTACATATAATTGTAACTTGAGTTGCAATATCATATGCTTCATCTTTTTGTAAGCAATCTTTTTATATTGACTCTACACATGCGTGCAACGCACGTACACTAAATTTGTTATATTAAAGTGTAAACAACATAAAACATATTAGTTTGATCCTTAATTACTGCCTGAATCATTACTTTAAAATATTATAGTTTTTATCACTAGTTTCAATAGAAACACGTGTATCTGGCGTTCAAAAATGTGTATCTTAGATACACATAATTGATCAGTGTGCTTTAAAAAGAATGTAATTGATTTACCATTAATTAGGAGCAAATAACTCGTCAATCTATTTTAAATTGATGTCGAGTATCCCTGAGCTCGAAAAACAACTTTAAAATTCTTGTTCATCACTGTGAATTCAATTTTTTCCTTCTTCTCTGATAAATCACGATTATTTTTCAAACAGGGGCAATTATTTTTATCTGTATCTGTGGTAAGTCATGATGTTGGTATCACTGTTATTGAGATATTTTTAAACTTGAATTACAGTGAATAACTACGATGGCTACAAAATTGATAAAACTATTTTAAACGATTATGGTTCATACGAAGTTTTAATTTTCACAGTTTCGAAATAATTAGAAATAGATGTATCGAAACTCCAAATACAAGTTAGATATATCATTAAAGGTAATTAAACGCCAATGAAGATTCGAAATAATATGGGAATGAAACTGTATATGGAGTTGAATAATTTTTTTTGAATTTGGGGTATATCCATTATGCATATCGACTAAAAATAAGGATGTTGTTTATAGCACTAATGGAGAAATTTCTATGAATCAAATACAGGTGCTATTGCATGTATCGAAGGAATAAAAACTAGTGTCCTTGCGATAACTGGTGTTGATAATATCAAGGAGTTATGTGTGATAGACACGAATATTGATCATGTGATTATAGACTATAATCACAAAGTTGTAAGAATTGACCAACTCTACAACGATAAAAGCACACTTGTATCTGTGATGGCATGCTCGATATCAGTTCAAAATTGATAGATCAGAAAATGAAAGGTTAATTTGTCTAGAGTTATGTACATGGCCAAACTCACTGTATAAGTTTTCAATTTATTTAAGACTAGATATACAACTTTAAAAGTGTCAGGTACATGAAAAACAAATGTCAGATACACAATATATATTAGTAACATAGTACTGAGATATATTATGTTGGCATTTTGAATTACATTAGAAGTAAATACGTTATGATTCTTTAACTTTAAGATTTCAGATACACAGTACTGGGTTAGATTCTATTGGCATTTGAATTACATCACATTCTATTAACTTAACTAATATGTTTGTGTGTGCAACTATTTTCTTATATGTTTATCTAATGAATGTCCATGATCATTCAGAGTTTCGAGTTTGAATAATTCAACATTGTTTTTAGTCAGAAGTTTTGATGATGTGCATACGTGTTCATTGAAGGATAGGGTATTTAATCAACGCCATGTAACTATTGAATTCATAGGTGGAATAGTTGCTTCGAAGTGTGTGAGTCATAAAAGAAAACTCTTACCGAAGGAAACTTAGGAAGATGTTAACGTGAACTCAAAATTAACATTAATCATGTGAAGACATGGCGTGGTAAAGAGCGGGCTATAAAGATGGTGCGGGATGATCTCATGGATAGTTACCACCAATTGCCTGGATATTTATATATGCTGAATAAAGTGTATCCAAATTTTTACCTACGGATGCATAAGTTCCCAAGTGATGAGTTCATGTATCTCTTCATAGCATTGTATCCACTGACAAAAAGGTTTAATTATTATAAATCAATAGTCGAGATGGACGGAGCTCATATAGGAGCATATAAGGGGATATTTGTTTCTGCAAGCACTTTAAATGGTGCAGGTAAGAGAATATTTTCTAAATAATTCTATATGTATGTATCCACCTTTAATATGATATGTATCTAATGTATTAAATTAATAGATATACTATTATCTCAATCTTTTTGTACATATATATCTGTATTTAGTGAAAATATGTATCAATATTAATTCATATATTTTGCAGGTTGCATACTGTCACTTGCGTATGACGTAGTTGACACTAAAAATGATGCCTCAGATATAAGTTTTTGAATAATTTAAAGCTGCCTTTGAAAAGCGTCCTAACCTGTGTTTGGTCTCTGATCAAAATGAAATATAATTAAGAGTGTTAGCAGAGTGTATTCAAATATATCACATTTTGCATGCATATGACATCTTTGAAAGAATGTCTATACGAACTATAGAAAAAATAAGTGTTAAATTAAGTGATGCATTTTATGCCATGGTAAAGACATACAAAGTAGAAATTTTTGAAGAGCTTATGAAAAAGGTTGACAAGATGGACATAGAATGAAAGATTATCTTGTTGAAGCCGAATACGAAAAGTGGGCAAGAGTGTATGCGCTAAAAAACAGGGGGAGGATGATGACTTCAAACATAGCAAAATGTATCAATGATTGTTCAATTGATACAAGGGAATTGACTATTTTTAATTTTCTGAAACAAGTAAGAATCTTGTTTGATGAATGAAATTGCAAAAATGAAGAAAAAGCAAAATATACTGCAACTCCACTTGGAGGTAAGTTCCAAGAAATTCTAGTACTCAACGAGAGAAAATCTCCTCATATGACGTTATGTGTTTTTCCTTATTATGTGAAAATTATTCATACTAGAGATATAGCATTTGACACAGATTAGCTTCATTAGAGTTAATTGCATTGTCAGATACACTTATTTATAGTATCTGATTCTTTAGCCATAGATGAACTAAAAAATTGAAGAGAACTTAGAACTAAAGTCTATGAAAAATCATTACATAATATAAGTAGTATTGAAAATAATTACAAAGCTCAAAGATGAAAGTTTTTGATTCACCAACTACAATAATTGTCAAAAATGGATGAAAGATCATGCGAGAATGGGAGTAAACGGTTGAAAGCGTGATTTGAGAAAAATTTTTAGAGAGAAAGAGAAAGAACAATTGGAGATAGATACAAATGGAGTGATTTGCGGCCCTTTTTAAGATTGTATTCAATTTTTTTTTATGAAATTATAAACTAGTGGAATAAGTGTAATTATTTTAAAGTAACGAGATATTTAAAAATTGTGGTAAGGATATTTATTTAATTATATAATTTTTTCATTTGTTTATTATAAGGGAGGAGTATCCCGCATATACATTTAGTAATCCTTCTAATATTAATTAAGACTTTTCTTTACATTCTGGCCTTCTTCAGTTAAAAACATGAAAGACTTTTAGAAGTGTTGAACTCTCAATACTTAGTGTTTTAAAATTCACTAAAATTTTTTCTTTTAAATCTTTACTTATTTGAATTTTATTAAAAAAATTAATATTTAAAACTTTAAAATACAATACGAGAAAATAAATTGAAGAACTTCGTGAAATGTGGTTCCTTTTTTTACCCTCTTAAAATAGATTTTAGTATTTTAAAATCAATTAAATTTTTGATTTTAAATCTTTCAAACAATGTTGGTTGTCCTAGTATTTAAGAATTTAAAATCAATTAAGATTTAATTTTATATAAAAATTACGGACATGATAAAACAACCAAAGCAAAGCAAGGAACATAAATTAATAAATCATTTATAAAGAAAGATTAGGTGAGACACAATAGACAATAACATATTTAAGATATAATATTATTTAAATAAATATAATATTTATTTTAATATTTTAATAATTTTATTTTTTATATGTATAATTTTATTGATTAATATAACACGTACTTCAAAGCACGTACACTTGACTAGTTAATAAGAAATGTGAATAATAGATAAGTAAAAGTGGTAGAAGCCCTAGATAGTGTAGAATGGTACCCACATGGTGAACCAATCATGATAAGCATCTTGCCGGGCCCTCATCGCTGATAGCATGGCAGGTAATTTAAGACGCGCTGAATCTTTTTCTAGAATCAGGAATCTTATCTCTTTTGCAATGGAAATATCTGCGTTATGTATAGGGTACCTTTATTTTAGACGTTTCTTTACTCTTCGGTGTATCCAATATTGGAATTAAATGATGAATCTCATTTGGCTACTAGACAAGATGGATTGAATTGTGTAGTCCTTATACAACTGTAACCATTGTTCTTATAGCATCGCAAACTTGCATTCTTTCTTCTCATGTACTCAAACAGATCCTAAATTCATACTCCTAATTCCAAAATATTTTAAATCAGATAAAGGTATATAATCTAAACCCTATCTTCTCCGATGCCTTTGTGTCTTTTCCATGATTTTTATTCCCTACGTACAGTTATTAAGGATGGGAAACCATTTAAGGATTTGTGATTGAAAAAATAAATTGAAGACAATGTCAGAGGGCATGTGCTTTGAGAAATGATAAAATTGCATGTTTGTAGATAAAAGATGGAATAATGGAATTTTCTAATTGGTGTAGCATGTTCTAATCCTATCATCTTCTTTCACTTTCGGCAACAAATATAATGGAGTTTCTTTTTTTTTTTTTTGTTTTTTTTAAACAAATGTGGATGAAACGTGTTTGTATCCTGCATCCAAAAGTGTTGCTGGAGGGAATGAATTATCTTTTGGTGAGTGAAACCCAGCCACAACTTTCTTATCAGATGAGTCCCATTCTCCTATTTGACTCGATCCTTTGGCATTTAGTACCCGCTGGACGCTAACTTTCCTCATGTGGACATCTTCGCTAAAATTGAACCGTCTGTTTTTATTCCCATTCTGGAATTTAACGAGATGAGGTTGTTGGGATTGAAGTCATTGGGGGCGTGATGACGAAGATAATAATTGTAAACTATAACGGTAACTAATTAAATGATAAAGAAAATTATACTAAAATAATTATAATATATTAATATTGATAGGTCATTGGAATTGAAGTAATTGGGGCGTGATGACGAAGATAATAAATGTAAACTATAACGGTAACAATACTAACTAAAATAATTATAATATATTAATATTGATTGATCAAGCCATCTACATATAAGAAACTAATAAAAAATATATTAAAGTTATAGAGAGAATAATGTCCCCTAAACAAAATTCGCTAACAATTGTAGATGCTATTAGTTTTTTTTGTTCTGTGAAGGAAAAATCTTATATTTATAAAAGTTTAAAAAAATTTCCTCCAAGAAAATATTAGCTAAATATGAAAGAGATATTTTTCAACAAAATTTTTTTTCTCATCAAATCTTTCCGGAGTAAAATACAATTATGATAAAATTCAAATAAAATAAAAAATTTAGGGCAAACCCTAGCAAAGATAAAACTTTTGCTCAGGAACTTAAGTTACATTAGGGGCATATTTGGTGTGAGAGATAAGATTAAATAATCTCAGGATAAATTTTTAGTGCCTCTTAATCTCTTGTTTGGTTACAAAGTTTGGGATAACATATCCCAGGATTAATATTTAGTGATGAGATAAGTTATCCTTACTTTTGAGTGGAATAACAATCCTGGGATAACTTATCCTAGACTAAAATGGTTAAAATGATAAAAATACCCCTCAATTTTTTTTATAGATCACTTTTAACATTCTTTAAATAAGATGAAGAGTATTTTTGTAAACAAATAATTTATTCTTAAAAATTATCCAATGTATATTATTTTTAATACCACAAATCAAACACTCAATAAGAAATAATAGTAGGATAATTAATCCTACGATAATTATTCCCAGTATAACTTGTCTTCAAACCAAACGACCTCTAAAGGTGTGTTTGGTATGAAAGAAAATATTTTTCATGGAAAATGCTTTCCTAGAAAATGTTTTCGTAGAAATATTTTAAAGGAAAAATAATTTGATTTTTTACTTATTTTCTTATATTTGGTTGGTGAGTGAAATTTTTTTTCTAGTGTTTGATTGATGAGTGAAATTTCTTTTCCAGAAATTATTTTTTAGTGTTTGACTAGAGAGAAGAAAATATCTTTTAGCGGATTGCTTGGGGCTACGAGGGTGGGATAGGGGGGTATGTTGGGGTGGGAATGGGTGGAGGTGGAGAGGTTGGGGTAAGGTGGAGGTAGGGTAAAAAAATTATTTTTTTTTAAAAAGAAATTTGAAAAAAATTTCAAAAAATATTGGGTAGGTGGAGGGTGGGGTGGGGCTTGGGGGAGGAGTACAAAAAATATTTTTTAAAAATTTAATAAAAATTGAGGTGAGGTGGAGGGGTGGGAGGGGGGGTGTTAAGGTGGGGGGTTATAAAAAAAATGGTGGGATGGAAGTGGGGGTTGGGGTGAGGTACAAATAATATATTTATTTATTTAAAAAAAATGATTTATTTTTAAAATTGGGGTGGGTGGGATGGGGTGGGATGGAGGTGGGGAGGGGGAATAAGTGGGGGGTGGGAGGTGGGGTACGAGAAAATTTTAAAAAAAATTGAAAAGAAATTCTTAAAAAATTGGGGTGGAGGTGGGTGTGTAAGGTGGGGGTGCGTTGTGGGGTATAAAAAAGTTTAAATGAATTAATTTTTAAAAAATTGGGGTTGGGTGGGGGTAGAGTGGGTGGGGGAGGGTGGGGTAGGGTAGAAAATGGTTTTTAAAAAATTGTGTGGGGGTGGGTTGGGGTTGGGGATGGGGTTGGGTGTTTTGGGGGGGATTATGGAGGGTGGGAGGAGGTTGAGTGTGAGGCTGTGGTGGTTGTGAGGGCTGGGTAGGAGACAATACAATTTATTTTTTCTCCTTTTATGTTTTTTTAAATAAAATTTTTTAAATTTTTTTGATCAATCAAATACTAAAAAATAGATTTTAGTAAAATATTTGTAGAATTTTTTTTTCTCCTGACCAAACACAATAACGTGCAATTATTAATTGCCATTTCAAATGTATTTATAGAAATAAAGAATATATTGGATTAATTTATAGGAAAATTTACATTGCATTGTGATAAAATTATTATACCCATCACCCACTTTTTTTGTTTCGTGCCTTCACTTCGACGGTGCATAGTCTGACAAATTTCTAGTTTCCCTTTTACTATTTTTGGCTTTTCAGATTTGGGCTGGCCAGTTAGGTCGGTCAGACTGCTTTTATTTTTGTTGATTTATGATAAAATTGGTCCAATGGCCAAATTTGATTTTAAAAAAATAAATATGATTATTTTCTGGAGACTAATTGAACCTTCGTTGTCTTCGTCTGCCAGTAATGGACATTTGCTTTTAGAAATTTTAAGGTGAATGGAATAGTTTTTTTTTTGTTTTTAATCTTTGGAAAACTATTTATGGAGAAAGAGTTGGTTAATAAGTTAAGAAAAATATTGCTTCGTAAAAATTAACTGTCACGATTCGATTTCTCAGGTTGTGATGATACTTACTATACCCCACTAGTAGGTAAGTCAAGATCCTTAGTCCGAAACAGCGAGTACCAGGCTAATACGAGACATAATATTAAAGCGAAACAAGAGGATACACGATAGAGATAATAAAAGCAGAAAACAGAATAAAGCGGAAAGAAGGAGCCAAAACCTGGTATCAATTGGTACAAAAGCTACTACAACATATGGGGTACTAGATAGATATAAATATACATGATAGTCTCTGAATATACAAAAGGGCACTAATCCCAAAATATAGGGAGACAAGTCAGCTCTGAATGCTAGAAGCTCACCCTAAATCTCCGAACCAGCAACTTCGCACCAGGACAACGTCAACGACAATAACTCATGCTAGGGTATGCATCAGAGAAAATGATGCAGAAGTGTAGCATGAGTACCAAAACATGCGGTACCTAGTAGGCATCATAGGCCGACTGAGCTCAACAAGATAAAAGCATACAAAGTGCGAATAAACTAAAAAGGAAAAGGTAGAGGGAGTCAATATAAGGACACAAGTCATAGCTAGAAAATAATACACTTAGCGAAGCGTAAAACATGAAAAGTAAAGTAATGTGAAGTAAAGTGAAGTAGAACAGTCTAGCTACAACTTAACCGACCCCCCATAAGCCTGAAAGATACACATTATCAGAGAATAGCCTAATCAGACCCCCATAAGCCTGCAAGGTACAACCAACAAATAATAGACCCAATCGGACCCCCCCATAAGTCCAGGGGATGCAAACAACAGACAATAATGACTAACAATCAACCTAATGGGGTAATACAGGTGGAATCATGCCATGATATACCATATGATTCGTGCCAAGTGCCAATAGTACTGTATACTCCTCCTCCAATCATATCTTGCAAAGGAAGGACCCATGGGAGACTCGCGAAATTCGTATACCGATACCGAATCATATCTCAATAACCATGCTATTATGATAATCAGTAAAATCACCCGAAATACCTTTCCTAGGGCATGCAAGTTTAAAATACCATTAAAATCACCCGGAACACTTTTCCTCGGGCATGCATATTTAAAATACCAGTAAAACCACCCGAAACACTTTCTCTCGGACATGCAATGTTTAACTCAAATCAATATTTCATAAAATAAACCAAATTTTCCGTAAGAAAGCCAAAGTACCAAAAATATTCTTAAAAATCTATTTCTGAAATCGAAAATAATGTTTTAAACAAAGCCTTTCATATGCCATGAAGAGGAAAATCACAATACAGAACATAGAAGAATAATCATGTCTAGTTAATTCACACTAAAGTAAATAAGTCCACAGGTCAAGGAAAAGGTCAACGTTCTAAAAATAGCACCTAAAAAAAATTGAACTCTTAACAGCCTCCTACGGGAACTTGCTCTAGGGCAACAAATACTCCAAATCTAACTAACGCGGATAATTCATGCTAAACTGGCTAAAAGAAGAAATGAAACGAAAGAAGTTAAGGAATAAGTAAACTGACCTGGGATCCAGCAATTTCAATCGCATACAGCTTCGGGACCACCAATACATAATTATGAATAGACAATACGAAGGTAGTTAAATTAGGCAAAAGTGATAAACAAGCTTCTAACCTATCTCGAGAATTACCAAAAATTCCATATAGCGGATATCCAAATTAACCACCCCAATACCCTTAAGTCTGACTAACTAAGCTAGGGATAGCAAGGGTATATAAATAAATACAACTAAAGGCACTACACCAGCTACTCTAAGGCCTACAGGTACAAACAAGGATAATACTAAGGATCCCAATCCCCGATTCTAAGCTAAGCCCTAAATCAACTACGAGAATCAAAATCCCTTAAGATCACTATTCAATCCATCAATTCCCACAAACAATTAGCACAAACCATACAATCATCTTATATGAGCTAAGTCTAGAAGTAAGTAAGTTGTAGCCTACCTCAAAGCCGATTACGCGCGCTCGCACCCACTAGAATGGAGTTTTTCCTTTTCGGGAAGGCTCTGACTGCTGTCACACTATCATAAAGATAATCTACTCGTTAAAATAAGAATAATGACACCCATATTGCAAATTAATAATTCAGGTAAAAAATTGGGTGAAAAATCACCCATGGAGCCCGCATACGATTTTTGAAACTAAGACTCGAGAAAATATTCCTCGTGGGACAAGGATTACATGCTTAATTTATTGAACAAAACTAGCTCTAAACACGAGCTCAAATATGCCCCCAAGAATAATTCAAGAATCAACAAGGAATTTTAACGAAATTAAGGGTTGGAAACTTACAATTTGATGATGGATAATCGACCACGGACTAGAGATAAGTACCCCAAATAGCCTAAAATGATCCCACACTGAGATTTATGCTTAGATCTCTATAGAAATGGAGGAAAACGGTTAGGAGTATTTGAAAAATAAAGGAGAGAACAATATATACTGCTAGGGGTCTTTCATCGTGATCCCTAAGGATCCCACGCGGTTGTGATGACCATGCTGGCTAGACCATCGCCATTGCAACGGTCCAATCACGTGGTCACGAAGAACAAATGGGTGCCGGGTCCATATACCCTACATTGAAATCGCGTAAAGGAAGCCTCACGATCGCGATGCCCAACTAGGCAGACCATCGCGATCGCGATCGTGTGGCCTTCCTCGCAGTCATGATGAAGGTCTAATACCTGCACCTACAACAACAACTAACAGAATTTCTCAAGTTGAAAAGTCATCGGATGGACCCTCGAAATTCATTTGGGATCCTGCGCGCGCAAACAAACTATACTATCCTACCAGAAATGGCATTCCGGACACAATGGAATCAATGAAATTTCTATCGGAGATAGATTTAATGAAAAGTGAGCCCCACGCCCAAAAATCAACTTTCTACCAAAAGGAACCAAATAGCTCAAAACAAGTCTGGAAACCTCGGGATCCAAACCAAAGGTCCCTCTAGCCCAAAGTCAACATTCTGGAGCTAACAATGCTAATGGAATTCTCATCCGAGGTTGTCTTCTCTGAATGTTGGCCAAAGTCAACTCTTTTAACTTTAAGAGTTTCAAAACAGGAAAATGGGTTTAAAATATAAATAAACTGCTCAGAAATTGAACCATCTATTCCGACAAGTCTTAAATGACCTGTAGCCATTGTGGGAAATCTCAAAACACAAAAGATGCACGAAAATAGAGAAAATAACCTTGAGGTCATTATAACATCCACTAATAAAAGGACCTTTGTCCTCGAAAGTTAGAAATGAGAAGTACCTAAAGGCTCGAAAAGACTTGGATACTTGACCCGCATATCATGCTCGGTCTCCCAGGTAGCCTCCTCAATGAGATGATGTCTCCACTGCACCTTAACCACCGGAATCTCTCTAGACCTCAACCGTCTAATATCCCAAGCTAAACTGGCTACTGGATCCTCCTCAAAAGTAAAATGATCATCCAACTGAACCGAATCCTACTGAAGCACGTTAGACTCATATGAAATATAACGATGGAGCATCGACACATGGAAAATAGGATAAATAGCAGAAAAGGCTGGAGGCAAGGTTAACTCATAAGCAACATCATCCACTCGCTGATGAATCTCAAATGGCCTAATATACCTAGGGCTAAGCTTACCCCTCTTCTCGAACCTCGCCAATCCCTTCATGGGCAACAGACAAAGGAACACACGATCACCAACACCAAACTCCAAGGCCCGATGCCTATGGCCAGCATAACTCTTCTGTCTACTCTGAGCTGCTTGAATTCTATCCTAAATAAACCAAACACTATCCAAAGACTCATGCAACAAATCTGTACTCTGCGGCCTGGCCTCAAAATCATCAAACCACCCAATAGGAGACCTACACTGCCTACCCTACAATACCTCAAATGGAGCCATCTGGATACTCAAATGGTAACTATTATTATAAGCAAACTCTGCCAAGGCTAGAAACTGATCCCACTGACCCCTAAAATCCAGAACACAGGTACGAAGCATGTCCTCGAGAACCTAAATAGTTCGCTCAGATTAGCCATCAGTTTGCAAGCGTGCTAAGATCAACCCGAGAACCTAACTCTACCTGAAATGCCCTCCAAAAGTGATAAGTGAATGCATACCTCTATATGAAATAATAGACACTGGAACACCATGCAGATGGACTATCTCTCGCATGTAGATCTGAGCTAATCTCTCAGCACTAAAGGAAGACTGAACGGGTAGAAAGTGAGCAGACGTAGTCAATCAATCCACAATGACCCAAATGCTATAAAAACCACAAAAAGTCTGTAGTAAGCCAACTATGAAGTCCATGGTAATCCGATCCTACTTCACTCAGGAATGGGCAAACTCTGAAGCAAACCACCAGATCTCATGTGCTTGAACTTCACATGCTGACAATTCAAGCACCGATATATGAACTCCACTATATCTCTCTTCATCTCGCTCCATGAGTAATGCTGTCTCAAGTCCCTATACATCTTAGCTGCCCTGGGATAGATGTAATATCTAGAAGAATGAGCCTTCTGCAACATCAATTGAATGAAGTCACAAACCCTCGGAACACAGATACAACCCTCGAATATCAAGACACCCTCTAAATATATGGCGGCCTTGCTGGTCTCACCACTCAACACCTGACCTTAGAGCCCGCAAAGATGACTATCCTCAAACTGACGCTCTCAAATCTGCTCTCATAACATAGATTGAGCCTCAACTCGGGAAAAAATCCTCCCTGGGTCAGAAATGTCAAGTCAAATCAACCTATTAGCTAAGGACTGAATGTCCAAAGCCAAAGGTCTTTTAGAAACTGATAGGGAGGCTAGACTACCCATACTCGCTGTCTTTTGACTCAAGGCATATGCTACCACATTTGCCTTGCCCGGATAATAAATAATAGAGAGGTCATAGTCCTTCAACAACTCTAGCCACCTCCGCTGCCTTAAATTAAGATCCTTTTGGCTCAGAATGTACTGTAGGCTGTGATGGTTGGTGAATATCTCACAATGAACACCATATAGGTAATGCTTCCAAATCTTAAGCGCAAAAACTATCGCTGCCAACTCCAGGTCATGGGTGGGGTAGTTACACTCATGTACCTTCAACTGTATAGAAGCATATGCTATCACCCGGCCCTACTGCATCAGAACACATCCCAAACCAACACCTGAAGCGTCACAATAAACTGTAAAATCTTGGCCCTCAACTAGAAGAGTCAATATCAGAGCTGTAGTTAACAAGGCCTTGAGCTTCAGAAAGCTCACCTCACACTCATCGGACCACTGAAATGTGACATCCTTCCTAGTCAGTCTAGTCAAAGGTGCTGCAATGGAAGAGAAGCCCTCATCAAACCATCTAGAGTAACCAGCCAACCTAATGAAATTAGTAACCTCGATAGGAGAAGTGGGCCTAGCCCAATCACGAACTACCTCAATCTTTGCCGGGTCTACCATGATCCCATCCTTGGATACCATATGCCCCAAGAATGCTACAGACTCAAGCCAGAACTCACATTTTGAAAACTTGGCATAAAGCCACTGATCTCTCAAGGTCTGGAGCACAACCCTCAAATGCTGCTCATGCTCATCCCTACTCCTCGAGTACATAAGAATGTCATTAGTGAAAACTATCACGAAGGAGTCCAAATGAGGCCTGAAAACGCAGTTCATCAAGTCTATGAATGCAACTGGGGCATTGGTCAACCTAAAACACATCATTAGGAACTTGTAATGGCCGTAGCGAGTCCTGAAGGCTATCTTAAGGATGTGCACCCCTCGAATTCTAAACTGATGGTAACCGGATCTCAAATCAATCTTAGAAAATACAACTGCACCCTGAAGCTGATCATATAGGTCATTAATAGGCGACATCAGATACTTATTCTTAATACTCACCTTATTCAACTGTCGGTAATCAATACACATATACATAGTGCCATCCTTCTTCTTCACAAAAAGGATGAGAGCACCACATGGAGAAACACTCGGCCGAATAAAACCCTTACCCAGAAGGTCCTGAAGCTGAAAACTAAGCTCCCTCAACTAAGCAGGATCCATACGGTAGGGTGGAATAGAAATGGTCCTGGTGCCCGACTCAACATCAATAGAAAAGTCTATCTCACGCTCAGGCGGGAGGCCGGGTAAGTCGGCAAGAAAGACATTGGCAAACTATTAAACTATAAAAACAGAATCAAGCGAGGGAACCTTGTCACTTACATCACGAACATAAGCAAGGTAAGCTAGAAACCCTTTCAACACCAAACTTCTAGCTCCAATAGAAGAAATGATCCCCGTCGGCATATGACTAACATAACCCTGCCATACAACCAGGGGTATACCAGGTATGTCTAAGGTAACGAATAGCAGTTCAAGATCGGATGATAAGGGAATAACCATTCCATGCCCAAAATAGAATCAAAATCTAGCATATCAAGCACAACAAAGTTCACACTAGTGTCACACTCCTGAATAGTCACCACACAAGATCTAAATACCCGATCCACTACTAAAGAATCACCTACAGGAGTATATAAATGCAATGGCACATACAAAGGCTCACTAGAAAATCCCAAACGAGAATCAAAGTATAGAGACATATATAAATGAGTAGAGCCTGGATCAAATAAGACAGATGCTAGTTGGTGGAATACTGAAATCGTACCTGCAATTATTTAGTCCGACACCTCTGCCCCTGTCCTACCAGGAATGACATATAATTGACTGTACCCACCACTGGGCTGAGTACCTACACGACCATCGGTCCTACCCGGCTGAGCCTCACCACAAGCACTCCTGCTAGTCTGAGATCCTCCTCTACCACTCTGAGCACCACCTCTGGCCGATGGCGCCACTATCTTAAGAGGCTGGGCAGCTACTGAAGGCTCGACAATCCTACACTGAGGATAATATTTAGCATACTGACCAAGCATCCTGCACTCATAACAACCCTAAGGAGCCCTGCACTACTGTGAAGTACCCGCTGAACCTGAATGACCACCACGGCCTGAAGACCCAAAATATGAACCACTCGAATACTGACCAGAGCTCTGACCACTGAACCCTGACTAGATGCTACTACCAAAAAGCTGAAGTGAGGCTTGAATGGGCCTAGTAGGCTGAAAGTACCTCTACTACTGACCTCTACCAAAAGAACCCCTACCACGAAACTAGGAACTATTGTAGCTGCCCTGATGCCAGGGTCTCTTATCAATGCCCCAGTGAGACTCATGATGAATAGAATCAATGGTACAATCATGATCAACCACCTCTAGAAAGGTATGGCCTGAAGACACCATACTCTCTGTTTCCAAGCAAAGATGAAACCTTAACCCTCTGACAAAGCACCGCACTCTCTCGTGCTCAGTAGGCAGAATCATAATGGAATGTCTGGATAACTCGTGAAACCTTACCTCATACTCTATCACACTCATAGATACCTGCTCCAGCTTTGAGAATTCATCCCAAAATCTCTCACGCTCACTACGAGGCATTACTTCCCCAAAAAGGCCTCAAAGAACTGTGCCCAAGTCATGGAAGGGGACCTAGATATTTTACTCTCTGAATATGCTCTCCACTACTATATTACCGGTCCATCAAGCTAAAATACAATGTATTCTGCCCTATGAGAATCCACTAAACCGAGGTTATACAACCTCTCTTGTCAATTGGCAAGAAACTCATGCGCCTTTTCCCCTGGAGCGCCAGAAAATCTTGATGGGACCAATCTAAGAAATTGACCTAGCATCTTCTGATCCTCAGAAGTCATGATTAGCTAGGCTACCATCAGTGAGTCAACTAACAAAAGTGGCGGTACCTCAATATGGGGAGCCGCAGCAGCAGGCTGTTCCACTATACCCTGAATACCCTGTACTATTCCTTGAGCTGAAGTCTGAGGTAGTCCTCCCAAGGCCTTCCAAGGCACTCAACACTTGTAATTCCGGTGAAATTGTAAGTCCGAGTGGAGGCTAGGCTAGCCCCTACCCTACTGGCTACTGTGGTGGCAGATCCTCTAGCACTAATTGTGGAGCAATCTCAGGCTCCTGATCATATATAGGCTCAGGTGATGGCTCTTTGGCCTGGCCCCGAGAAAGTGCGGCAGCTCGTGCCTGACATCGACCTCAGGGTCAACGTCTACCTCTGCCTGAGCTAGGTCCCTAGCTGCCAGCATGGGCCCCTCACCTTCGGCTATTGTGGCTCTCATCCTAACCCTCCAAGAAAGAATGAAACAGAAAAAATTTAGAAGCTGATAGAAGTCAGAAAAACACAATAGAGAATTAAAAAGATGCAATATTTCCTATGAATTCCCTATAGCCTCCTAAAGATAGGATACAAACATTATCGTACTGATCTGCGAGACTCTACTAGGCACTCTCTCTTGTACCAATAATATTGGTGAACCTAAGGCTCTGATACCAATCTGTCACGACCTAATTTTTCAGGTTGTGATGGCACCTACTACACCCTACCAGTAGGTAAGCTGAAACCCTCTACCTAGAACATCGAGTAGCGAGATAATACAAGACATAATATAAAAGCGGAACAAGTGGATACATGATAGAGATAATAAAAGCAGAAAGCAGAATAAAAAGGAAAAAAGGAGTAAGTCATACAAAAAATACCAAAAACCTGATATCAGTCAGTACGGAAGCTACTACAACATATTGGGTACTAGATAGATATAAATATACATGATAGTCTCTGGATATACAAAAAGGGGACTAATCCCAAAATAGGGGGAGACGTCCAGATGCCAAAAGCTCACCTTAAATCTCTGAACCAATAAGTTTACACTAGGACAATGTCAACGATGATAACTCGTGCTAGGGTCTGCATTAGGGAAAAAGATGTAGAAGTGTAGCATGAGTATAAAAATATATGGTACCCAGTAGGCATCATAGGCCGACTGAGCTCAACAAGAAAAAAGCATAGAAAGTGCGAATAAACTAAAAAGGAAAGGTTAGAGGGAATCAATATGAGGATACATGTCATAGCTAGAAAATAACAAGCTGAGCGAAGCGTAAAACATGAAAAGTAAAGCTATCTGAAATAAAGTGAAGTAGAATAGTCTATCTACAACCCAACTGAACCCCCATAAGCCCGAAAGGTATAGAGAATCAGAGAATAACCTAACCGGACCCCCATAAGCCGAGAAGGTACAACCAGCAAATAATAGACCCAACCCCCAGAAGTCTGAGGGATGCAAACAACAAATAATAATGACTAACAATCAACCTAATGGGGTAATGCAAGTGGAATCATGCCATGGTATGCCATATAATTCGTGCCAAGTGCCAATAGTACTATATACTCCTCCTCTAGCCGTAGCTTGAAAAGGCAGGACCCATGGGGGACTTGTGAAATCCATATACCAATTCTAAACTGTATCTTAATAACCATGCCATGATGATAATTAGTAAAACCACCCAGAACACTTTCTCTCGGGTATGCAAGTTTAAAATACCAGTAAATTTACCTAGAACACTTTTCCTCGGGCATGCAATGTTACTCAAATCAATATTTCATAAAATAAACCAAGTTCTTAAGAAAGCCAAAGTACAAAAAATATTCTTAAAAATCCATTTCTGAAAACAAAAATAATGTTTTAAACCATGCCTTTCACATGCCATGAAGAAGACAATCATAATACAGAACATCAAAGAATAATCATGTCCAGTTAATTTGCACTAAAGTAAATAAGTCAACGGATCAAAGGGAAGGTCAACGTAGGCCCCATTGCAACCCAATTTTGGGTCATGATAGAGTGGTATCAGATCTCTAGGTTCACTAGTCTTTCCAGTATAAGACCAAAATATCTAGTAGAGTCTCATGGATTGGTACGATGACTTTCGTATACTATCTGTGAGAGACTATAAGAGATTCCTAGGAAAGATTCCATCTTGTTTGATTACTTATCGTGCGTCCTTGACCTTATCAACTTCTAAGTATCTTTTGTTTCACTCTTTCTTAGATGGTTTGGACTAGATCAATATCAGGTGAGAACGAGACACATGCACCTTTAATTTGAGCCCCATTTAGGGGATGGGGTAGAGGTAGACCCAGAGGTCAAGGAAGGGGATGAGCTGCAGTGCCAACTCAGGCCCAAACTAGGCTACCATTGCCAGAGACTAATATTGGGGTTGAGAGGGTACAGTATAATCCCAAGGGCGTAGGGCTAGCTCAGTATCTGACATGTTTCATGGCTACTCCCATACTACATGATATATTGGGTCGCTTGCTTGGGTTTCTTGAGGGTATGTCACAAAGAATAATTTTGCCCAGTACTCCGATTGGGTCTCAGGTCAGAGACGAGGCTCAGACTTCATCCCAGGAAATGACATAAGGTTCAAGAGCATTACCTGCTATTGCGGCTCCCAGCTTAGAGGTGTTGCCAGTCCCTATAGTTGTTCCACTTATTCCAGCTAGGCTGGTCATGTCTTCTGAGGAGCAGAAGATGCTTGGTAGGTTTTTACGGTTGGGTACCTAAGGTTTTTTGTGCTCCTAGAGAGGATGCACATGAGCTTCTAACTAGTTACCAGGAGAGATTGCATAATCTTGGGTTGGTTGAGTTGCACGGAGCAGATTACACTGCATTTTAGTTGGATGGTCCAGCAAAATAGTTGTTAAGGATGTTTATAGCTTGAAGGCCAGTCGGGTCACCTTGGCTTACTTGGGCACAATTCTCGACATCTTTTTTGGAGAAGTATGTACCGTGCAGCTTGAGGGAGCAGTTGATGGATGAGTTCTCCAGGTTGGAGCAGGGCTCCACGTCTGTTTCAGAGTATGAGGTTTGTTTCCATGAGTTAGCTAGGCATGTCACCATGATTCTATCCACCGAGTATGAGAGGGTGCATTACTTTGTCCTAGGATTGACTTTATAGCTTTGGTTGGCTAAAAAGGGTATAGTAACATCAGGCCAGTCCTTCTAGGAGGTAGTAGACCATGCTCACACTATTGAGGGCGTACTTTACCAGGCCCAATGGGGCAGTGATAAGAGGCCCCACCATTAGGGAAATTACAATGGCTCACAAGCACGTGGCAAAGGCTACTTTAGTTGGGGTCAGCATCAGCAAAACTTCTAGTCAAGCCGGCTTGTTCAAGTGGCATTACAGATTACTGAGGGTCAAAGTAGTCAGGTTTTGATTCAGTCTTTATGAGGTGCTTGTTCTGGGTCTATAGGCCGTGGTAATCATTCTAATTCAGTCGGTCTTCACAGTAGGGTATAGTTGGCCGGGATTGTTATGAATGTGGTGAGTTAGGCCACTTGCTAGGGAGTGTCCTTTGGCACAACACCAGAAGCGACATGACAAGTAGTACAGGCCTCCAAGGCTCCAACACCACTGGACAGAGGTGGTGTACAAGGTCGTAGGGGTGGTCCCCAGGGTACTCGAGGTGGTCCTCAGTCTGGTAGTTTAGTAGATTGGGTGGTCATGGCAGTCGGATCCACATGTATGCATTTCTGGGCTGTCCAGAGGCAAAGGCTTCAGATGCTGTCATCACAGGTATGATCTCCATTTATCATTAATCAGCTTCTACTTTATTTGATCTACACTACTAGAAATTGGGCCTATGGGAATAGTTCAAAAGTTGTTGCTATAGGCCTCAAAACCATTGTACGCATACTATGGCAACATGGGATATTCCTGCCATACCAGCTCACGTTACCATAGCTAAATGGAAATGATTCTTGTAACAGTTCAAAAAACCATTGCTTATGGCACCCCTATTGCAACAGTTATTCATCACTCAATAACGTCTATTTCATATGACACTTAGAACATTTATAACCATTGTATTAGATGTTTCACAACAATTCACTTTTCTTTGTAAGAAACTAATTTGTCAGCGTAATTGGAATGGTTATTGTATTTTTGCAATAATTATTTACTGTATGTTGCAATGAATTTGCTTGCTCAATTGCAATGGTTATTATAGTCTTGTAACAGGTTTTTACTATATAATGACCCTTCTGATTATTCATGCATCTTTGCCTTCCTTGTACTATTAGATCTTGCAAGTAGTGCCCCCAAGTCATTTATGGCTTCTTGGGAGTGGTAGTTTGGTGCTTGGGCCATTTGTTTGGTCTTTATGTCCGTTTCCCTATTTTAGAGCTTAAACTTAGGAAATCATTGACTTCGGTCAACATTCTTAGAATTCGTGCTCGGAATCTAATTCTGACAGTTCCATCAGCTTTAGAACATGGATTTTGGTCTATTTAGACCTTTGGTCGGGATCCAAGAGCTTTCGAATTGAAATTCTATCCCTTTTTGTTTTTTCAAGCCAATTGAGCTTGTAAGATTGACTTTGGTGAACATTCGGAGAAGACTACCTCAGATGGAAATTTTGTTAGCGCTGTTAGCTCCAAAATATTGAGTTTAGACTAAAGGTACCATTGGTTTGGGTATCGTGGCTTCCGGACTAAATTTTGGCCCTTAGGTTCCGCTTTGGAGTAGTTGGCCTAAAGGTTGGTTTTGGGAGCGGGGCCGACTTTTCGTCAAATCGACATCCGTTGGATTTTTCATTAGTTCTATTGAGTCTGGAATGTCGTTTCTAGTTGAATAGCTCAGCTCATTTGTGTTCGCAGGACTTTGGATGCGTTCCCGAGAGTCCATCGTGTGTTTGTTGCCTAGGCTAGGCTGCTGCATGCAGCTGGTTGCTGGTGTGGCGCTAGGGCATCGCCTGGGCCATGCCTGTACTAGCGTGCCTACACCTGGGTGCCATGCCTTCATGCCCGGCCGCCTTAGCATACCAGCACCCATGTGCTGTGCCAGCCTACCTTGGTGCCAGCGCGCCTTCGCTAAGCAGGGCCGCTCCTGCGCCTGGGCGTGGCAGCCTTATAAAGCTGGCCAACCCACTTTTCTCTATCATTTCCCTTCTTCTCCAAAATGTTTCCCCCATTGTTTTAAGATCCAAAACCTCCATATTTCTTCCTTGATCATTCCAAAAGCTTGGAGGTAACTATATTATTGACCCGTGATCATTTGTTGGCTTCTAATCCGGTAAATTCCTCCTTAACTTCCAGTTATCTTCTTTAAATTCCCTCTTTATATTTATTGATTCTTGGGATATTTTGAGCCCTTGTCATGGTGCAAATCTGCTTAATTTTTGGAGCATGTTCTCCCAAGAATATTGGGAACACTGTGGTATTTTTTGTTTCTGGATTCGGGCTGCGAGATTCATGGGCCCACTTGTGACCCAGATTTTGATCCGGCTATATTTTTAGCATTATGGGTACCGTTGGATTTGTATTTATGAGTAGTTTATTATTTTGGTAGCGTGTTTGCAATTCAGGGATTCTCGGAGCAGTTTGAGCTTTGATGACATCGTTTCAGCAGCTAGTCATCGGACGAAAGGTAGGTTATGGTCTTCCCTACCTTAGACTTTGCGTATATAGGCTATAATTGTAATAATTAGTATCCTTGGGTTGGTTATTCTAGGTTGGCACCCCAGACCTTGTCCGCCTCTTCTGTCCATTTATTGCTTACGCTGTTTGTAGTATTTGTTGTAGTATTGTAATATTACCCCTGTGGCCCTATGTGGCCTTTTTATAAGCCTTTTGACCATAAATGGTGGGATATTTCAGAATGTCTGCATCTCCCGGACATCAAAATGTTATGTTAGGCTGGATATCTATGCTGTAGAGCTGATTGTGCCTGTGTAGGGACGATAGGTTAATTGTAAGCTATTGGTCTATTGTTTGTTGTGATCATATCATTCATGCAAAGGATTTTCTGCATGTTTTACTACTGTTTTGGCTATGGTCCTACTATAACTGGTTTTCTAAACTCTGATGGCCCGAGGGCCCATTTTTGGTATAAATGATTATAAAAGGATTTGAAACCGACTTGATGGATCTTCTTGGAATAAATGGGATATTATGATGATTTTATCACTGGTTTTCATACTAATACTAGACTCGGTTGTGCCATAGTGCTAAACATGTATTAACTATGGTTTTAGACCCAGATATACTTTGGACACCCTTTTATGAGGGCTTCTGGGACCTTGATTATTGATTTAGACCGATATACACTCCGAGCACCCTTTATTGGGGTTTTTGAGATTTTTTTACTGATTTAGACCTGGATAGACTCCAGACACATACTATGAGATTCAAATTACTGATTTAGACCCTGATACACTCCGAGTGGTTATACTTTGAGATTTTGCATTCTTTACTGTATGTGGTCAAGGACCTCCATGGACCCTACCGATCCGGACAAAGGGCTAGGTGCTGAGTGTGCCGGAGGAGAGTTATAAGGTGGAGTTAAGGTATAGAGAGTGTGTCCCTCAATGGGTCCTACCTTTTGGGCCTTTTGGCACCGGAGGTAGGTACATACATGGTTACTATCATATCAGTTCGATCATATCACATCATTATGCATATTTTATTCGGATTCCACCCTTATTTGCTGTTTGCTCACTGTACGCTCTGGTAGTATGGGATACCAGAGGATTTATTTTCACTTTATTGTGTTCCTCGAGTGTATGGGCACCCGTTAGGATTATAGGTAGATTATATTACTTATATCCTACTGTAGAGCTTGTTATGGGCTTCGGTTATTGGTGGTTTAGCAGATGTTATCTTGGTATAGTACTGATCCTTTGAGCTTCTGATTATTGGTGGATTAGTGGAGTTATCTTGTAGAGGCACTGATTTTGTGGATTTCTTAACACTTATGAGTTAGTGGTTTCCATTTTGTCGAGGTGCAGGTTTGTGGCTTTTTGATTCCTTATGGTGTAGATTATCTTATCCTAGGATTGTATTTGTGAGGTTGTTTCAGAATATTCTTATCATGAGAGTGTGTTTAGCATGATTTCATTTGTTTTATTTCTTCTAGCATGAGAATGTTTACTTGCTTTTCTTCCTTCCCTTTTTATTGAGGTTACTGGTATACCGCCCTACTTCTTAAACTCTCTCTTTATATATATTTTTGTTGCAAGGAACCCATGTGCATTTTCCTTTCCTTCACCTGTGTTCTGTGGTATATGTATCTCTTCTGTGGCTAGCATCACATACTTTTATTCTCATTGACTTCTATCCGTGCTAGTTTCCATGTACTTTCTTTGTTGTTCTATGACTGCTTCTTTGTTATCTGCTATTTACTGCTTTTATATCTTATATGTGCTCATTCGGCCTATCAGGCCTACTGGGTATCTGTTCCTTAGAAATTGGTGCTCATACTACTGGGTATTAGTGTGAGCTTTCACTGTTGATCGCATGGATATTCGTGTAGCTTTGGATATTCGAGACTAAGGTAAGTTCCTGCTGACCGGGGCTTGACCACATCTCATCTTTTGGCATTGTTACTCTTTATTTATTTAGAGACAATTGTATATTCTGTTTTGTTATCTCTAGCACTTGTATTCTATTAGAGGATCCTGTACTATCGATACCAGGTCTTTGGGTTGGTGTAATTTCCTTATGTTTATATATTCAGGTTGTTTGCTTCTGTGTTATTCTATTTTTATATCTTCTTCCACTTATTTCTATTTATTGTGCATGTTGGTTTAGGTAGTATCCCATTACTAACCATTTCAGGCTACGGGAATTGGTTTGCCTATTGAGGGGTTGTAGGTGCCATCATGACCTGAGAAATTGGGTCATGACAACTTGGTATCACAGATCTAGGTTCTCCGGTGTCATTGGTACAAGAGAAAGTGTCTAAGTAGAGTCTCGCAGATTGGTACGATGATGTTTGTATCCTATCTACGGGAGGGTATAGGGAATTAATAGGAAAAGTCCCTTTTTGGCTCATTATCGTGCGTTCTTGACTTTATCGACTTCTAAACTTTGTTGTTCCATTCCTTCTCAGATGCCTAAGATGAGTACGACAATGGGTGATGTCGAGGATTCTGCACCTGTTGCTTCGATGCTTCCTTCAGTGTCAGGATTTAAGAGTGAGAGTTTACCACACCAGTTAGGGGATTAAGGGCCAGCCTAGCCTCCGACAGGATTTATGGCTTCCCCAGTTCTTCAGGATACCGTTGCTAGGACTCCGAGTCTTTCAGAGGGTGTATCAGTACCCCAGTTAGGGGCAGTACCTGGTTCTTCGAGTGGTGCTACAGTTAGGTTAGAGATTCCAAGTCTTCAACAGGGTTGTATGTCAGTATTGGAGTATGAGGCAAAGTTTCACGAGGTGATTCAATGCACTACTAGGACTGTGCCTATTGAGTTTTAGAGAGTTCAGGGTTTTGTTGAACGATTGATTTCACCGCTTCGTTTGGCGATAGAGCACTTGGTTACAGTAGGGACTACCTTTCTTTAGGTGGTTGATCATGCTTGGGCTATTGAGAGGTTATGTTGCGAGGCTTATAGAGGTAGTGGTAAGAGGCATCGCTGTAAGGGCAGTTTCCGTGGTTCTTAGACTCGAGGTAGGGGATTCTCTGGTAGAGATAGTTTTCATTGGTTCCTGTCTAGCTGGCCAATTTCAGCTAATCCATGAATAATTCCTTTGTTTTGAATAGATTTAGAGGTTCTTATGGCCTTTATTGATGTCTATGCAAGTACTTGTGATCAAAGATGAAAAACAAGGAAATGGACCCAAAAAGAGCTTAAAAGGAGTGAAGCGTGAAGTGATCGAAAAAGATGGAGATTCTGCCTTGAGATGATGAACTTGTGCGACACGCACAAGCCTTGGTGCATTTCGTACCTCTCACTACATGGAGCCTTGCATCGACTGAAGAATCTGTTATAAGGTGCAGTCGCTGTGTGATGCGCACAATTCATGGTGTGAACTGCAGCTCCTTTGCACAACATCTCCCAAGTCAGCTGAAGTCACTGGTTCAACTGAATAGGGTGTGCAATGTTCACATCATGACGTGCGAACCTCACGTCACGCCACACACCACTCGAAGGGTATTTTTGTCCAGAAATTTAGTGATGTTTTGGGAAAGTATTTAAACCTATTTTTGGCACAATTGTAAAAAGAATTCTTCAGCTATGAATACTCTTGAGATATTTTAGCTTTGAGAACAAGTTTCCTCTCTAAGAAGAAGAAGAGGATTTCAATCAATTCTCTCTTCCAATTCTTGGTTCACTATTTGTGTACAAACCTTAGCTTAGATATGAAATTACACTTGAATAAAGAGGAATTTGACTTACCTACTTGGTATATATCTTTCCATTAGTATGAGTAGCTAAATTCATTTTCTAAGGATGTGTTGATAATGGGTGCTTGACAATTGGGTGTGGGTGTTGCTAATTCTCACTTATAATTGCTTATTTGACATGGGTCTAATAGTTTCACCAAGTTTTAATCCTAAAATTGGTGGTTGTAAACATTAATTTCCCTTACTTGGTTATGTTGTTGCTTGAAAGAGAATTTCATAGCTTTGGATGTGAAATTACTAGTGGGAACTTGGGCTTCCATTTAGATTAATGCTAGAAATAGCTCATATCGATGGAATCACCCATTTAAGGGTCTAAGCTAGAAATAGCGTGACCTTTCTAAGATTTAGCTTGGTTGGTTTGTTGTTAAATCGATAGTGCTTTAATCGAGATTGTAGGATATATGATTGTTGATTGAGAGATGAACAACCATACCCATAACCAAAGCTACCTATGTCAATGAGCGAGAATTTGGGTGAATAGACAATCACCCTATCCCATATTAGAGCCCCATTGGACGCACATCCCTAGTCGTCTACTCTCATTTGTACACCCGTTTTACTTAAGTCTTGCTTGAATTGGATTTTTGTGACAGAATTCCTAATTCCCTCCAATCCTCTACTTTCTTGCATTTAAACACTTACTCTCTTAGTGAAGTCGTTTCTATACAATCATTATTTTGCTATCCACAAGTCTCTGTGGGTACGAACCCGACATCTGTTGGGTACTTAAAAATGTGTTTTGCTTGAAGATCACCTATACCTCCTAATTTGAGAGTACGTTTGAGCATTTATCGAAAATGGCGCCATTGCCAGGGACTTGATTTGATAGCTATTTTTGATTGTAGATTTGAAATCACTTAGAGAGTGCTTGTTGCTTTTTATTTCGTTTGTCGTTTATGATTGATTGCTGGCATACATATCCCAAGCATTAATGCCCAGTACTTCTCACTCGATCCACGTGTGCTTGATTTTGCTACCTTTTTAGACCATAAGTTAGATTTTTGGGAGCCGAAGAAGCAATGGGTGCGACCTCCGCTAAAGAGATTGAGGATTGGTTAAAGGATGGTGCGCGAAGGGATAAAGAGCTATCAATCGCCTCCAAACTTATTGAATTTATGGTGAGGAGTGCAACAAATGACCGAGTGAAAACAATTAATGCCATTGGTGTTGTTGGGGCTGTGAGGCTAGTAGAAGATGTTTAGAGATCGAATGAAGGTAGTGATGAGGTGTTTATGGCGGACCACGAGGTGGGTTCCCATGGAAGCTCCAAAAGTTTGGGCATACTTGATCATAGGAATCAAGGTCGGAATGAATGAAATAATGGTTCTAGGATTGAGAGTATGCTTGTGCAGGTGTTAGAGAAAGTAGGGGCAACCTATAGGGTCATCGAGGGATTGAGTCACGACCTTAGGAGTCTTTCCCAAATCGTGCAATCTCACTCCATATCCATTGAATGTCTAGAAGATAGAATGCGTTGGCTCAGCTTGCAATACGAATCTCGGCAACCCAAGAATGAATTAGGAAGTAGTGGTGTAGAGAGCTCACTCAACCCCGTTGATGCTATAATACCAATGGTAAGCAAACCTAGAAACAAGCGAGCTTGGGGAAATGGTTTGAACAAATCTATACAACGTGAGAACAAGGTGCCTAAAGTTTTCAAACCTTTTCTTCCATGTCCGCCTCCCTTCCCTTAGCGTATATTGCAAGAAAAAGTGGATGGAACTCCGAGAGATTTTGAGTCTATGTTGAAGAGAATCACCATCAATATTCCCATAAATACTGCTTTTAACAAGATCCTCGAATATGCCAAGTTTGTGAAAGAATTGTGCACCATTTGCAATTTAGAGGATTTTGGGGTGGTTCACATATCCCCTTTTAGTAGTGCGATTTTAGAGGGCGAGTTCACCAATGATGCACTGATGCCGGGTGTACACACTATTTGTGATTTGAGGGGAGTTCACAAGTACACAAGGTTGGTATGTGATGAAAATGCAAATGTCAATTTGATGTCCTTGGCCACCTTTAGACGTCTGGAGTTGGGACAACCTACTATCACAAACATGGAGTTCTTTATGACAGATCGGTCGATGAAGCACCCCGTAGGGGTTGGATGTGACATTTTGGTTAAGGTGGGATGAATTGTATACCCCGTGGACTTTGTTGTGATTGATTGCAAAGGGAGCTTTGAGATACCTATTATCTTGGGGAAACCTAGTCTGAAAACAGCGCGTACTCTAAGCAAAATAGACTTAGGAGAGTTAAAAAATTTTCGTGAATGATGAGGAAGCCACCTTTGATGTGAATAGATCTATGAAGCAGCCAAGTGATCCTCAAATGGATTTCGCAATTGGCAAGATTGTGGAAAGCATTGACTTTCACGTGAAAGAGGGGTTTGTGGAAGAAGTGTTAGAAGCGGTACTATTGAATCATGATGGTGAGGGGATAGAAAAATATGACAAGATTTGTTGTGCGTTAGTGGGAATGGGCTCCTACTCTTACCCTTCAAAGAAACTTGATCTTGATCTAAAGAAAAGGCAAACTCCACTGTCCAAACCCTCAATCATTGAACAACTCAAACCATTACCGTCCCACTTAAAATACATGTAACACCCCAGAACTTCCAAGCCCAGACTTAGCTAAAAAAATAAGAGTAAATAAAAATTTTCAACTGTCAGCATAACCATGAGTCACCTCCACGAGCTATGGAACAGCCTACGAGTCATGGACTAGACTCGTGGAACAAAGATTAGAGGACTGCTCCTCTGAAGTTCATCCCATGACTTGAGTCAACGAACCGTAGAAGTTTCCACGGACCATAGAACTCCTCCATGGAACCCTTCTAGATGATGACTCCCAGGAACCACGATTGGGTTCCACGACCCGTGGAAGTTTCCACGAGTCATGAGCCCAAATCATGGAACCAGTTCCAGTAGCCAGCACTAAGTACTCAGGAAATACAAGTGGGTTCCATGACCCGTGGAAGTTTCCACGAGTCGTGAACCCAACTCGTGGAGTTCAGTCCAGTAGCTCAACTTTTAGGACCAGAAATGATAGGGTCCCACGACCCGTGGAACTTTCCACGAGCCGTAGAACCAAGTCATGATCCCTGAGTCACAAATTTCAGCAGCTTTTCTAATTATTTTCCAGGGGCATTCCAGACTTTTGCTACCTCTTTTAATGCCTAGGCTACGTTTTTTTGACTACTCTAAGCCTACTTTATTAGTCAAAAACTACCTAAAACATTCATTCTCCTAAATTCATCGGACTTAGAAAGAAAAGAAATAAAAGAGGTGATAGTTTTCTCTCAAGAACAAGCAAAGGTCTTCATTAAGTTCAGCCCTAAAGATCCAAGGATTTCTCCGTAGTTTTCTTCACCAGGTATGTGGGATTTCACTAGTGGGTTCCTTTCACCCATTAGGTCCCTAGATTCTAGTCAATTTTTCAGTTTCTGCATGAATTGTTCAGACCTAGGGTCCTAAATATTACGGATTCATTGCAATTCAGTTGTTATAGCTTCCATGGTACTAATTACATGTTCTTGGAGAATTAGCATAGTCTCATGTGTAAGACCCAGAAACCCTAGCTTGTGTAAATTCCAGTATTTCATAGATTATGCTTGCTAGGCAGATTGGTCAGACAATCATGTTTCAGAATTCGAATGCCATATTTTTCAGTATATGTATGTTGCATTCTCAATTAATTATCAGTACCTTGAGCTATCTATTATTTCAGTGCATTATTACTTATATTCAGTTGGGAGTAAACTTAGTACTGAGCAGGAGATGGGATGAAGGCTTAGCTGTCAGTTTAGGCTAAGACCTTTAGTAGAAGTCCCCAAGTCCCAGAACTATGACGCCACTATAGGTATTAAAGGAGTCAACTGTCAGACTAGGCTGCATATCCTAGTCCCTTATGGGAATCAACAGTGGATCCACATCAGACTTGTTTGTACCCTTGGCAAAGTACGAACACCCTTCCATCCAGGGTTACAGGTTGGCCCCATAGTTAGCTCAACTTGGGGTATGTCGGTTAATAGTGTCTCCCACAGTCAGATTCATGTTGCATTGACCATGTACTTAGAATTTACTTTAGTATTCAGTTCAACATGTTATATCTTCATGATTAGTACTTGGTCATTGCATCCAGTTCAGATTTTAGTTATATGCCAGTAAATCTATTTCTATGTTCAGTTCTATATTGTCCCGCTTAGCACATATCCTGTATGCTCAGTACATTCAAAGTATTGACGTATACTTTTGTGCTACTTTATTGTATGATGTAGGTTCAGGTGCTTACCATTCAGACTGCGCTTACTTCGACCTCCAGTCCATACTCAGCAGCCTCAGTAGTGAGTCCTCATATCTCAAGGGCGATAAACATGCTTCATTTTTAGTCCTTGTCTTTCAATTTCAGATTTGTTAGAGTTAGCTGGGGGCATGTCCCAGCAACTCCTATCAGTTGGAAGGGTTTCAGACATAGACTAGATTTCAACAGTTGTTAGTGTTGTTTTCAGTCAGCACTATACTATTTATATATTTCATATATTTAGATATTTGGGTCCTTCCCATTTCAGTTATTAAATTTATTTTTGCTTCCGTACAGTGCATGTGTTAAAAATTGAACTTATATAGATATGCCATGCCATGGGTTAGCTTGGGGGTCACTGGTGACATTAAGCACCGTGTTGCGTCCAGGGGGTAGCCTCGGTGCATGATAAACTTGGTATCAAAGCGTAAGGTTCAAGTGTCCTAGGGTGTCTGAAAGCCGCATCAAGTAGATCCTTCTTCATGGGTGTGAAGCGCGCTACACTTATGAGGGAGGAGCTATGAGATGTCATCAGGAATGACTTTCGTTCTTTCTTTTCTAGCTCGTGCTATAGAGTATAAACTCTATTTAATATCCTTTTATTCTAACTCATTCTCTTTGCATTTCAGAAAAATGCCTCCCAAAAGGGTTAACGCTAGGAATCAGCCAGCCCCAGCAGCTCCAACAGACCCTTTGAATGAGCAAGTCACGCATGCTGAATTCAGGGCTACTTTCCAGGATCATTCCCAGGCCATAACCGTCCAAGTCAATCAGTAGGCTACGACACCAGCTCTACCTCAGGCTAACACTGCTGCAGCAAGAATCTGGGACTTCACTCGGATGAATACTCCAGAGTTTCATGGGTCCAAGTAAGAAGAGAATCCCCAAGAGTTTTTAGATGATATTCATAAGGTGACAGATATTATGGGTGTCACTCCAATCGAGGGTGCAGATTTGACCGCCTATCAGTTGAAGGGAGTGGCCTACACTTGGTACCAGCAATTGAAGGAATTCTATTATGCCAATGCAGGACCAGTGACTTGGGATCTTTTCAAGACTGCCTTTCTGGACCGGTTCTTCCCACTAGAGCTCAGGGAAGCCAAGGTTCAGGAATTCATTAATCTAAAGCAGAACGACATGAGCGTGAAGGACTATGCTCTCAAGTTCACTCTACTATCCAAGTATGCTCCAGCGATAGTAGCTGACTCTAGAGCTCGTATGAGCAAATTTGTATTTGGTGTATCAGATGAGGTAGTCAAGGAGTGTAAGACTGCTAAGTTGATTAAGGAGATGGATTTCTCCAAGTTAGTTACTTATGCTCACTAAATCGAGGAGGAGAAGATCAAGGAAAGGGGAGGAGATAGTAAGAGAGCTAGGACAAGGGATTTTATCTACTCTCAGTAGAGGTTAGAGGGTGGCAACCACCCTCACTTCCATCAGAAGAATTCATCTCCAGCTCCATCTTCTGCTAGTGCCCCAGTGCCTAAGTTCAAGAAGGATCGACATGATAGAGCGTCTGACTCTAAGTCCCAAGGTATGGTTACTAGTGGGTGCACTAATCCAGTGTGTAAGAAGTGTGGTAGAAACCACAAAGGTGAGTGCATGACAGGTAGTGTAATTTCCTTGGGTGTGGTAAGCCAGGCCACATGATGAGGGATTGTCCAACAACTTCTCAAATGGGTAAGGATGTTCACCCACAGACTCAGACTGGTTCTACAGCAGCTCTAACAGGTCACCCCACTCAGCAGGGTGCCTCGTTTGGTAAAGGTGGGAGTCAACGCCAGAATAGGTTATATGATCTTCAGGCTCGACAAGATCAGGAGGACTCTCCTTATGTGGTCACGGGTACGTTGCGAGTCATTAATACAAATGTTTATGCATTGTTAAATCCAGGGGCTACACTTTCTTTTGTAACTCCATATGTAGCGGTAGGTGATGTGAAAAGACGCAACAAGTTTTTGGCGCCGTTGCCGGGGACTTAGAAATTAATTATTTGTCTAGATTAATATATATTTTTTTTATTTAAGTTTTATTTTTAATTTTTTTCTTATCTTCTTTTTTTTTTACTATTTTTAAAAAAGAAAAAAAAATTCTACACTTATTGACATGGCATCTTGGAATACAAATTGGTTGAATGATGAGTATTTATTTATCGATAATTCTTGTATTTATTATGGAGGACCCCACTTTAATATATTGTGTCATAATTTTTCCGGGAGAGGGTTGTGTGCACCTACCCAATCCATTTCAGAGAATTTGTGTGGTATATGTGGTCGTTTGAATGATCATTGGAATGATTGTCCTAGATCTTATTCCCCTTCTCCGAGCCCCTATTACTATTCTTCTGTTGTTTATGATGTTGATAGGGGTAATGCAGTGGAGGATGTAGATTGTAATGCTCAGACGAGTGATTTGATAAGACAAATACAAGAGTACACCGCGCTGATACGGAAGCAGACTGAGGAAAGCATGAAATCTCTGGAAAGGTTTAAGGCCGAACTTTCAAAAATAAAGGCTGTATATGGAATCTGTACTGATACTGGCCAACTTGTGGAGCAAAAAGAGGAAGTCATATCATTGAACTATTCTCTTTCGATTGATGTCGATGTTGAGGAGGTGTGTGAAAGTGAGAATGTCGCACAAAATGATGTTTTGGAGTTGAAGCGTGTTGGACCTCATTCTAAGTATTTTTTGACATTGTGTTTGATTGGTAACATGAAAATTGAGCCTTCCAAACCAATGAAAAAGTGTGTGGATGAGGAACAAGGTCCTTATATTCTAAATTTTTTCATGCCTAAAAGACAAAATGACATTCCTCACTTAAGGGCCAAGAAGTGCAAGATGCGATATTTATTGCTTGGTTCTTTTCTTTTTATACCACCGCCCCTTGCGCGAAGCAAATAATTTGATGCAAAATTAGGGGTACATATAAGCTCAAAGTGGAAGGAAAAGTGGTGAAGTGATGGCGTCGTGCCGCGACGTTAAATCATGCGCTTATTGGGAGGCAACCCAATTTATAATAGTGTAGTTTTTTTTTATTTTTTATAGTGTCATGTTTTTTTGTTTTTGTTTTGCAGGTTTGGGGAAGTCTGAGTACCCGAATTTGAAAGCTAAGGAGCATGGCTTAAGCTTAAGTGTAGCATCATTCGCTCCTTTCATTCATTGTGAAGAAACATGCTGCTAGCTAGGCCTATTGGGCCTCATGGAGTATCTCTAACCCAATTTTTATCTTATTTATTGCTTTGGGGACAAAGCATGACTTTAAGTGCAAGGTGAGATATCTTTTGATATTTGTTAAGGGTGATGTATGCCATAGGATTTTAAGTTTTTTATTGCTAAGTTAGATGAATAAAACAAAAATAAAAAAATAAAGCTTAAAAACACAAAACATTTTCTTTCATTCTTTTGTTAGGATAATTTAGCTTTTTAATTCTTTAATAGAAAAATACTTCATTCACCCCTTGATTTTTCTTTTCGGTTCTTTTTCGAGGGGGAGTTCTTTGAATCGAGTAGTTTTTTTTTATTTTTAGGAGTAGTTTTTTTATTTTTATTTTTTGAGAGAAAAGAAAAGACCTTTTAATTTGTTTGATACTAGCAATTTAGGCCTGAGTTTGATCAGTACTTTCCTGTGAGTGCTTGAGTGTTAATAAAACAACAAATCTTTTGACACCTAGGTTCAGGGTAGTGACTCTGTATATAGCTTATTCAAGTTTGCTAGGATCCTGTCTGTCTTAGAAGTGGAATTGAACCATCTTGATTAAAACTTGTGCCATGAGAGGTGATAATTTTCTGCATATTCCATGTTTTATATCTTAGACTAGAACTTGCCTTGCATGTTATTGAAGCAAAATAAAAGTGTTGCTCTGTTTAGAAAATGATAATAGGCTTTCTTTGATATGTCTTGTGAATTTTAGCCTGTTCAGATATTGTTACCACTAGTTAGCCCCTTTGAGCCTGTGGCCTTTCGTTTGATAGCCGTATTTTTGCCTTGATCCATTTTGTTGAATCCCTAGTTTTTGCACCGGACCCTGCTTCCTTGAGCACTATAGCATAAACTGTGATAGAATTGTTAGATCTGAATAGAAGGTAAGGTCAAGTGTAAAAGGTTACCATTGAAAGTTACTTGTGATGAAAAGGCCCTCTTAGAAAGAATGTGGCATAAAAAAAAAGGAAAAGAGAAAATTGCTTGAGAAAAAATAATGATTGAAGCGTTCTTGATAGGATGAGAATACTAGTGAAAATAAATTGAAGAGAGGGCTGAAAAAAAGTGCTAAAAATAATGGGTGATGAAGTCTAAAAGTGCAAAGTGCTTAGGAAAGTGTAAGTCACTATTATATAGTTTTCCTACCCATCCCCTAGCCAACATTACAACCCGTTAAAGTCCTATTTGATTCTATTTGAGTATGCTTAAGTAGTGGAGATGTACATAATGGGCAAGCCTATGGTTCTTTGTGCATACATGTGAATTCATTTGTGAGTGTGAGAGTTGTGCTTTGATGCTAAGTCCTTAATATATATTCGATTCTTTAAATTGAGTGTGTGAACTATTTATTCTTGTGAGGGTACTTGTTTCATGATAGATAGGTGATGTTATTAACTTTCTTTGACAAGAGTAGGTGAGCGAGCTTAAATTTGATGAGTTAGAGTCCGTCTTTGAGGTTAGGAGGTTAGAAGTTTGTCATTTGTTGTATGTCTTGCATAATGATCGGGAAGCACACTTGATGTTTTGAGTTGTTATATGGCCTAGTTGTTTGTATCAACAAAGTGATGGTATTCCTAGCTTAATTTATTGAGATGAGTTTTAATGCTTGCTCGAGGACGAGCAAGAGTCTAAGTGTGGGGTGTTGATGTGAGGCCAAAAATACATACATTTAATCATTATTTGTCTCACATTTTCGTACTTTTAATTGTTTTTTGAGTATTGATTATATTACTTTGTGCTTAATATTATATTTTTTATGTGTAGGATTAAAATAATGGAAAGATGAGAAGATTTGGAGTAAAAACGAATTAAATACCAGAAATCATATAAGGAAATCAAGCAGGCAACTTAATGGATTGAAGTTAACATAATAATATTATTTATATATATGTTATGCCTGCAATTGGAATTGAAATTGAAAAGGGACATACTTGGGAAGCAACGTGTCGAGACATGAAGACTAAAGCAGAAGTGTGGTGCAACTTTGGCGCAGAGACTGGCATAAATAATTTCGGTCCTCTGATTCTCGTGTTGTCCTTCATGCCACTGCCTTGCGATGCAAGCGTGGCACGAGCTCGTGGCACGAGCTTGGCGGAAGTTTCTCCCAGTCTGACTTGAATTTGGTTTTTAAAAATCTAGACTTTTTCCATACTCTATAAATACACCCTAAACACAATATTTACATAACTTTTGACCTAGGGATAGCTAGGAGCCGCCGTGGAGGCCGGAGAAAATTGGTTCTATCTTTTCTTCTCTACTATTTATTTATTTTTATGTTTTTCTTTGGATGATTTATTGTAATTGCTCCTTATCTATGTGGAGCTAAACTTCTCATTCTAAGATTATGATAGCTTCATGATTGTTGCGGTATGAATTTAAATTGATTTGTTAAGATATTTATCGTCGTGCTACAGATCGTGTGGTTACTTACTTTTTCTTGGAATTAATTATTTGTTTGCTTGATCACCATTCAAATACTATTTGTCGCACGTAAATTGAACTAGGAATAGAGAATTTACGTGCGTAATAAGAAAAAGTAGGGCTTGGTTGTGAACCTTATAGGGAAAGAGGAACAATTCGGTAACATGGATAGGAATATACCCGTTAGCCTTGCTTAGTTGATACGGAAGAGAAATCACATGACCTTCACTATCGACAGACGACCATAGGAATATAGGCGTTAGGAATAGTCGAGGAGACCTAGAGTTTTTGGCAAAACATCAATATGGTTAAAATCAACCCGCAACTAGTAACCCGATAGAAAATCAGAATTACTTCAAGTGATTACTCAACATGATTGCTAGCAAATTCATAACCCTAGATTGAGTTCATCTCATTGATTACGTAAAAATCTTCTCTTCATCTGGTTAATTGTTCATTAGATAACTTTTTTTTTCTTTTTTGTTTAGTTAAATCATAATATAATTTGGATTTTTCTGCTTGAATAAATAAATAGAATTAATTTAATTTAGTAAATAGTTAATAGACAAGTCTCTGTAGGTACGATATCTGGACTTAAAATTCTATATTACTTGTATGATCGCGTACACTTGTGTGTGCGAAAGGACGCAATAGTAGGTTTTGATGTCAGTCCAGAAACTCTCCCAGAACCCTTCTCAGTCTCTACTCCAATTGGTGACCCAGTTATAGCTAGACGGGTATATAGAAATTGCCCTGTCACAGTCTCCCAGAAAGTCACCTCAGCAGATCTTGTAGAGTTAGAAATGGTAGATTTTGATATCATTCTAGGCATGGATTGGTTACATTCCTGTTATGCCTCAGTCGATTGTAGAACTAGGATCGTTCGGTTTCAGTTTCCTAATGAGCTAGTCTTAGAATGGAAGGGCAGTAACTCAGTGCCAGTAGGTCATTTCATCTCCTACCTTAAGGCCAAAAAAATGATTTCCAAAGGGTATATCTATCATCTTGTTTGGGTTAAGGATTCAAACTCCGAGACCCCAACTCTTGAGTCAGTCCCAGTGGTGAATGAGTTCCCAGAAGTGTTTCCAGAAGATCTTCCTGGAGTTCCTCTTGAATGGGAAATCAACTTCGGAATAGATCTCCTTCCAGATACCCAGCCTATTTTGATTCCTCCTTACAAAATGGCTCCAGCTGAGCTTAAGGAATTGAAAGAACAGCTGAAAGACCTTCTAGATAAAGGCTTTATTAGACCCAACATCTCTCCATGGGGTTCCCCAGTGTTGTTCGTGCGTAATAAAGATACTTCTCTCAGGATGTGCATTGACTACCGTCAGTTGAACAAAGTCACAATCAAGAACAAATATCCCATCCCTAGGATTGATGAATTGTTCGACCAGCTTTAGGGTGCTAGTTATTTTTCCAAGATAGACCTCAGATTCGACTATAATCAGCTCAGAGTCAGAGATAGTGACATCCCGAAGACAGCCTTCAGGACTCGGTATGGTCCCTATGAATTTGTAGTCATGTCTTTTGGACTAACCAATGCTCTTGAAGCTTTCATGGATTTAATGAACAGGGTGTTCAAGCAGTATTTGTACTTGTTTGTTATCATCTTTTTTGATGATATCCTCGTTTATTATAGGGATGAGGAAGAGCATGCGACTCATCTGAGAGTTGTTCTCCAAACGCTCAAAGATTGCCATTTATTTGCTAAGTTCAACAAATATGAATTTTGGTTACAGTCTATCACTTTCCTTGGTCATGTGGTATCCAACGAAGGGATCCGAGTGGATTCTCAGAAAGTTGAGGCAACAAAAGCACTGGCCCAGACCCACCTCTCCGACCAATATCAGAAGTTTCTTGGGTTTGGCCTGTTACTATAGGAGGTTTGTTGAAGGATTTTCATCCATAGCTGCCCCATTCCCCATTGAACAAGTTGACACAGAAAAAGGTCAAGTTTCAGTGGTCAGATGATGTGAGAAAAGTTTCTTAGAACTTAAGACCAAGTTGACTACAACTCCTATCTTGACTCTACCAGAGGGTTCAAATGGTTACGTGATTTATTGCGATGCGTCCAGGGTCGGCCTAGGTTATGTTTTGATGTATCAAGGTAAGGTCATAGATTATCCTTCCATACAACTTAAGGTCCATGAGAAGAACTACCGGACTCATGACCTTGAGCTTGCAGCAGTTGTATTTGCCCTAAAGATTTGGAGACACTACTTGTATGGTGTTCATGTTGATGTGTTCACAGATCATAAGAGCCTCCAGTACATGTTCACCCAGAAAGAGTTGAATCTGCATCAGAGGAGATGGCTTGAGTTCCTCAAAGATTATGATATGAATGTGTTCTACCATCCGGGTAAGGCCAACATAGTGGCTGATGCTCTCATCAGGCTGTCTATGGGTAGTGTGTCACATGTTGAGGAAGAGAAGAAAGAATTAGCTAGAGATGTTCACCGGCTTGCTTGCTTAGGAGTTTGCCTTATGGACACGTTTGAGGGTGGTGTGATAGTCCAGAATGGATTGGAATCTTCTTTGTTAGTGGATATTAAAGAGAAACAGGATAGTGATCCCATATTGCTTTAGCTGAAAAGTGCAATTCATCAACAGAGAGTGGAGGTTTTCTCCCAAGGGGGAGATGGTGTGCTTCGTTATCAGGGTCGCTTATGTGTTCCTAAGGTGGGTGAGTTGAGGCAGCATATCCTTATAGAAGCCCATAATTTTGGATATTCCATTCATTCGGGTGCCACTAAGATGTACCGTGATCTACGGGAAGTCTATTGGTGGAACGACATGAAGAGGGACATCGCAAATTTGTGGCTAAGTGTCCCAACTGTCAGCAGGTTAAAGTAGAACATCAGAAGCCAGGAGGTGTGACTCAGGAGATTAGCATTCTTACTTGGAAGTGGGAAGTAGTCAACATGGATTTTATTACGGGTTTACCTCGTACTCGTAGGCAATATGACTCCATTTCGGTAATAGTGGACAGAGTCACTAAGTCAGCTCACTTCTTAGCAGTCAAAACTACAGATTCAATGGAGGATTATGCCAGACTCTACATTAGCGAGATAGTCAGGTTGCATGGGGTTCCCTTGTCTATCATCTTAGATAGAGGTCCTCAGTTTACATCTCATTTCTGGAGATCATTTCAGAGAGGTCTTGGTACTCAGGTGAAGCTCCGTATAACATTTCATCCACAGACGGATAGTCAGGCAGAGTGTACCATTCAGACCTTAGAGGATATGTTGAGAGCTTATGTGATCGATTTTAAGGGTAGATGGGATGATCACCTACCTCTAATAGAGTTTGACTACAATAATAGTTTTCACTCCAGTATTCAAATGGCCCCGTATAAGGCACTTTATGGGTATAGATACAGATCATCGGTAGGTTGGTTCAAAGTAGGTGAAACAACCTTTATTGGGCCAAACTTGGTTCATGAGGCTATGGAAAAAATTCAGCTCATCAGAGATATTCTTAAGACAGCTTAGAGTCGTCAAAAGTCCTATCCAAATGTTAGGAGAAGAGACTTAGAGTTCGATATCAACGATTGGGTTTTCCTGAAGGTGTCACCCATGAAGGTTGTGAAGAGATTTGGCAAGAAGGGGAATCTCAGTCCCAGGTATGTAGGTCCTTACAAAATCTTAAAAAGGGTTGGTGATGTGGCGTATGAGTTAGAGTTGCCAGCAGAGCTAGCAGCGGTTCATCCAGTATTTCACATTTCCTTGTTGAAGAAGTGTGTGGGTGATCCAGTTGAGATTCTTGACCGTCAAGTTCGTAGGTTGAGAAACAAAGAAGTCTCCTCAGTAAATGTTTTGTGGAGGAATCAGTTCGTAGAGGGAGCTACTTGGGAAGCAGAAGCAACCATGATGTCCAAGTACCCTCACCTCTTTCCTTCTGATTCAGTTTCAGCTTGAGGTAATAATTCCTCTCCAATCCCTCAGTTTACTCTTGTGTAATTCAGTCTTAGTACCTCGTTCCATTAGTCATCCTTGCATTTCATCATATCTGCATGTTCATGGAACTTAGTTCAACTAGATATCAATTTCTAGGACTCAATTGGTAGGGATTGCAGCTCCTTCCCTCTAAACTCAGCTTATCTAGTCTTCATTCGAGGACGAATGATCCCAAAGGGGAGATATTGTAATACCCCAGAACTTCCAAGCCCAGACTTAGCTCAAAAAACTAGAGGAAATAAATTTTTTCAACTGTCAGCATAACCACGAGTTGCCTCCACGAGCTGTGGAACAGTCCATGCGTCATGGACTGGACTCGTGGAACAAAGATCAGAGGACTACTTCTCTGAATTTCATCCCATGACTTGATTCAACGGACCATAGAACTCATCCGTGGAACCCTCCTAGCAGATGACTCCTAGGATCCATTTTTGGGTTCCATAACCCGTGGAAGTTTCCACGAGTCGTGTGCCCAACTCGTGGAACCAGTTCTAGTAGCCAGCATTAAGTTCTCAGGAACCACGAGTGGGTTCCATGACCCGTGGAAGTTTCCACGAGTCATGAACCTAACTCGTGGAGTTCAGTCTAGTGGCTCAACTTTTAGGACCAGGAAACCACGACAGGGTCCCATGACCCGTGGAACTTTGTACGAGCCGTAGAACCAAGTCATGATCCCTGAGTCGCAAATTTCAGCAGCTTTTCTAATTATTTTCCAGGGGCATTCTAGACTTTTACTACCTCTTTTAATGCCTAGGCTACATTGTTTTTACTACTCTAAGCCTACTTTATTAGTTAAAAACTACCTAAAATATTCATCCTCCTAAATTCATCGAACTTAGAAATAAAAGAATAAAAGAGGTGATAGTTTTCTCTCAAGAACAAGCAGAGGTCTTCATCAAGTTCAGCCCTAAAGATCCAAGGATTTCTCCTTAGTTTTCTTCACCAGGTATGTGGGATTTCACTAGTGGGTTCCTTTCACCCATTAGGTCCCTAGATTCCAGTCAATTCTTTAGTTTCTCCATGAATTGTTCAGACCTAGGGTTCCTAAATCTTAGGGATTCATTACAATTCAGTTGTTATAGCTTCTATGGTACTAATTACATGTTCTTGGAAAATTATCATAGTCTCATGTGTAAGACCCAGAAACCCTAGCTTGTGTAAATTCCAGTATTTCATAAATTATGCTTGCTAGGTAGATTAGTCAGACAATCATGTTTCAGAATTTTAATGCCATATTTTTCAGTATATGTATTTTGCATTCTTAGTTAATTATTAGTACCTTGAGCTATCTATTATTTCAGTGCATTGTTACTTATATTCAGTAGGGAGTAGACTTAGTAACGAGCGGGTGGGGGGATAAAGTCTTAGCTGTCAGTTTAGGCTAAGACCTTTAGTAGCAGTCCCCAAGTCCTAGAACTACGGTGCCACCATAGGTATTAAAGGAGTCAGCTGTTAGACTAGGCTGCACATCTTTGTCCCTTATGGGCATCAGTAGTGTATCCACGTCAGAATTGTTTGTATCTTTGGCAAGGTACGAATACCCTTCCATCCAGGGTTACAAGTTGGCCTCATAGTTAGCTCAACTTGAGGTATGTTGGTTAATAGTGTCTCCCACAGTCATATTCATATTGCATTGACCATGTACTCAGTATTTACTTCAGTATTCAGTTTAGCATGTTATATCTTCATGATTAGTACTTGGTCATTGCATCCAGTTTAAATTTCAGTTATATGCCAGTATATCTATTTCTATGTTCAGTTCAATATTGTCCAGCTTAACACATATCCTGCATGCTTAGTACATTCAAAGTAATGACGCATACTTTTATGCTACATCGTAGTATGATGTACGTTCAGGTGCTCAACATCCATACCGCGCTTAATTTGACTTCCAGTCCGTACTCAGCAGCCTCAGTGGTGAGTCCTCATAGCTCGAGGGTGATAGACATTCTTTATTTTCAGTCCTTTCAAATTTATTAGAGTTAGCTGGGGGCATATCCCAACAACTCCTATCAGTTAGAAGGCTTTCAGACATAGACTAGATTTCAGCAGTTGTTAGTGTTGTTTTCAGTCAGCACTATACTATTTATATATTACATATATTAAGATATTTAGGTCCTTCCCATTTCAGTTATTAAATTATTTTTTTGCTTGCGCATAGTGCATATTTTAAAAATTAAACTTATATAGACATGCCATGCCATGGGTTAGCTTAGGGGTCACTGGTGACACTAAGCACCGTGTTGCATCCAGGGGTAGCCTCGGGGCATGATAATACGCCTACTTGGGTGCTAACGAGACCTTGTCGGTCATTATTTATAACAAGTTGAGCGACAAGCAAGTGGAAGCTTTGCTTAAAGTGTTGAAGAAGCACATCAAAGCTTTAGGGTGGACTATTGCTGATATCATAGGTATATCTCCAGGGATATGCACGCACAAAATAAACCTCCAAGAAGAAATCATCCCTTCCATTAAGCACCAACGAAGGCTAAACCCACCAATGCAAGAGGTGGTGAAGAAGGAGATTATTAAGTGGTTGGATGCCGGGGTGGTCTTTCCCATATCTGATAGCACTTGGGTCAGCCCAGTGCAATGCGTTCCAAATAAAGGTGGAATTACCGTGGTGCCTAATGAGAAAGATGAGATGATTTCTCTCAGACCCATGACCGGTTGGAGAGTGTGCATGGACTGCCGGAAATTGAATTCTTGGATGGAGAAGGACCACTTTCCTCTCCCATTCATGGATCAAATGCTAGACCAATTGGAGGGTCCTGGCTTCTATTATTTTCTCGATGGTTATTCCGGATACAATCAAATTTTAATTGCCCCAGAAGACCAAGAAAATACCACCTTCACATGTCCTTATGGGACTTTTGCTTTCAAGAGAATGCCCTTTGGGATTTTCAATTCTCCAGCCACCTTCCAAAGGTGTATGATGTCAATATTTTTAGGCATGGTAGAGGATACCATGGAGATCTTCATGGATAATTTCTTGGTGGTTGGAGATGTGTTTACTGATTGTCTGGAACATCTGGAAGAGGTGTTTAAATGGTGTGAAGAAACAAATTTGGTGCTAAATTGGGAAAAATGCCACTTCAGAGTGAAAGAAGGGATAGTTTTGGGGCATAAAATTTCAGAAAAGGGGCTTGATGTTGACCAAGGCAAAATTGAGGTCATATCAAAACTACCCCCTCCTAAAACTGTGAAAGGAATAAGGAGCTTCCTAGGCCACGCTGGGTTCTATAGGCGCTTCATCAAAGACTTCTCAAAATTAGCTTATCCTTTATGTAAGCTACTCGAAAAGGAGGCCAAATTTGACTTTGATGATAGTTGCATGAAGGCTATCCTCACCTTGAAATAAAAGTTAGCCTCCACCCTCATTATCATTGCATCGAATTGGTCAAAACCGTTTGAGCTCATGTGTGATGCCAGTTATGTGGATTTAGGGGAAGTGCTTGGCCAACAAAGAGAAAAGCTATTTCACCCGATCTATTATGCAAGAAAAACTTTGAACACGGCCCAAACAAACTATATTGTCACGGAATAGGAATTGTTGGCTGTAGTTTTTGCTTTTAAGAAGTTCCGGGCATACCTCTTGGGAACTAAAGTAGTGGTGCATACTGACCATGTAGCAATCAGGTACTTGATGACTAAAAAGGATGCTAAGCCTCGATTAATTTGGTAGGTATTACTTCTTCAAGAATTTGACTTTGAGGTGAAAGACCGGAGAGGGTGTGAGAATCAAGTGGCCGATCACTTATCGTGATTGGAAAAAGAGGGAAGGCCCGTGGGGGAGCTTGAAATTAATGATTCATTCCCTGATGAGCGTATCTTGGCTGCTTCCCATGATCTAACACCTTAGTTTGCGAACTTTGCTAATTACTTAGCAATTGATTTACTTCCAGAGGGTTTGAACTCGCATCATAAGAAGAAGTTCCTCGATGATGTCTGGAAGTATTATTGGGATAAGACTTACTTGTTCCGGATAAGCACCGATGGGATGATAAAGATGTGTATTCCCAAAATTGAAATGATGCCAATTCTTACAGCATGCCATTCTTCACCCATTGGTGGTCACCATGGGGGTATGCGCACAACTTCAAAGGTGTTACAAAGTGGTTTCTATTGGCCGACTCTATTTCAAGATGTCTAGGACTTGGTAATGGAGTGTCACAAGTGTCAACAGGAGGGGGAATATCTCGATGCCATGAACTTACTTTAACTCCAATCCTTGAGGTAGAATTGTTTAATGTATGTAATTTTGATTTCATGGGACCCTTCGTGAGTTCACATGGGAACACCTACATTCTAGTGGCTGTGGACTATGTGTCAAAATGGGTTGAGGCGGTTGCTTTACCAAATAATGAAGGGAGAGGCGTTACTGCTTTTCTTAAAAAGCATATTTTCACTCGGTTTGTCACCCCCCGTGCCATCATTAGTGATGGGGGATCACACTTTTGAAATAAGTTATTTAGTGCGCTACTAGAGAAATATGGAGTCAAACACAAAGTGGCCACCCCCTACCATCTGCAAACAAGTAGGCAAGTTGAGGTATCCAATCGATAAATCAAGTTAATCCTTTCAAAATCTATGAATGTTCATCAAATTGATTGGGCACAAAAATTAGATGATGTACTATGGGCATATAGGACAGCCTACAAGACCCCGATTGATATGTCTCCCTACCAACTGGTCTTCGGCAAGGCTTGTCACCTCCCGGTTGAATTGGAATACAAGACAATGTGGGCCTTGAAGAAACTAAACTTGAATTGGGAGAGAACCGCTCGTGCTAGGGTGGAAGACCTCAATGAAATGGATGAGTTCTAGATGCGGGCTTATGAAAGAGCCTCTATATACAAAGCCCGAATGAAGTGCTACCATGATCAGCAAATCTTAAAGCGAGAGTTTCACCTGGGAGATTGGGTGCTCTTATTCAATTCTAGACTCCGGCTTTTTCTGAGAAAACTGAGATCCAAATGGTCGGGCCCTTTCAAAGTGCTTCAAGTTTTCACCAATGGAGCCATATAATTGGAAAATAAGGATGGTTCAGTCTTCAAATTCAATGGGCAGCGAGTGAAGAAGTACTTGGGCATTCTGAAGGACGTCACATTCTTAGAAGCAATTTTCCTTGATGACCCTTGAGTGGGAGGTACCTTCGTTGAGCCTTGACGTTAAACCAAGCGCTTCTTGAGAGGCAACCCAAGCATTTTGATTTTTACTTTTTGTAATTTTTCTTTCTGGTTTTACTTTATGTGTTATTTTTGTTAGACTTGCAGTTGGGAACCAAGTTAAGGATGTGTAGGCTATTATCAGGATGTGTGATGCACCATGATATCGCATGTCAGAAGGTGCGCCTTGCATAACTGGTCACACGGGCAAAACAGAAAGCTGGGAAGTTAGGATCTATGGTGTGAAACTGATGTGCGGTCGCATGAGCGATTGTGCGCGTTACACATCAATTTTGCACCTCATAATAGAGAACTAGCAGATTCCCCAAAAATCCATGCCACCATGCGATCGATGGGGAAATTCACATATCTTGAAGTGCGCGCTGCACATCTTTCGCACAAGCAACAAACAGAATCATGCCTTTAATACCAAATTTGTTTGTGCGATTGAGGTGTGGTCGCACCAAGCTTAGTGAGCTTTGCACAAGTGCCTCAGGGAGTGCTCCATTTAATCTATCTAATACATTGAGGACAATGCTCCATTTGTGTTTGGGGGTGCTCAATTTGGTTATCGCCTTGTTTATAGTAGTTTAGCAATAAACTCCGAAGGTTTTCTTAATACCACGGTTCTTTCCCAAGGAGCAAAACTTTTTCTTTATTTTTCTTTTTTTCTTTTGTTTCTGTGTCGAACCGGATTGGTGTTTGCCTATGATAGATTGAGAGGCGACTTTCTTAAGGGAAATGCCAAGTTTTAATTTAAAATTGAGTTTGTAGTTGCTTGTCTCAAAATTGGCCCAGTGAATTTTTTTGTCTTGGCAAGTTGTTTTTGGAAATAAAAGGATGAATGGAAATGAATTTTTAAGGAAAAACATTCTCTTGTCATGAGTTGCACACTTTTTCTTTGGCTTGATTGACTCACAAACGAGTGTGTAATGAACTCAGAATAGCTTGTCGAAATTCATTTGTTCCAATTGATTTTGAGACTAATGAGAGAAGTATTGTGGCATGATGCCTTGTGTGGTGAGGCGTTACCTTGATTCTCATGCATGCATGTCATCTAGAACTTGCCCCGAATGTGATTTAAGGCAAAATTCTAGGTGTTACCGAGCTTGAAAGATGACCTTAAGCCCTTTTTGATAGCCACTTCACTCAAATGACTTCCCTCAACATCAATCCTAGTGAACCCCTTTGAGCTTGTGACCGTTCTTTGGCACCTTTTTTAACACCTTGACCTTTTTGGAACCTCTATCTTGGCACCCGTCCTCCCTAATTGCTTCAAAGTGAAATGTAGGCTAAAAGCCTAAGTTTGGGGGGGGGGGAAATAAAAAGACAACATGTTGTAAATTCCTAAGTTTTGGGTTGCATGTGATAAAATGAGGAGAAGAAAAGGAATGCCTTCAAGTGCAAGGTAGCACCTTAAGTTTGAATTGAAAATTGCTCCAAAAGTTCAATCCAATGAGCAAAATGAAAAGAAAGAATGGGTGCTACCGAATGTAGGTGATACAAGGAGTTTGAATGATCCTAATTGAAAAGGAGAAGCTTGGGTTGTGTGAGGGAGAAATAAGGTGAAGTTGAAACTTGAAAATGTGAGCGGTGTTCGAAATGCCAACAAAGAGCATTAGGGAGGTATAGTCACTTGAACCAAATGAAATCCTCACCTTAACCCTAGCCAACATCGTAACCCGCATGTCCTTGTTGATTCTGAGCTTGGCTACCCTACATTAGTGGCGATGTACATGAAGGGAAAGCCTATGGTTCGACATGTGTGTACTTGAACTTCCTTGAGAAAGTGAGAGTCTTCTTGGTTCTCCTATAATCCCTTTGTTTTGGAAATTGTATGGTTGTGTCACGCCCCGGCTACCCCCTGGGCTTAACATGGGACCTGGGACCACAAGTGCCCCAAGCTAACGCTTGGTCATAACATAACTCAGGTATAACAATTAAACATAGCAGAAGCATAATACGAATTAGATAACTCAATCCATAAGATAAAATCAAAAGAACATGATTCGAAGAAGACCCGAATACCATCTATGTCTGAAAAGCCTCTATACATGACATAAGGAGTTGCTAGGACAAGACCCTAGCTAACTCAAAGTACATAAAAATAAGTAGTCTAAACAAACTAGAGTCATAACTAGCCCACGAACAATGAGGACTCACCAACACTGACTAGATATCCGGCTTCGTCTAGCCACGAGCCTGATGGGAAACACCTGAATCTACATCATCAAGAGGATGCAGCGCAAAATATGTGTCAGTACTACAAGATGTACCGAGTATGTGAGATATGCATGATCATGATAAAAACATACTTAAAACAAGCTTAAGGTGAACCTTTTCATAAAGAAATAACATAAGAGGATTATCAAGATATAAGACATAAAACATGAAGTACGGTTAAAATTCAAAGTATGATATTATATAACTGCATAGCTTGAAAACAATCATGTGGGAGTTTCTTTTAACCGACATAAACCATGCTGAGCTACATGGAGTCCAGTGTCATGCACCCACACTAAAAAAGGTTGTCCTAATCGGCCAAAGTTAGAACCATGTTCATAAGGATCCTGTCATAATCCACGGAGGGCAACCTATGGTGGCAACGTAGTTTTGGACTTGGGTTATCTAGAACCCTCATCACTCGGTGCTAAATACTACACTAAAAATATATAACATAAGGCTCATATTCATGTGACATATCTAGATGTAAAGCTTGTTCATAAACGTGTTCATACCCCAGATCTTCATACTACTCACGAATCTTGGTTTAGAAAATGATTCATGAGCATTTATGGCACATCGGGTGTCTTGCATTGCATAATAATTCATAACTTGAAAACTTGCATGGCCTTAGTCAATTTCATAATAACATATATTTTCATAAAACATAGGAACTAGGCATGCACTTGCTTGAAATTCATGAAATCATGCTATCATTTTCCCCAATTTGCTTAAATCAATTCATGCATGTAAGATTTATCATAATTGACCTTCAACTCATGAAATAGGAATTCATAGGTAGAAACACATGCAATTTAATAATATTTCATAATAAAATCATGAGAAGGTAATTTATAGCAAAACCCATGAGAATTGGGTAAAAACCCTAATTTATAAGTTCATGAAATCACAATTTGAAATTTGGAGTTTTGGGCATAAGGGTGAAAGGAACCCATTGTTGAATACCCACATACCTTGATTAAATCTAACCCGCTTGAGATTGAAAAGATTAGGAGGCTTGAACTTGGAGCTTGAGACCTTGAGCTTGAGAGAGTTCTTTTCCTTTTTAGGAGATGAATGAGGTAATGAGAAGAGACTTAGGCTAATGAGAGTGAAAACCCTTCTAGAAATAGTCAAAACTATATCATTTAGGAGTTAAAAGAATGGGTAATGACTAAAATACCCCTAGACCATAATAAGGAAGAAGCTGGAAAACGTTGACTTTCAGGGACCATGGATGGGTTCCACGGGTCGTAGACCAAACCACAACCCGTGGTCTCCACCCATCGTTCCTGGTCAAAATAACAGGCTGCGGAAAGCAAACTACGGGTCAACAGGACGGACCCGTAGAATGAATCACGGGTCATCATTTCAAGTCGTGGTTCGTGGGGACTTAGCTGGTCTCTAGTCAGGTTCCACAAGTAAACAGGACAAACACGTAATTCTAATCACGGGCGGTAGACTGGACTCGTGTTTCCTGGGACAACAGTCATCCCACAGGTCAGATTCCACGAGTGGATATTATGACCCATAGAATGAACTACGGTCTGTAGAACCCACTCGTGGTTCTCCGACCAGAGGCTAATCCTGTAGACTTAAACCACAGATCTATTCCATGACTCGTTGTTCAAATCACGGTCCCTGGTTTGGACCCGTCATTCTTGGAAACATAGGATATTTCAGAGTTTAAAACTTAGATAGCTGGTTCAATTTCTAGGGTGTTACAATATCTCTCCCTTGAGATCATTCATCCTCGAATGAAGACTAAGCAAGGGAAACTGAAGAGAAAATAGCCCAACCCGCAACAAAACATGGAGATCAAGGAATAAACATGAAAACAAAACTTTTCAACTTAAAACATGGTTAAATAACTTCAAAAACATGAATGCATGCTAGGATCATGAGAGTAACTGATGAAATAGGATCAGAGGAACATACTAAGGACGAAACTATTACCTCAAGCTGGAACAAAATCGGAAGGAAAGAGATGAGGGTACTTGGCTTTCATGGCTGATTCCGCTTCCCAAGTAGCTCCTTCAACAAGCTGATTTCTCCAAAGAACTTTTACCGAAGCGACTTCTTTGCTTCTCAACCTCTGGATCTGAAGATCAAAGATTTCTACGGGGACCTCCTCATAAGTGAGACTATACTTCACACCTACATCCTCCAAAGGAAATTTCAAGGTCGGATCACCAACACACTTCTTCAATAAGGAAACATGGAAAACTGGATGAACCGCTTCCAAATATGATGGCAAATCCAACTCATAAGCAACCTTACCAACCTTCCTCAGAATCCGATAAGGACCTAAAAAATGGGGACTAAGCTTTCGTTTCATCCCGAATCTCATCACACCCTTCATGGGTGACACCTTAAGAAACACCCAATCATCAACCTCAAACTCTAACTCCCTCCTTCTTACATCTACATAGGATTTCTATCGACTCTGAGAGGTCTTCAACCTCTCCCTAATAAGCTAAACTTTTTCCATAGTCTCATGAACCGAATTTGGACCAATCAAGGCTGCCTCACCTACCTCAAACCAACCAATAGGAGATCTACATCTCTGACCATAAAGTGCCTTATAAGGAGCCATTTGGATGCTAGAGTGAAAGCTGTTGTTGTAGGCAAACTCGATAAGAGGTAAGTGATCATCCCAATTACCTTTGAAATCAATCACACAAGCCCTCAACATATCCTCTAAAGTCTAAATGGTATGCTCTACCTAGCCATCTGTCTGAGGGTGAAAAGCTGTGCTAAGCTTCACCTGAGTACCAAGACCACTCTAAAACAATCTCCAAAACTGAGAAGTAAACTGAGTACCCCAATCTGAAATGATGGACAAAGGAACACCATGCAATCGAACTATCTCCCGGATATATAGTCTGGCATAATCGTCTGCTAAATCCGTAGTCTTAAAAACCAAGAAATGGGATGATTTAGTCATCCGGTCTTCAATCACCCAAATCGAATCATGTTGCCTTTGAGTACGAGGCAAACCTATAATGAAGTCCATATTGATTGCTTCCTACTTTCAAGTAGGAAGGTCAATATCCTGAATCATGCCACCTGGTCGCTGGTGCTCTACCTTCACTTGCTGATAGTTGGGACACTTAGCCACAAAAATGGCTATGTCCCTCTTCATACCATTCCACCAATAGACTTTCTGTAGATCACAGTACATCTTGGTGGCACTGGGGTGAATGGAATATCTGGAACTATGAGCCTCAGTAAAAATCTACTGGCGCAACACATCTACATTTGGCATACAAAGTCGACCCTGATAACGAAGTACACCATCTCCCCCTTGGGAGAAAACCTCAACCCTTTTCTGAAGGACTGCACCCTTAAGCTGAAGTAAAATGGGATCACTGTCTTTCTTTGACTTTACTTCTGCTACCAAGGATGATTCGGAACCATTCTGAACAATAACACCACCTTTTGTCGAGTCCATAAGGCGAACTCCCAACCGAGCTAGTCTATGAACCTCTTTAACTAATTCCTTCTTTTCTTCTTCGACTGAAGACACACTACCCATCGACAATCTACTAAGTGAGTCTGCCACAACATTGGCCTTACCCGGATGGTAAAGCACACTTATATCATAATCCTTATGGAGCTCTAGCCATCTCCTTTGTCATAAATTCAGTTCTTTCTGAGTGAACACATACTGAAGACTCTTATGATCGGTGAATACATCCACATGCACCCCATACAAGTAATGTCTCCAAATATTCAAAGCAAAGACCATGGCTGCCAACTCAAGATGATGAGTAGGGTAGTTCTTCTCATGAGTCTTAAGCTGTCTCAAAGCATAAGCAATCACCTTACCATACTGCATCAAAACATAACCCAAAACAATCCTAGAAGTGTCACAATACACAACAAAATCATCTAAGCCCTCGGGTAGAGCTAACACTGGAGCTGTGGTCAATCTAGTCTTCAATTCCTGAAAGTTCTTCTCACACAAATCAGACCACTAAAATTTTACCTTCTTCTGAGTCAATTAGGTCAAAGGGGAAGTAATGGAAGAAAATCCTTCCACAAACCTCTGGTAGTAACCAGTCAAACCTAAAAAGCTTCTAATATCAGACGGGGAAGTGGGTCTACGCCAGTTCTTTACTGCCTATATCTTTTGAGAATCAACCCGAATACTATCTTTTGTCACAATATGACCCAGAAAAGCAACAGTCTGCATCCAAAACTCACACTTGCTAAACTTAGAAAATAACTGACGGTCCTTGAGAGTTTGCAACACAACTCTCAAATGGCCCGCATGCTCCTCCTGACTCCAAGAGTAGATGAGGATATCATCAATGAAAAAAATCACAAACATATCTAGATACTGCTTGAACACGTGGTTCATCAAATCCATAAAAGCTGCAGGAGCATTCGTTAGACCAAAAGACATAACAAAAAATTCATAATAACCATACCGAGTCCTGAAGGCTGTCTTCAGAATATCACTCTCTCTAACACAAAGCTAATGATACCCGGATCTAAGGTCGATTTTGGAGAAGAAACTAGCACCCTGAAGTTGATCTAACAAGTCATCAATCCTAGGAATAGGATACTTATTCTTAATTGTGACCTTGTTCAACTGACGGTAGTCAATACACATTCTGAGGGAACCATCTTTCTTTAGCATGAATAAGACTGGAGCACCCCATGGAGAAATGCTAGGCCTGATGAAACCCTTATCAAGAAGATCCTTCAACTTTTTAAGTTCTGCAGGGGCTATTCTATAGGGAGCGATAGAGATAGGATTCGTATCAGGAAGAAGATCTATTCCAAAGTCGATTTCCCGCTCAGGAGGGACTCCAAGTAAATCCTCGGGGAACACTTCTAAGAATTCATTCACAATGGGAACAGAATGAAGGGATGGGGTTTCGGACTCCGCGTCCATAACCCAAACTATATGATAAACATACCCCTTAGAAATCATCTTTCTAGCCTTAAGATAAGATATGAAACGACCTTTCGAGGATGGGGGACTACCTTTCCATTCTAAAACGGGTTCATTTGGAAACTTGAAACTGACAACCAGAGTACGACAATCAATAGAAGCATAACAAGCATGTAGCCAATCCATACCAAGAATAACATCAAATTCTGTCATCTCCAACTCTATTAAATCCGCTGAAGTGACTCTATAAAGGACTGAGATAGGGAAATTTTGGTAGATTCTTTGGCAAAGATTGACTCACCAATAAGAGTAGAAACACAAAAAGGTTCTAAAAGCAATTCAGGACATCCTTCGAATTTGCATGCTATATAAAGGGTCACAAAATATAAGGAAGCACCGGGGTCCAACAAAGCATACACATAGAAAGAGAAGACTTTGAACATACTAGTAATAACATCTGGGGAAGATTCCTGGTCCTGACGAGAGGACATGGCATAAAGACGGTTCTGGCGCTGACCACCAGAAATAGAAGCTGTGCCCTGCTAGGCTGGTCGACCTCCTGGGGCTGCTGGAGCAGACTGAGCCCTACTACCTCCCTACCTCTTCTTAGATGAAGGGCAGTATCTAATCATGTTTCCAACCTGTCCACACCCAAAGCATGCACCTGTGCCCAAATGACACTCTCCCGGGTTAGTCTTCCCATACTTACTGCAAATAGGGTGGGAAGATCCCTTAGCAACACTTCCCTAAGACTGTGAATAGGAACCAGAACCTCTATCGGTCTGATCATGATGAGGCCTCTAGGCCTGGGTAGGAGCACTAGCATAAGAATGTACGGGTCCTAATGACTTCTTCTGGAACGAGGAGCGATGTTTGCCACCGAACCTCTGATGACAAAAACTTGAACCCTCAGATCTAGCCCTCTTGTTCTCCCTAGCCATATCCCTAGGCCTGTCTCTCTCGATCTAGTGTGCATGGGTCATGAGTTTGGAAATGTTCATATCACTCAACAACTTAGCAGACCTACACTCCTTTTTCACCAAATATGAAACCCCATAGATAAACTTGCTCATCTGATCATGCGGGTCCGCTACCATAGAGGGGGAATACCTAGAAAACTGAGTGAACATCAAAATATACTCCTGAACAGTCATAGATCCCTGTCTCAAGTTCACAAAATCCTCAATCTCTGCTTGCCTCAACTCTCGGGGAAAGAATCGGTTGAGGAAAGCTCTCTCGAAACACTCCAAAGTCATAGGGACCACGTCCCTAGCTCTAGTTTCCTTCCATTGTGTGAACCAGATATGAGCCACATATGTCACGCCCCGAGGTTACCCCTAGACGTAACACGGGACTTGGGACTATAAGTTCCCCAAGCTAACCCTTGGTCATAGCATTCCCAAGCATAACAAAAGATAAGTGGAAACATAATAGATAAATCCAGGATCACATAATTGGATAATCAAGTCAAATAGGAATACAAAATCCAGAAAGAGACTCAAAAGCTGTCTATATCTGAAAAACCTCTACTCATGACATAAAGAGTTGCTAGTACAAGACCCTAGCTAACTCGAAGTGCAAAAAAATATAATAGCTAACACTGACTAAGAACATAACTAGTCCTCGATCTAAGAGGACTCACCAACAACTGACAGAAAGTGGCCTGGAAGCTCTAGCCACGGGTCTGAAAAGGAACACCTGAATCTTTATCATCAAAGGATGCAGCGCAAGATATGCGTCAGTACTATAGGATGTACCGAGTATGTGTCATATGCATAGGTCAGGTCATGATAAAAATATACTTGAAAGCCTGTTTAAAACTGAGATCATGCATAATTTGTGATAAAATATGCTTAAATTATCCTTGAAGCTGAAATCATGTGGTAATAGTAAAATCTATAATGTAATGACTCAATGCAATATCATAAGCTAAAAACATAATCATAAGTAGTAAGTCTGAAATCTGAAAGCAAGGAGTCAATACATTTGTAAACTTGAAACAGTTTCTGTGGGAGGTTCTCTAACCGACATAGACCATGTGAGCTACATGGAATCCAATGTATACGCCCCATCAAAAGGACCTAATATACCTTGCCAGGGTATAGAGGCATGACTGTGGCGTGATCACTAAATTTGATGCCCAACAGAGGGGACTTAGAACCTATGGGCGCACGTAGTTCTAGGATATACAAGGGGTACGCTCACCCAATCCAACTCGGTGCTCAATACTACTCCCAAAACATACTTATAGCTCATATAGTACTGGGGCATATCTGATGCCAAAACTAATCATAACTAATGACATATCTGATGTCAAATCTGTTCATAGCTTAGGTAGACATATCTAGATGCCAAACCTTTCATAAATCATAGGGACATATCTGATGTCATGCAATTTCAATTCATGAGTCTTAAAACTTAGCATAGCCACAATTCAAAATATACTTTTCTTTCTAAATTCATAGCTTGAAGAATTATGCATGCAATTTCATGATAATAGAAGCCATGTTATCTAAATATGCCAATTTTGCTTGAAAATATGCAAATCAATGAGATCATGCTAAAATTCATTATCAACATATGGGCGTTTGTAAACATTCAATGAACCACGATTAAAACACGAGTAATGAATAAGAAGTCAAGAATTAACACTTTAAAATAAAGCCCATCAATTTTCCCCAATTAGAATAAGAACCCATGTTTCATAAATTAGACAAGGATTAGCCTTAAAATCATGAATAAGAAACCATTCATAAAAACCCACGTAAAATCATGCAATTTAATGTTATAATCCATAGAAGAATCATGAGGAAACAATTGTAGAAGGACCCATAATAATTGGGTAAGAACCCTAGTTTAGAAATCCATAAGCTCAATTTAGAACATTGGGGTTTTGGGCATAAGGGTGAAGGAATCCCTTATTGAATACCCACATACCTTGATTGAAGCTAACCTACTTGAGTTGAAAAGACTTAGGAGACTTGAACTTGGAGCTTGGGACTAGGAGTTGAAACCCTTGCTTGAAGCTTGAGAGGATGGAAAATTCCTTTTCTTCTTTTTGAATTTGATTGAAGTAATGGGAGAGAACTTACGTCAAGTAAAAATTAAAAACCTCTTAAATAGGCTTAAAATTACTTAGTATAGGAGTTAAAAGAGTGGAAAATTATAAAAATACCCCTGGACTTATATTTGGAAAAAGCTGGAAAAAGTCGATCTCAGGGACCATGAGTTGGTCCACGGTCCGTCATCCAAAAAGATGGATAGTCAAAGGGGTTCGTGGTTTCAAATTCCACTTATGGGGTCTGCTAGAACTCAACACCACGAGTTAATCTATGGTCCGTGGTTCAGGACGACGGACCATCCTGTGACTCGTGGTTCCGACTTTGGGATATGAGGATCCTCTGATCCTCAGGGATTACAGGCAGAAGGACGGGTCGTGGAATAGGTTGATGAGTCATCAACCCACTCGTGGAATTTAGAGGACTTGGTACCTCTCTGAAGGTGATTCTATGGGTTATAGGATGGACCATCATTCAAAATGACGACCCGTCAATTCATTCATGGAAACTGGGCAGAAAAGTTGAATTTTGACAAACCACAACTCACTCTACTGATTGTGGTTTTGGTCTACGGGTCGTGAACCAACCAGTGGTTTTGAAGATGAAAATTTTAAGGTTCAGTTCAGCAATGACGAGTCATAGTACGGACCGTGGTTCAGAACCACGGTTCGTCATTTCCATCCGTTATCACTGGTAGCACTGCAGTAAACTGCCCATAACGTTTTACTCCAGACTCAGATTAATGCGCGGTTAGTAGCGTTGAAAAGAAGACTCAAAATCCTTTAATTTGGTGGGTAGTAGGACAAATAAATCTTTATATTTTAGGAGGAAAGATTGATTGAAGTTGATACTAATTTAGTCTTACATTAAAGCTTACTTTGGTGAGGTGCTTGTGACTTAACTTGATGATAGGAGTTTATTATGAACATGATTCGCATCCAAAGAACTCACCACACTAGGAAAATGATCATTACACTCATCCAAAAGGTTCGGGTATTAGATTAGAATTTTTGGGGTGTTACAATATCTCCCCCTTGGGATCATTCGTCCTCGAATGAAGACTAAGCAAGGGAACTCTAGAGAGAAAATAGCCCAACCAAAAATGAAACATGAAAACCAAAGAATCAATATGAAACTGAACTCTTCAACTTAAAACATGGCTGAATCAACTTCGAAAATATGAATACATGCTAGGATCATGAGGAAAACTGATGGAATAGATTCGGAAGGACATACTAAGGATGGAGCTACTACCTCAAGCTAAAATTGGATCGGAAGGAGAAGGGTGAGGGTACTTGGCCTTCATGGATGATTCTGCTTCCCAAGTAGCTCCTTCAACTCAGTTGTAAAAGATGAAGTACTATCATGGTAACCGACTTCTGATTGAAATAAAAATTGAGCTGGTTTCATGAGACACGTATGCATGCTGAGAATATAAGAACAATCAATAGGATATGAATGTATATCCAACATGATAACTTGTATGGGATGAGAGTAGGAACTCAGCTAAAACTCATAAAGAACAAACATACTCTAGAAATCGCAGTTAACCTAAAGGGACACAAAACTGATAGAAGTAGATATATGGGAAAACTATTCTCTTTTAAATACCACTCGTAACATTTGCAACTAACAACCTCAACAGCGTACATAAGGGTACTAAGGTCTAAGTCTAACTACTTGATTCTCAATGTTCAAACCTATCTCAACCAGATCTTTTGCTTCAAGAACGTCTTCTAAGGATAGCATTGCCTCTTATCACAACAACCAACTAACCTAGGGCTCCCAACCAAAGGGTCACTAGTTGCACAAAACAACTATCCACATGTATCCAATCATGATATTCAATCTTATAACTATGGTCACCTTATGGTTTCATAGCTTACCCTATTTAAGACTTCTCTCCTCTTTCCTATCATAACTAGGAATCGCAAATTCAAGAACTTCTACAGAGAGACATACTAAACTTCCTCATCTAACTATTTTGTATGAATAATCCTTACCTCATAATTCACCCACACCTAGAAGTCAAGGTGGAATAAGTACACTAACAAGGAAAAGGAATCTGCTACCTCCCAGCTAGGCTACTACAAGGCCTTCTACCCTAACACTTATTATAACATAAACTAGAATTATTGAAAGAAAAGAGCAGGAATAGGAGAATCACGAATGAAGGATTACATATTGATCTTGACTTACACTTAGCGTGATCAAGCCACTCAAGGTGAGGCTTGGGGAGTTGAGCGCAATAGGCATGAGTATTTTATATACTGGGCACGTAAGGCACGAATGGTGGGGATCACCACCCCTCATTATCAAAGGCATATGTCAAGGGATTTAGAGCAAGGAAATCATAAGCGCGAACTGTTTCAAGAATCATGTCAGAGCATATATATAACGTAACATGATTTGATTAGCCATAGAGGCATGTCTGAATAATGAACTGAGCAAATAGGACCGAGCATACTGAGAGAGATGAGTTTACATAGATAACAAACCTCAGGGCATAAAGCTGGGATTTATAGAATCGCAGGATAAGAGTAGAGTCATTGTCTGAAGCACTCACTTGTCATTCTAGAATCTGAACATGAGTACGAATCTGACATAGGACCATGGCTGACACACAAGGCATACAAAAGGTATCATAATGGAAGAAGTATACTTAGGACGCTAGGATGGAAATAAGCTTCTGCCTTCCCTCTTGACTTTGTTCTAACACCCACAAGCATCGCTACTTGAGCCTCTAAAATTTGATCGATTCTACATTCCACCATCTCCCCCTTAGGTTCATGCTACCCTCCTAAGTCTATGGACCTCTCACCAACCTCTCAAAGGACTATGATCGTTTTACCCTAACAGAACATACACTACTCCAGAATCTAGCACGAATACCCACTTCTTTTTATAGTCTAAGACTCTCCTCTACCTAAAAGTCTAGGCCTCAACCCTTTTTACCTCCACTTTGTTCTAGGTTAATAAAACTCACAACCAAACAAGAATAGGGGTCCGGGGACTATGGATGGATAAAGGAAGAAAATCTAGTGACGTACCTGATTCAACTTCTGGAGGAATAATCTGACCCGACTGGCTAGGAAATAAAAGGAATTTGTTTTGGAGCTGAACATCACAGTTGCTCTGCTTAGATGAGGGGAAATTCTTGATCCTATAGCCTAACTGACCACACCTAAAACACCCCTCCTTTCCCGTAAGGCACTCACCTAAAAGAAACTTACGACAACTACTACAACGAGGGTACCTTAAGGTCTTCGGAGCATTATGGTGACAAGACTGAGAATCGAGGGAAGGTGTGCTAACTGAAGATGGGGGTTGGTCCGGATGACCTCTGCTGAGAAGATGATTGGTTCCATTTTTTGGTCCTCTTGTTTTTCCTCTTCCTCTTCTTTAGTTTCCCTTTCTCATTCAACTGAGCAGTCATGGCTTGAGCCAACATACGTATGGCTTCCTGAAACTACACATTCGTAACCCCATGGTCTGGAACAGAGGATTAACATTCCTCTTGGGGTTTCTTTGTAGAGGCATTTATCTGGAATGCGTACGAAACAGATTAGAAGGGTAAATAGAGTCAACCTCTATCGCATGATAGTGAATATTAAAGAAGTCAAGTTTTTTCCTAAAACATCTTATAGCCTTCCTCTCATGAGTATGGCATGCTTCACACTCATGAAAGAGACTCTACTTGATGTGGCTTTTAGACACCCTAGGACTCTTGAACTTGAGGCTCTGATACCAAGTTTGTAACGCCACGAGGTTATCCCTAGATGTAACACGAGACTTGGGACCACAAGTGCCCCAAGCTAACCCTTGGTCATAGCATTCTCAGGATGGAAAATTCCTTTTCTTCTTTTTGAAGTTGATTGAAGGAATGGGAGAGAACTTAGGTCAAGTGGAAATAAAAACCCTCTTAAATAGGCTTAAAACAACTTAGTATAGGAGTTAAAAGAGTGGAAAATTACAAAAATACCCCTGGCCTTAAGTTTGGAAAAAGCTGGAAAAGTCGATCTTAGGTACCACGAGTTGGTCCACGGTCCGTCATCCAAAAAGACGGACCGTCAAATGGATTTGTGGTTTCAAATGACACTTCTGGGGTATACTTGAACTCAACACCACGAGTCACTCTACGGTTCGTGGTTCAGGACAACGGACCATCCTGTGACTCGTGGTTCTGACTTTGGGATATGAGGATCCTCTGATCCTCAGGGATTACGGACGGAAGGACGGGTCGTGGAATAGGTTGACGAGTTATCAACCCACTCATGGAATTTAGAGGACTTGGTACCTCTCTGAAGGTGATTCTACGGGTTATATGATGGACTGTCATTCAAAATGATGACCCGTCAATTCATTTGTGGAAACTGGGCAAAAAAGCTAAATTTTGACAAACCATGGGTCACTCTACTGACTGTCGTTTTGGTCTACGGGTCATGAACCAACCAGTGGTTTTGAAGATGAAAATTTTAATGTCTAGTTCAGCAATGACGAGTCATAGTACAGACCGTGGTTCAGAACCACGGTTCGTCATTCCCATCGATCATCACTGGCAGCACTGCAGTAAATTGCACATAACTTTTTACTCTGGACTCGGATTAATGCGCGGTCAGTGGCATTGGAAAGAAGACTCAAAAATCTTTAATTTGGTGGGTACTAGGACACCTAACACTTTATATTTTAGGGGTGATTGAAGTTGATCCTAATTTAGTCTTACATGAAAGATTACTTTGGTGAGGTGCTTGCGACTTAACTTGATGATAGGAGTTTCTTATGAACATGATTCGCATCCAAAGCACTCACCACACTAGGAAAATGATTATTACACTCATGGAAAAAGTTTGGGCATTAGGTCAATAATTTAGGGTGTTACAACATCCTTGAGTTGATAGGATGCCAACTCAACACAATCAACCCCAACCACTTGCATCACATCAAAGATTTTCTTCACTTCATCAATAAAATTTAGTGGATCCTCATTCACTTTTGAACCCCAAAACTCCGGTGGGTTCATAGGGATAAAATAACGAACTTGGGCTGCTACCCACCCTTGAGGGTCGACGGGGGAAGGAGCCTGCTGATTGGCCTGAGCAGCCAAGGTCTGGGCTAGCAAATGGATGGAGTTCCTAAACTCCTCATTTGTGACCTCGGGGGCTGGAACTGGAGGAGCGGCATTTCGAGTGGCTTGGTGAGGCATAGCACTTGAAGGCATGACTTGAAATGTACAAGGTATGGATTAGAGGAACATTAGAGTTAAGTTCTATCACACGATATGATCATGAAAGAAGTGAAGTTTTGTAAGACATCTCATAGATTCCCTCTTATATGTGTGGCACGCTTCACACACATGAAAGAGACTCTACTCGATGCGGCTTTTAGACATCCTAGGAATCTTGAACCTGAGGCTCAGATACCATGTTTGTCACGCCCCGAGGCTACCCCCTAAATGTAACATGGGACCTGGGACCACAAGTGCCCCAAGGTAACCCTTGGTCATAGCATAACTCAGGTATAACAATTAAACATAGAGAAAGCATAATACGAATTAGATAACTCAATCCATAAGATAAAATCTAAAGAACATGATTCGTAGAATACCCGAATATTGTCTATATCTGAAAAGCCTCTATACATGACATAAGGAGTTGCTAGGACAAGACCCTAGCTAACTTAAAGTATGAAAATACGTAGTCTAAACAAACTAGAGTCATAACTAGCCCTCAAACAATAAGGACTCATCAACACTGACTGGATATCGGCTTCGTCTAGCCACGAGCCGGATGGGAAACACCTTAATCTGCATCATCAAAAGGATGCAACATAAAATATGTGTCAGTACTACATGATGTACCGAGTATATGAGATATGCATGATCATGATAAAAACATACTTAAAACATGCTTAAGGTGAACCTTTTCATAAAGAAATAATATAAGAGGATTATCAAGATATAAGACATTGAACATGAAGTACGGTTAAAATTCAAAGTATGATATCATATAACTTCATAGCTTCAAAATAATCATGTGGGAGTTTCTCTTAACCAACATAAACCATGCTGAGCTACATGGAGTCCAGTGTCATGCACCCTCATTGAAAAAGGTTGTCTTAACCGGCCAAAGTTAGAACCATGTTCATAAGGATCCTGTCATAAGCCACGGAGGGCAACCTATGGTGGCAACATAGTTTTGGAATTGGGTTATCTAGAACCCTCATCGCTCGGTTCTAAATACTACTCCCGAAACATATAAAATAAGGCTCACATTCATGTGACATATCTAGATGTCAAGCTTGTTCATAAACGTGTTCATACCCCGGATCTTCATACTACTCACGAATCTTGGTTTAGAAAATGATTCATGAGCAATTATGGCACATCAGGTGTCTTGCATTGCATAATAATTCATAACTTGAAAACTTGCATGGCCTTAGTTCAATTTCATAATAATATATATTTTTATAAAACATAGGAACTAGGCATTCACTTACTTGAAATTCATGAAATTATGCTATTATTTTCTCCAATTTGCTTAAATCAATTCATGCATGTAAGATTTACCATAATTGACCTTCAACTCATGAATAGGAACTCATATGTAGAAACCCATGAAATTTAATGAAATTTCATAATAAAATCATGAGAAGGTAATTTATAGCAAAACCCATGAGAATCGGGTAAAAACCCTAATTTGTAAGTTCATGAAATCACAATTTGAAATTTGGGGTTTTGGGCACAAGGGTGAAAGGAACCCATTATTGAATACCCACATACCTTGATTGAAGCTAACCCACTTGAAATTGAAAAGATTAGGAGGCTTGAACTTGGAGCTTGAGACCTTGAGCTTGAGAGAGTTCTTTTCCTTTTTGTGAGATGAATGAGGTAATGAGAAGGGACTTAGGCTAATGAGGGTGAAAACCCTTCTAGAAATAGTCAAAATGACATCATTTAGGAGTTAAAAGTGTGGGTAAGGACTAAAATTCCCCTGGACCGTAATTAGGAAGAAGCTGGAAAAAGTTGACTTTTAGGGACCACAGATGGGTTCCACGAGTCATAGACCAAACCACGGCCCGTGATCTCCACCCGTCGTTCCTGGTCAAAATAACAGGCTACGGAAAGTAAACTATGGGTCAACAGGATGGACCCGTATAATGAATCACGGGTCATCATTTCGAATCATGGTTTCTGGGGACTTAGCTAGTCTCTGGTCAGGTTACACGAGTCAACAAGATGGACACATAATTCCAATCACCGACTGTAGACTGGACTCGTGGTTCCTGGGAAAATAGTTAGCCCACATGTCAGATTACAAGAGTGGATATTATGACCCGTAGAATGCACTATGGTCCGTAGAACCCACTCGTGGTTTTTAGACCAGAGGCTAATCCTACAAACTTAAACCACGGATCCATTCCACTCCTCGTGGTTCAAACCATGGTCCGTGGTTTGGACCCGTCATTCCTTGAAACATGGGATTTTTCAGAGTATCAACTTAGATAGCTGGTTAGATTTCTAGGGTTTTACAAATTGTGAGTGAGATTCTTTCTTGTGGTGAGTGGCATCATGCACTCGACTTGAAACATGAAGTCTCTATTTCAATTGAGAGGAATGAATGAGACAAGTTGTGTGGTAAATCTTGAGGCAAACCTTAACGGTCCATGCCAATGACTTGAGAAGCTTAAATATTTTGTTTTGAATGACAAAATTCCTTTAATTTTGAATGAGAAATGAAGTCCTTTTGGAAAAGATTTTGAAATGACCAATTGCCTTAAGATTGTGGTAGTTCAAATTGAGATAATCATTGTAGTTGAATCTTTTTGTATATTCTTTTTCTTGATTTGTAGCATAGATTAGTCTTTTATGCCTTGATTGAGTCTAGAGCATAATTCATTCCTTGCCTTGTGAGTATCTTGTTTGAGGACAAGCAATAGATCAAGTTTGGGGGTTTGATAAGTCGGTAATCTACCAACTTATTGAGCCTTTATCCATGAATTATTGCTATGTTTTGAATAGATTTAGAGGTTCTTATGGCCTTTATTGATCTCTATGAAGGTACTTGTGATCAAAGATGAAAAACAAGAAAATGGACCAAAAAAGAGCTCGAAAGGAGTGAAGTGTGAAGTGATAAAAAAGATGGAGATTTTTCCTTGAGATGCAGCCCTTGCGCGACACACACAAGTCTTGGTGCATTCCACATCTCTCATCGTATGAAGCCTTACATCGACTGAAGAATCTATTACAAGGTGCAGTCGCTGTGCGACGCGCACAACACATGGTGTGAACTGAACCTCCTTCACACGATATCTCCCAAGTCAGCTAAAGTCACTGGTTTAATTTAAAAGGGTATGCGACATGCACACCACAACGTGCAAACCGTATATCGCACTGTACACCACCCGAAGGGTATTTTTGTCTAGAAATTTAGTGATGTTTTGGGAAAGTATTTAAACCTATTAAACAATTGTAAAAAGAATTCTTCAGCTCTAAATACTCTTGAGAAACTTTAGCTTTGAGAACAAATTTCCTCTCTAAGAAGAAGAAGAGGGTTTCAATGAATTCTCTCTTTCAATTCGTAGTTCACCATTTGTGTATAAAACTGATCTTAGATATTGAAATGACACTTGAATGAAGAGGAATTTGACTTACCCACTTGGTATATCTCTTTCCTTTAGTATGATTAGCTAATTTCATTGTCTAGGGATTTGTTGATAATGGGTGCTTGACAAATGGGTGTGAGTGTTGCTAATTCTCGCTTATAATTGCTTATTTGACATGGATCTAGTAGTTTCACTAAGTGTTAATCCTAAAATTGGTGGTTCCAAACATTGATTTTCCTTACTTGGTTATGTTGTTGCTTGAAAGAGAATTTCATAGCTTCGAATGTGAAATTACTAGTGGGAACTTGGGCTTCTATTTAGATTGAGGCTAGAAATAGCTCATATTGACGGAATCACTCATTTAAGGGTCTAAGCTAGAAATAGTGTGACCTCCCTAAGCTTTAGCTTGGTTGATTTGTTGTTAAACCAACAGTGCTTTAATCAAGATTATCAGATATATAGTTGTTGATTAAGAGATGAACAACCATACCCATACCCAAGGCTACCTATGTTAATGAGCAAGAATTTGCATGAATAGGCAATCACCCTATCCCATATTAAAGCCCCATTGGACGCACATCCCTAATCATCTACTCTCATTTGTACACCCATTTTACTTTACCATCTTGCTTGAATTGGATTTTTGTGACAGAATTCCTAATTGCCCCCAATCCTTTACTTTCTTGAATTTAAACACTTACTCTCTTAGTGAAGTCATTTCTATACAATTATCATTGTGCTATCCACAAGTCTCTGTGGGTACAACCCCGACATCCATTGGTTACTTATAAATGTGTTTTTCTTGACTATCACTGATACCTCCTAATTAGAGAGTACGTTTAAGCATTTATCAGGTTTCAGAGGGTGGTTATACAGAGCATGTTGAGCAGAGTAGACATGGTGCAGGTCAAGTTTTCCAGGGTTTGCCTTCATGGCGTACGGGCCATGGTCATCAGTCAGGTTCAATGAGATCTTCCTGTCATACTTTATCTGGTAGAGCTTGTTTTCAGTGCGGTGAGTGTGAGCACTTTGCTAAGGATTGCCCCACGATCCCACCTTCTATTCAGTAGAGTCAGCATGTCTTATATCCCAGGGTTCTAGTGCCACCAGTAAGAAGTGTTATGTTGGGTAGTAGTGGTGGTCTTCAGGCAACGATAGGTATTGTATAGGGTAGTAGGGGTGGTTCCCAGATGGTTAGAAGTGGCTTTTATCCAGGTGGTTCAGGTATCCATCAAGAGTCGACAGGCACCATGCATCAGAGTAGGGATTCTTTGGGTTGTTATAGTTGTGGAGTAATTGGTCACTTTTCTAGACATTGTCCTCGATGCGGGATGATCGAGCCTTCATCATTGACTACCCAGTCTAGAGATAGATACTGACAGTCCGATGCCCCTCTTCGTAGGCCAAAGGTGGAGGTTCTAGATATCATTGTTGCAGGTACGACTTTGGTTACCATCAGCTAGTGCTGGCGTTGCTTGATTTGTGTATCTACCCATTTTTCATATATATGCTTATATGCCTACCTGTTTCTTATTTGGTTGTATAACTATTTGAGTTGTAGTGCTTATTCATGTAATTTCTTGGTAGATTTATTCTTTTTAGTAGTGGATGAGGTGTGTTGTTTTTGGGAGGTGACTACCCGAAGTTGTGACTCATGGGTAGGTCTAGTTGGCTTTATTTTCGATTTTGTTGTGGTTCTAGAATTGGTTTGAGGGCCTCTTTTCTAGCTATTTTGAGTGGTTATTTCCTAGGCCATTATCTAGTGTTTATTAGAAATCCTTCTATTGGTTTTGGTATGGTACAAGTGGTTATGTACCAAGGAAGGTTGTTTTGTCTTAAGAAGATTGTGTTGGTTATGCAAGTGGGTACTAGATGGTTTTGCTTTTCACGAGGGGTTAGAGTCGATCCTTGTTATTTTGGTTAGTTTCAGAAGTTGGCAGGTATAGGAGTTGTTTTCCTTATTTTCCCCGGTCCCGGTTGGGTTGAGTTTTGACTGTGGCATTCTGGTTGAGTTTTGATGGTGGTATTGCGGTTGAGTTTTTAACTGTAGCTTTTTGGTTGAATTGGAAATTTGGTCTATTCTTTTCCTGCCTTATCGAGTGTCGCTAGTAGAGCTGTGGGAGCTAAGGGAACAACTCCAGGATCTTCTGAGAAAGAGTTTGTCAAGTTCAGGGTATCATTGGGAAGGTTTTTGTTTGGTTTGAAAAAAGAGGGACATGACTCCTTGTGTGTATGTATGGGTTACTAGTAGCTGACTAAGGTGATGACTGAGCATTTTTTTGGGTTCGTGTGTTGATGACTTGATTCGACCGACTATAGAGTACAATGGCATTTTCCTTAGATGAATTCGAGGTCAGAGTTCCTTCTAGTAGAGATCGAGGTAGTGGCCGTTTCTAGTACTACCTTTAGGGGCTTGTTGCATCAGCTATGACTATCCTTGCTATATTCTTTGGGTGACCCAAATCCCAGTAGCATCTACGAATTTGGCAAATTGTATATTCGGAGCCTAGTTGGCAACAATTTCTATAGTGTTCATTTGTTGAGTATGAGTCTACTCAGGGATTTGACAGAGGCATTGGTTGGCAATTGGAGTTGGGTTTCAGAATCGTGGGCTAGCAGGTTACTTTAGATGGTTTGTGGAAGGTTCTCTTCGGTTGCAGCATCTTGGAGCCAGGAGGCAGTGAGTGCAAACAACTTAGCATCTCTATTTTAGTTCTGGGGGTGGCTGTTGGCCTTGGACATCTAGTCCTTGGCTAACCCTTTGATTAGGCTGGAGTTGCTAGATCCCAACAGTTTTCTATTCAGTGCGAGGTATATTCTACCTTTGTTGGAAAATTTAGCAGCGTTAGTTCAAGGATCAACCGTTGTAGGTTATATGTGATCAGGTGGTATGGATTGAGGCTAGTAGGGCTACTTTGGATTCTGATAGTACTTTGAGATTGATGGTCGCCTTGGTGTTCTGGGAGTTAAAGGTTTGACTAGTTGATTCTCCAAGGGTTGTCTATTGCATGGGATTCTAGCATTGGTTAGGCTTTGCCAGTGTAGGCCAGGAGTTATGGTATGTTGAATGCTTTCAAGAGCTGGTGGTTTGTGTACTGGTACAACAGATCGGGTGTTGTGAGCCAGAGGGTGAGTTGAAAGATTATGAAGTTTTCAATAGCTAGGTGGCGACCTTGGACTTCATGCATCTCTTCCTTTACCTATAGGGTGTTTTGACTTTCTATTCACGACATGGTGGACTTGTTATTGAGGTGAGACTAGTAAGGTGATCTTAAATCTGAATGGTGTTCAAGTATTTGGAGCAGCAACGGTATTCTTATAGTTTGGAGCTTACTGATGGATATGGACTTTGTGGTAGGCTTACCACACTCTTAGCAGAGATAGGGTTTTGGTTTGGGTCCTCTTGAGCAAGTTGCCTAGTTCATTCTCTTTTAGCCGATTCAAACTTAGCACAAGTCAACGAGGTTGGTTTCATTCTACAGTTGGGAGGTTCTCCATTGACACAGTGTGTTCATACATGTCTTTCCTGACCCTGATATGCTAGTTATAGTTGGGCTTTGATAGTTGGTGCAGTTGGGTTTTGATATCGAGGTTGATCTTAGTGATGGTATCCGTCTGTGGGTTGATGGTCAGTCGGGGCAGGTTACTCAAGTTTTTGAGGATATGGTATGGGTTAGCATTTCATATGTCAGAGGATAGTAGACTAAATCTTGTCTTGGATAGAATATAAGCATGAAGGTGACCTCATCCGAGGTTGAGTATAGAAGGAACTATGGACCTCCGGTGGGTTAGTTGATGTTTTGAGGGTGGCTCGAGTGTTTGACTTATGTGAAGCTTCATGGTTAAGGTTCAAAGGATTCAGGTTAGACAGAAGGGTTTTGCGGGTCAATGGATTCATGAGTTGGAGGTTTGGTTGGTGGCTTTCAGGGTGGACTTGGTCATGGTGTTGAGGTTTTGAGTTTCGTGTGTTGATCGCCTTGGTTCTCTTGGTTTCAGTGTAGTGTAGGTGCTTTTTGGTTGAGTTTTTAAGGTTCAGTTTGGTTGATAAACCTTTAGAGTTTTGGAGTTAAAGGTTGGAATCTAGCTTATCTAGTAAGGAATTATGGTTTGGTAGCATTTCTTTGGTTTAGGTCTGTTGGATGCCATTTGGTCATGGAGGCAACCCAAGAGACCATGAGAGTGGTTCGGACATAGTATTCGCCTTTGTTTGAGTCTCTGGTGTTTTTTTCTTGACTTTCGCGGATGAAATTCCTTTTTAGTAATTGATGATATAATCACCCTTCCGGTCATTCGTGCATCTTTGCCTTTCTTGTACTGTTAGATCTTGCCTGTAGCGGCCCTAAGTTATTTATGGCTTGCTGGGACCAGTATTTCAGTGTCCGAGCCGTTTGTTTGGTCTTTATGGTTATTTCCTTATTTAGAGCTTTAACTAAGGAAATCATTAACTTCGGTCAAGGTTCTTGGAAATCATGCTCAGAATCAAATTCTCATAGTTCCATTAGCTATAAAGCGTGGACTTTGATCTAGTTGGATCTTTGGTCGGGATCCGCGCGCTTTCGATTTGAAATTCTCTCCCTTTCTGTGTTTTTAAGCCAGTTAGGCTTGTAAGGTTGACTTTGGTCAACATTTGAAGAATGAGGCCTTAGATGGAAATTCTGTCAGCGTTGTTGGCTTTGGAATGTCGAGTTTAGGCTAGAGGGACCATTGGTTTGGGTCCCGAGGCTTCTAGACTCGATTTTAACCCTTAGGTTCAACTTTGGAATAGTTGGCCTAAAGGTTGGTTTTGGGCACGGGACTGACTTTTCATTAAATCGACATCCGTTGGGATTTTTCTCGTTTCTGTTGAGTCTGGAATACCATTTCTAGTTGAATATCTCAGCTCATTTGTGCTCGCAGAACCTCAGATGCGTTCCTGGGAGTCCATCGTGTGTTTGTTGCCTAGGCAAGGCTGCTGCATGAAGCTGGTTGCTGGTGTGGTGCTAGGGCGTTGCCTGGGCTGCGCTTGCATGCCTGACCGCCTAAGTATGCCAGCGCCCTTGCGCCTGTGGTGTGTGGCCGCTGCAGCGCCAGCGCACCTGCACTGTGCAGGTCCCCTCTTGCGCCTGGGCGAGGCAGCCTTATAAACCTGGCCAACCCTCTTTTCTCTCTCATTTTCCTTCTTCTACCAAGCGTTTCCCCCATTGTTTTAAGCTCCAAAACCTCCATATTTCTTCCTTGATCATTCCAAAAGCTTGGAGGTAATTATATTATTGAGCCGTGATCATTTGTTGGCTTCCAATCTGGTAAGTTCCTCTTTAAATTCCGTTTTTCTTCTTTAAATTCCCTCTTTAAATTTATTGATTCTTGGGTTGTTTTGAGACCTTGTAATGGTGCAAATCCGCTTAATTTTTTGAGCATGTTCTCCCGGGAATATTAGGAGCTCTGTGATGTTTTTCATTTTTGGCTTCGGGTTGTAGGGCCGACGGGCCCGCTTGTGACCCGACTATGATTTTAGCATTATGGGTACTGATAAGTCAGTAATCTACCAACTTATTGAGTCTTTAATCATCAATTATTGCCATGTTTTGATAAGATTTAGAGGTTCTTATGTCCTTTATTCATATGAATGCATGTACTCTTGGTTAGAAGTGGAAAACAAGAAAATAGACCCAAAAGAGCTTGGAAATAGTTGAAGTGTGAAGATAAGTGATAATGCTCACGCGTACTCTCCTAAGATAGAGGTATCAACGATCATTAAGCAAAACAAATTTATAATTCCCAACAGATGTCAGGGCCGAACCCAAAGAGAACAATGTAATCGCGATCAAGCTAATAAAGAATCCAAGCAACTTATTGAAGTTCAATTTAACAAAATAAAAGATATCGATAGGGGTGTTTATGAACTAAAACAAAAGATAAAAGAAATCATATACAAGATAAATTAATCAATGGCTTTCACCTTGCTTTTGCCAAGCAAGGACAACAAAGGAGACTTGGGAATGGGAATTCAACTCATAAGACTTGAACCCTATTAACACGTGGGTAGCCTTGGTTAAAGGTGTTGATACACCCAAATTACACCTCCTTTATGAAGCGCAAGCGGTCGCTGATCAAATATAGAACCCAACGAAGGTTGGGGTTGATCCCACAGGGAATATGGTTGGACTAGGGTCGATTAATGTTCACTTGCGCTATTAGCCATTTATTTCCGTACAAAGGGGGGTTTAAAAGTAACACGTAGTTATTGTAACTAGAGTTTAAATTAGTAACAATTAACAAGTATTCCGTTTCAATAGTTGTTATCAATAAGAGAAGCGACTAGGGCAGTGTTCCCCATGAATTCATAAGTTAGTAAGGCTTTTATACTTGGTAAACTAGTTTGATACTTAGCATGAAGAATCGGTAAGTTAGTTTCACCTAACTCCTTGGTCTGACAACTAGATGAATTTTACTACACGCCTTGGTCCGGCCGCAGGTGTATGCTTTACTAACCCTTACCCTGGATCCCAGACTAGTTATTCCCGGACAAGGTTAAGCTATTAGATGAGGGTTGGTAGCCTCAAATCTCCGTCGTTGAACAACCCTTTTCCCATCCGTTACCTCCTTGGTCCGACAAGTAAGGATAAGGTGAGTTCTAACATTGTACACCGCTAAAAAGCAATCAATATGAAGGGAGGAACAATATATGCATAAATATCGCCCTAGAATTACTAAGTACTTTTCCTACTTTGTTAATTCTTCATGGTTCCCACAACCCTAGTTGTGGATTTATCTACTCATGTTCATAAGTACATAATTAATGGTTGTTTGTGAAATCATCAGTAGATACTTACAAATTAGCGCAAAGAAATCCGGAATCTTGAAGAAAATATCAAGAACCCTTCAATTAACCAGGAACAATCTTTTAATCTCTCAAGAACTTGTGTTTAAAGTCAACACTAAAATAACAAAGAAATAACTATTCGAAAATATTGTGTAACCTCGAAAATAAAACCTAAGGGGAAGTATTTATAGAAAAAGAAACCAAATCATAACAAATCTAGGAGAAGCTGGACGCGACATTGCCGACGAGATGCCTCACGGGCCATTGTGGGTGCGACAGGCGTCGTGGGTGCCTGTTGGCCCTCTTCAAGTCTTTAATTCCAGGCCTCTGCAAATATCTCATGGGTGGAGGTGATGGGACATCGAGGCTGCAACGTCCATCGACAATCTTTAAGTTTTCAATTTCAGGCCTCTGCCAAGATTTCACGGGCGTAGGTGACAGGACATCGAGGCTGCGATGCCCGTCGTGCCCTTCTCGTCACCTGCACTTGGCTTCTCTCCAGCTTTCTTGCCTAGTTTCCATGGGCAATCCGATGGGGCATCGTGACTGTCACGGGCATCATGGATTCCCGTCACCCTGTCCTAGCTCTTGCTTACTTTCCTGGATCAATCTGACGGGCACTGCGATGTCCGGTCATGTCTTCCACGGGCATCATGGCAGCCCGTCAGGCTTTAATGCCTTAGCCTTTTGAGCTGCTACATTCCCACGCTCTGCCTACTGGCCGTCATGAGTGTGACGCCCATGGTGGCTTGTCATTTTTCCCAGAAAACTGCAAAACTTTGATCTTTTCGCCTATTTCATACTTTTCCCTGTACATGTAAACAACGACATTAAATCCAACAAAATGTGCTTAAGAACTCCCAAAAATCCTTAGTTTTAAGCGTCGAAAGTGTCGTCAAATACCGGCACATCAACATCCTCAACTTAGAATGTTTGCTTGTCTTCAAGCAACATATAAAAACAAAACTAAATGATGTTTAAGTAGAAGATAACTAGAAACTACAATGGCAACATGATTCCTTAAACTCTCAGACCCACTCCTTGACAGCTTATAAACTGGTGACTTTTTCAAGTTATCAAAACAACACAAGGCGGATCCATAAGTGACAACACGATATTCATGATTAATCTAGCATACACAGCAGACATTCAAACCAAGTAATCAGCAATCATAGTCTAATCTAGTGGCCTCATAACAAAGAAGTCTCGAATCAAAAAGAATATCAAGTTAACAAGCAGGGACTAGGAAACTGCTCTCTCTCACAAAGAAGTTCAAGCTGTACGTGCACAATATCATAGGCTTGCCCTTATTTTCTATGCTTTTGGATTTCAAATAGTTCGGTTAGGATCACTATAGGACTTTGCTAGGCTTGTAATGTAGGCTTAGGAAAGGGAGTGGTACGTTTAGGTAAACAGTGACTATTCCCTCCTTGAGACTACAATTACTCTTTTTTATTTCCTCCACTTTCCAGGCCTTACAGTTTTCCTCCCTTATTCTCCTTTCTTTCAAAACTTTCTTACTTTTATCAAGCTTTGGGTATGGTTTCTATTGCATTATTGCATTTTTCTTTTCATTCATTATTTTTCTTTCTTTTCTTTTTCTTTTTTCTTTTGCACACAAACCACACCCATTTTTTTTCTTTCTATTGACTAACCACTCTTTTCATACCCAACACTTACTACTTACCCCTACAGTAGCCACCCTCAACTTAGGCTAAAAGCCTGAGTTGAGGTGCACAATGTCCAAGGAAGGACCAGGGCGAAAACAGAGACTTATAGGAAACGGGAAAGGTGAATAGGCTAACAACAAAAAGGTTCACTTTAAGGATCAAATTCAGGGATCAAAGGGATTATTTTTCATTTGGTAGGTCATTTTGGTTAAAGTGGACTAGTTCAAAATTGGCCTATGATCATGTCCTAACTAAACCATTCTACAACCTAAGTACGACTAACCAGGCAAGTTCTAGATCGCACAGTACAACAAGAACAGATGCTAAGATGCTCACTTCACACATGGAACATAGTTTCGGCTGCAGATTAACTAATTACCGGTTCATGCTTTAGCTTAAGCTACTTGTCTCATTTATATACATGATGTCATTTACAGATCCACCTAGGTAAGTTCTAACACTTTATTGCACAAAACTTTGGAGGGGTCTCTATTTTTCACAAAGATTTATTTCAAAAATCAGATCATGGTTGAAATTAATTTCTAATTCACTTCTACAAATACACATTCTATACTAAACATGCTGGTTCAACAGAAATTAAAAATCCTTAGGGAAAGAACACAGGCAATAAAACCCCAAGGGCTCAGGTACCTTGTGAGTACCCTCATGGGTTGCCTCCCATGCAATATTTAATTCAACATCGCGGCATGATGCGAGTGTTTTGGCTACTTAGACTTCACAGAAACACTCTTCAAAACACACCAGATGACCACAACTTCCCCCACCCCATCTAAAAAGGCATGCATTGTCTCCAATGCACCAAAAAATTAATAACCAAGGGATATTAGGCATACATGTGGCACCTAGGTGCCGTCATCGGGTGTCAAAGAAGTCGGGCTCTCTAAATCAGTGCTCTTAGAAGTCTCAACAACAGAGGCTGCCTCTGCCATCCTCTCAGTAACAATCTCAGTTTCCTGTGCAGCCTCAACATCACCAACTCCCACAATGGGGTCTAAAGAAGGTACATCCACCTGTCTAGCAGCACCACTAGCTAAACCACCTATGCCAGCGCCATCAACTTCAATCTGCTGCACAATTAGGGATTCTCTTATCACTTTCTCTAACTCTTTTCTGGCTCTTTTCGCGGCTCTCTCCTCTCTGCTCTTTTGAGATTTTGTGCTAAGAAGAGAATCATCAGCTTGAGCCTTCTTGTGTTTGCTCTTCCTCTTTCTTTTGTGCTCAGTGAGTTCAAGAGGAAGTTGAGCTTGTTTTTCTTGATCCTTTGTCGCTGTTGTGTCCAAGTTCTCCATTCAGAGGTTGGGATCCACAAAGTCCAATAGGTTGAGCGTAGGCTCTAGGGTAATCTGTGGAAAGACCACTAGGGCTCTGGCCTGGGTAGGTAGGGGATTCTTTAACCGCTCGACGTCGGCCTTAAGCTTGGCAATCTCCTTTTTCAGGTCTGTAAGCTCCACCACACCCATATCTTTCAGTTTATCATCCACCCTATCCTCCAATGCATCAATCTAGGCATTTACATTCATAAATGGTGCTATGTCTCTTTGAATTGAAGCATTCACAATCGGCTGGAATTTCTCGATGAACGCCTTTATTTGCCTCTTCAACTCAATAGTCCTTTGGACTGTGTCTGCAAAGTTTGCCGGATGAAAGGCAAAGATGGATTATGGATCCTCCTCTGAAGGTACTGCAGAAGTGGATGGACCATCTGCAGTAGTGGACTGGCAAGCTGTGGTATGCTCGGACTGGCTACCCTGTGGGGTGGGTCTAGTCATAGGGGACGCTGTCACCTCCGGTGTCAGTACATGTGCCTCAAGTGTAAGAGCCAATGACTCAGAAGTACTAATCAAACCCAACACTTGTGTATCATCTTTGGACCTCTCCGAATGGTGTGTCCTTGCAGCTCTTTCAGCCTGATCGACCCCTGCAAACTTTGGGACTTGGGCTTCTTCACACAACTCAGTGATTAGGTAGGGAAATGGGTAGGAAGAACTGATCTTAGTAACTCTATCCAGGATCTCCTCTGTGATGATTTGCCCAAAATTGAGGTTGTACTTAGACATCAAACTAGCCATTAGGATGGCCCTTTACAGAGTAAGCTGATTATCGGCACCCATTGGCATGAGCCGAAGTCTTAACAGTGTCTACCAGAACTTTGCCTCAAAAGATAGAGCGGCTTTATGGATCAGCGACTTGTATTGGTCGAGCCACTTTGGTGTCCCAGTTGTATTCAGGCACTTGGCCAACCACTTTGTCCTCTTCTGCTCATTATTCACCCAGTAGTCATAATTGAAAGTGTCCGTAGGTGCCACATACTCTGGCCCAAAGAGAAATCTGTTGATGGTTTCGACTGAGATGTTGATTTGGACACCCCTTACTGGGACGCTCTCAAGAGCGGGAAAGTGTGCAATTGTTTGGCCCTTCTTACACAACCCCTCCTAGATGGCTTGATAATTCGCATAAAACTCTCTCACGAGAGTCAGCTGAAAGTCTGAAAGGGGCTTACTAGTCTAGCCCAACATGTAGTGCCGGAAGTATTCATCCAGCTTGGGGAAATTTTTCAGCTTGAATGGATCTATCCTCCATTCCTCTGCGATGGGGCTTCTCAGATTTCCTCTTGCTGTCACCTCAAGGCCGTAATCAAAAAATTTCTTCGACCCTCCATCTGACTGTCGCTCTAGCAAGTCCTAGTGTTGCACCAGGGCCAGACGGAGTAGGTGAAGGAGTCTCCTTTTTCGGGGTAGTAGTCTCCATGTCGGGCTCATCAGTACCCTCTTCATCGCTTGCCGAACTGTGCTCTGAACTAGAACCATTCTTATCTCCCGACTCATTTTCTATGCCACTTGAGACTTGGGTAGCCAATTCTTTCCTGGTATTTGCATGTTCGCTCTGTTCACTTGTCTCAGACGATCTAGAAGATGATCCTTGTTTTTCTGTAGATGCATTACCTCCCTCCTCTTCAGACTGGGAGGGACACACAACTAGCTTCCTCATGGTGTTCCGGACAAGGGGCTGTTGTCTGAGTCGCACTTTTTGGCTTCAGAATCAGTGGGCTGATCCTTTAGCCGAGACTTGTTGGAGATGTCCTTATCTTTCCAGGCCCCCCACATCATAGCGGTGTCTTTGGTGAAGTTTAGTACATGTAGAAAACCCATGTTAGCAACCGAGATAAATGTCACAAAACCAGAAAAATTTCTACACTTAGAAGAATGTACAGAAAAATCAGCCTCCCACGGGCATCGGAGGGCCGATGTCCCGTGGCCCAGGATGTTGGAATGGTCCAGTGGAGTTTTGCATGAAATTTTTCCTCCCACGAGCGTCGGTGCATGAGGAGTGGGGTTTTTATGGACAGTTGTTATCCCACTGGCTTCTGCCACAGGTGTGAGAGGTCCGACGTCCCGTCGAGTTGGGCGTAGGATCTGGCCAGAAACATTTTTAAGTTTTAGGCCAGCTCCACGCCCTGATCGATGCCCGTCATAACTCATACGTCCCGTCTACTGGACCGTGGGATCCAATCAGTACCAAAATCTCTCTTTCTACCCACATAACTAAAAAACAAACCATTTTATCCATCATTACTTCAAACACCCAATAAACCACAACAAATCAGCAAGACAACATGACCCTAATCCCTACTTCGTTCTCTTTGTAAACATTCACATAACCATCAACCAGCCTTTTCACAACTAGGGTTATGTTTTAAACCACTATGAACGGATTCACATCACAAACAAACCCTTAGTCATTGTTTACAAACGGCCATACAGTTCAAAAACTACAAGAAGGAAGAAAACTTACTTCTTTGGTTGTCAAGAAGCTCTGGTATGCGAATTCATAGTGGGTGAATTGCTTGTGAGTTGCGGAGGGTGTATGGGAATCTGAGATTTGGGATCGTGAGGAGTGACTGTAGGGATTTGATTTGGTGGAGAGAGAGAGTATCGGGGAGATGCGTGTATTTGACCTTAATTTGATTGAGGTCAAAAATCTATACACGCGGGGAAACGAAAAGGGAGTGGGGGTCTAGGTTAGGTCGGGTCAAAATTAAAAGAGGTTTAAACTTTGCTGACCCTTCCTTGACCGACCCAGACGACGAGATTCGCGACGCCCATCGAGCGAGCGACGGCCCGTCAAACAATATTTACCTGGATAGCTGAGCCTGGCCTCCTATGCTTGTCAGAGCTGTGATGGCATGTCATGTGGGTTGTGGGAGTAGACCAACAAGTCTCTTTGTCTTTGTGAGGGGATTCACGCCCATCCCCACAACCATCGGAGCCACAACAGCCCGTCATGTGGGTCGTGAGAGTGGACCATCAAGTCTCTTCATCTTTGTGAGGGGCTTCACGCCCATACCCACGCCCGTCAGAGCCATGACGGCCCATCATGTGGGACGTGGAAATGAGGTAGACCACTCCTTCTCCACACTTAGCATATTTTGTAGGCTGAATATCCCATTCCCACGGGTGTGGCACCTGCGACGGCCCGTGGGACCTCTTTTTACCTGCAGCTTTTGCAATTATGTTTTTATCTCCCTTCCTTCTGCAAACCCAACACATATTAGTCCATGGGTTTCTCCCATGCAGCGCTTGATTTAACGTTGCGGCACGAAGCAAGCGTTTTGGCTACTCAGACTTCACCAAAACACTTTACCAACATAAGAACTAAAAACAACTAAAGTAAAGTACAAGTCCATGGGTTGCCTCCTATACAACACTTGATTTAATGTTGCGACATGACGCAGGTTGCTTGATTACTCAGACTTCATCAAGCTCCTTGGGTGGGAGAAATTCATCAAGTCCCCAGGCTTCAATCATTTTAAGCTCCTCTGTTGTGCCTAAATAAGCTTTTATCCACTGCCCATTTGCCTTGAACCTTTTTCCCTCATGGTTTTCGAGTTCTACAGCTCCGTGAGGAAATACTTGCACTACCTTAAATGGTCCAATCCACTTAGACTTCAGCTTGCCAAGAAACAAGCAAAGTCTACAATTAAAGAGCAAGACCAAATCACCTGGCTGGAAATTTGTCTTTTCTATCTTTCGGTCATGATACAGTTTCACTCTCTTTGTACAGAGATGAACTCTCATATGCATTTAGGAGGAACTCATCCAATTCATTCAACTGCCCAAGCCATTGCAACGATGCCTCAAACCAGTCTATGTTCAACTTCTTCAACACCTACATGGCCTTATGCTCTAATTCAATCGGAAGATGGCACGCCTTACCAAACACAAGCTAATATGGTGACATACCTATTGGTGTCTTGCATGCAGTCTGGTATGACCACAAAGCATCATCTAACTTTCGTGACCAATCCTTTCTATTTGCATTGACCATCTTGGACAGTATTGACTTTATCTCTAGATTGGAAACCTCCACTTGTCCACTCGTCTGGGGATGATAAGGGGTTGAAACTCTGTGTTTAATTCCATATTTCTCAAGCAAAGCTCGAAATAGCTTGTTGCAAAAGTGAGAGCCTCTATCGCTAATTATTGCCCTTGGCGTACCAAACCTGAAGAAAATGTTCTTTTTCAAGAATGCTGTGACACACTTGCCTTCATTACTTGAAAGCGCAACCGCCTTCACCCATTTAGATACATAGTCCACAACCACCAATATGTACTAGTTTCCATTGGACAGAACAAAAGGACCCATGAAGTCTATACCCCAAACATCAAATAGCTCAACCACTAGGATGGTATTAAGAGAAAGTTCACGCCTCCTCGATATGCCTCCTTCCCTTTGACATCTGCTGTAAGCCTTAGCAAACTCATGGGCATCTTTATGAATAGTTGGGCAATAGTAGCCACATTGTAGAATCTTATGCGCAGTCCGGATACCACTATGATGAACCCCAACAGGGGATGAATGGCAAGCTTCTAATATCTCCATCATCTCAGCTTCAGGCACACATCTCTGGATCATTGTATCAGCACACACACGGAACAAGAATGGCTCTTTCCAGAAGTATTTCTTTACAACAGACATGAACTTTCTTCTTTGGTGGACTGATATATCATCAGGTACTAAATCACTTGCCAAATAGTTGGCAATATAAGAAAACCATGGGATCAAATCTTGAGAAATGGCTAACACTTGTTCATCAGGAAACCAGTCATCTATCTCCGGTTCATCATTCAGCTTCAACATTGCCTCTTCTTCCAGCCTAGACAAATGGTCTGCAACTTGATTCTCTGTACCCTTTTCGTCCTTAACCTCAAAATTAAACTCTTGCAGCAGCAACACCCATCTAATCAGCCTTGGTTTCACATCCTTCTTTGCCATAAGATAACGAAGGGATGCATGGTCAGTGTGCGCCACCAACTATGTGCCAAGCAAATAAGATCTGAATTTTTCAAATGCAAAGACCACATCAAGCAACTTTTGTTCAGTTACAGTATAATTATTCTTAGCTGGGTTAAGAGCTTTGCTAGCGTAGTATACAGGATGTAGAATCTTTTCACACCTTTGGCCTAGGACTGCTCCTAGCGCCACTCTACTAGCATCACACATAACCTCAAAAGGTTGGGACCAATCAGGAGAGATAATGATAGGGGCTGAGACCAACTTTTCTTTAAGGCAGTCGAATGCCTTCAGATGTGCATCATCAAACACAAACTTTACCTCTTTCTCCAACAACTTGCACAATGGATTTGCAATTTTGGAGAAATCCTTGATAAACATCCTATAAAAGCCAGCATGCCCCAAGAAGCTCCGAATTCCCTTGAGAGAAACTGGTGGAGGCAATTTTTCAATCACCTCAATCTTTGCTTTATCAACCTCTATACCCTTCTTGGAGATCCTATGGCCAAGCACTATGCCCTTTTTCACCATAAAGTGACAATTTTCCCAGTTCAGCACTAGGTTGTACTCTTCACATCATTTTAGTACACAACTCAGATGATCTAGACAATCTTCAAAAGAGTCACCTACCAAAGTCATCCATAAATACCTCAATCGTGTCCTCCACCATGTCTGAGAAAATGGACATCATACAATGCTGAAACATTGCTAGCGCATTGCACAAGCCAAAAAGTATCCTTTTGAAAGCAAACGTCCCATATGGACAGGTGAAAGTGGTTTTCTCTTGGTCTTCAGGAGCAATCGAGATCTGATTGTATCCCAAATAACCATCAAGAAAATAATACCATCCTATACCAGTAAGACGGTCTAGCATCTGATCCATGATTGGCATCAGAAAATAGTCCTTCTCAGTCCACGCATTCAGCTTCCTATAATCCATGCATATGCGCCAGCTTGTGACTGGACTCATCAGAATCAGTTCATTCTTTGCATTTGGGACTACAGTAATCCCTCCCTTCTTTGGCACACACTAACCGGGCTTACCCACTTTCTATTAGAAATAGGATAAACCACACCTGCATCCAGCCACTTAATGATATCCTTCTTGACAACCTCTTACATAGGCTGATTCAACAAACGCTGGTGCTCAATACTTGGAATACAATCTGGCTTGAGCTGAATTTTATGTGTACAGATTCCAAGTGGAATCCCAATGATATCAGCGATGGTCCACCCAATGGATCTTTTAAACTTCCTCAAGATAGAAACCAGAGCTTCAACTTGTCCTTCACCTAGATCTTCAAGAATGATTACTGGAAAAGTCTCATTAGCTCCTAAGAATATGTATCGAAGATTAGCTGGAAGCGCTTTGAGCTCCAAGACTGGAGGCTCCTCAATAGATGGGTGGGCAGGTGGTATCTGCCTATTTTTCAAGTCCAGGTCCAGCTTCTTTGGAGCATAACTGTAAGATCCCAAATCTGTGAGTGCAGCTACCATTTCATCATACTCCTCAATGTCGTCCCCTTTGAAGTTCATAATCACAAGTGCAAGGGATTCGACACCAAGTCTCTCCTCAATAGGTACGACAAGCTGATCCTCATCAACAACATCAATGACTGACACCACTCACATGTCATCATGATGCTTCATAGATTTGCAGATGTTGAAAGTTACCTCCTCATTATTCAGCCTGAATTTAAACTGTACAGTTTCCAAATCAACCAAAGTGCGTCTAGTGGCCAGGAATGGTCGCCCCAAGATAATGGCACCTCGAATTCAACCTCACAATCCAGAATCACAAAGTCTGTAGGAAAGATAAAAGTGTCAACCTTCACCAATACATCATACAGAATCCCCACAGGCCTCTTTACCATGTGATCTTCCATTAGGAGCCACATTGTAGTCGGAGTGGGGGCTCCCAAACCCAGCTGATTATACACTGCTAGCGTCATAAGATTGATATTAGCACCCAGATCACACAATGCTTTGGCAAAGTAGAAACCTCCAATACTACAAGGAATTGTCAAGGCACCAAGATCTTTCTTTTTCTGAACTATGGAATAGGATGCTATTGCACTACAGTGGTGCAAATTGTTGGCTGGATCAAAGCTAACCGTCCTCTTCTTAGTTACCAGATCCTTCATGAATTTAGCATATCCAGGCATCTGCTCTAGTGCTTCGACGAAAGGAATATTTACTGATAGTTGCTTCAGCATGGAGATGAACTAGTGAAATTTATCGTACTCAACCTTTTTCTTCAATCTCTGATGATAAGGTGGAGGGGGCAATGTCATGGGTTTTAGGACCAGTGCCACCTCTTTGCTCTTTGCTTTCAAACCCAGAAGACTGACTCTCAATTGGCTCTTCCCCACCATCTATTTCTTCAGACTCAACTGAAATCTCAGCATCATCATTTTCAACTTCGGTTGGATCATCAACAACTATAGGCATGTGATGATCAATTGTATGCTTTCTGCTTTGAGTAGTCACCTCCATAACCTGTCGATCGTTCTTCAGGTTCTGAATGGTGTCACTTGGGAGAGTACCCTTTTGACGCGGATTCATGCTAGTGGAAATCTGGTGCATCTGCATCTCAAGCTGCTTTATGGAGACAACATGGGAATCCACTCTCTGACTGATATTTGAAAGGTCAACTTTCATCTCTTTCATGCTTGCATCCGTGGAATCCACCTTTTGAAATACTTTATTGAGCAGCTCCCTCATGGTAGGTTGTTTAGGTTTATCTTCGCAATTTCCTGGAGGGGCATAAAGACCACATCTATCATTCTTGTACCCATCCTTTTTCTTCCAATCACCATCTCTATCTCTACCTCTGCTCCTATCTCCGTAATCGAAACAATTGTAGTAGTCATCTTTATCTCTGTTCCGACCTTGGTTTCCTTGGCTAGAGGCCCGGAAACCCGCCCCTTGATCATTCAGATAACTAACCTCCTCTTCGGATGAGTAATTGTCTAACTTAGGTGCTTTACCTTGTGAACTGATGGCTTTCACCTTCTCCAGTTCCTCTGCTAGGAAATTCTTTGCAAGTAACCCAACTTTCGTTTTCATCTCAGCAACTTCCTGTTTGAGGTCTTGCAATTCATTTAAATCCATGGACTTACCAACTACGTATATACCTGCTGGGGTCTCTACCTCTCTAGTATGCCATGCTCTATTGGTTTTTGCGACCTTGTCTAGCATATCTGACGCTTCGAGATATGAATTCTCCATGAAAGCTTCTCCAGTTACACTGTCAGCCACTGCTTTTGTGTTGGCATTTAATGCTTTGTAGAAGATCTCCATCAGATGCCTTGAGGAATTCCATGTCTTGGAACTTGCTTCAACTTATTTTTGAACCTCAACCAGGCCTCATATAATGCCTCTGCAGGTAGCTTCTTGAAATTGTAGACTTCTTGCTTCAACTGCAGCATCCTTGATGGAGGAAAAAACCACTCCAAAAACTTACTCTTCAGCTCTTGCCATGTATATATGGAATTGTTGGGTATTTTTGAGAGTCACGCAGTCACCTCACCTGTCAATGAGAAGGGAAACAACCTCAATCTAATAGCATATTTCCCCACTCGTGGTATATTATACGCCTTGCAAATCTGAGTGAAATTCTTCACATAAAGGTTTGCATCTTCTGTAGGTTTTCTAGCATACAGTCCCATATGATTCATCAGCTGGATCATGGTGCTGGTAATGTCAAACTTCGCTCCCTCAGTCAGTGGTGGAAACACTATAGCTCCAGTAACGCCCGACTCTTCTACTTCATCATCCATCATCATCATAATCATAGTAACGAGGAGAGTGTCTGGGCTACTGTAATTGTCAACCTCTGTTCTATGGAATATTTCATCTAGCTGCTACCTCATCTCAGCCAGCTTGTTGTCGTGCTTGCTCAGCTTCAGTCTTTCGAGCTGCCAGGTCAGCTACAATTCGAGCATCTTTAGCAGCAAGGGTATCTTCTCTTGCCTTTTGCCTTTGCTCAGATTCCTTTTTCCTCAGCTCGGCTTCAGCCAACAACCGAGCTGTGATCTGCTCCTGTGTCTCATGCTCTCCCTCTTTAGCCATGTTTCTTAAAGTTTTGGAAAGTTCAGGATCGTACGGGATCAAGGGATTGCCTTGACTCCTTGTACTAGGCATACACAAGTGTGCAACCTGTAGAACAAAACAAAAACAATAGAAAAAGTAAAATCAGGAAATAAGGACTAATAGTGAAATAAACACAATCTCTCTTAATCCTAAATCGTACTCCCCGGCAACGGCGCCAAAATTTGATACGCCCAAATTACACCTCCTTTCAGAAGCGCAAGCGGTCGCTGATCAAATATAAAACTCAACAAAGGTTCGGGTCAATACCAAAGGGAATATGGTAGGACTAGGGTTGATTAATGTTCACTTGCGCTGTTAGCCATTTATTTCCCTACAAAGGGGGGGTTTAAAAGTAACACGTAGTAATTGTAACTAGAGTTTAAATTCGTAACAATTTACAAGTATTCAGTTTCAATAGTTGTTATCAATAAGAGAAGAGACTAGGGTAGTGTTCCCCATGAATTCATAACTTAGTAAGGCTTTTGTACTTGGTAAACTAGTTTGATACTTAACATGTAGAATCGGTAAGTTGGGTTCACCTAACTCCTTGGTCCGACAGCTAGATGAATTTCATCACATGCCTTGGTCCGGCTGCGGGTGTATGCTTTACTAACCCTTACCCTGGATCCCAGATTAGCTATTCCCGGATAAGGTCAAGCTATTAGATGAGGGTTGGTAGCCTCAAATCTCCGTTGTTAAACAACCCTTTTCCCATCCATTACCTCCTTGGTCCAGAAAGTAAGGATAAGGCGAGTTCTAACATTGTACACCACTAGAAAGCAATCAATATGAAGGGAGGAACAATACATGCATAACTATCGCCCTAGAATTACTAAGTACTTTGCCTACTTTATTAATTCTTTATGGTTCCCACAACCCTAGTTGTGGATCTAGCTACTCATGTTCATAAGTACACAGTTAATGGTTGTTTGTGTAATCATCAGTAGATACTTACAAATTAGTGCAAAGAAATCCGGAATCTTGAAGAAAATATCAAGAACACTTCAATTAACCAAGAACAATCTTTTAATCTCTCAAGAACTTGTGTTTAAAGTCAACACCAAAATAACAAAGGAATAACTATTCAAAAATATTATGTAACCTCTAAAATAAAACCTAAGCGGAAGTATTTATAGACAAAGAAACCAAATCCTAATAAATCTAGGAGAAGCTGGATGCGGCATTGCCGATGGGATGCCTCACGGGCCATCGTGGGTGCCCATCGGCCCTCTTCAAGTCTTCAATTCCAGTCCTCTGCTAATATCTCACGGGCGGAGGAGACGAGATGACGAGGCTGCAATGCCCGTCGTCCATCTTCAAGTCTTCAATTCTAGGCCTCTGCCAATATTTCACAGGCGGAGGTGATGGGACGTCGAGGCTGCGATGTCCGTCCTGGCCTTATCATCGCCTGGACTTGGATTCTCTCCAGCGTTTTCCTGCCTAGCTTCCACGGGCAACCCGATGGGGCATCGTGACTTTCATGGGCATCGTAGATGCCCGTCGCCTGGTCCTGGCTCTTGCTAACTCCCTGGATCAATCCGACGGGCACTTCAACATCCCATCGTGTCTTCCACGAGTATCGCGGCAGCCCGTCAGGCTTTAATGACATAGCCTTTTGAGCTGCTACATTCCCACGCTCTGCCCCACGAGCTGTCATGAGTGTGACGCTCGTGGTGGCTTGTCTTTTTGCCCAGAAAATTGCAAAACTTTGATATTTTTGCATGTTTCATACTTTTCCCTGTACCTGTAATGAACGACATTAAATCCAACAAAATATGCTTAAGAAATCCCAAAAATCCTTAGTTTTAAGCATCGAAAGTGCCATCAAATACCGGCACATCAGGTGTGGCTAATCATCTCTCGACAAATCAAGCATATTTCTCATGTGTTCTCTCGAATCACGATGAGTGAGCAATAACCAACCAATTCAACTTGGGTGAGTTGGCTATCTCTAGCTCAAACTCTAAGATGGGGGTTTCCGGTGAATTGACCAATTTCTAGCCTCAATCTAGAATGGAATCCCAAATCCCCACTATTGAACCTTTCAAAAATTTATGAAATCCTCTCTCAAGCAAAAAACCCAAATTAGTATGCTAAGTCAATGTTTGTAACCATTAACTATAAATTCAAGCATGGAGGATTCAATAGACCCAATTAATTAACCAAGAACAAAATCAAGCATGGATTCAATACCCAAACAAGTATTATCTCTAATACAAAACCCAAATCTCAATTCAACAATTACACCTACAAATTATCAATTAAGAACAAGAGTTGAAGAATGGAAACTAAAGATTTTACAATAAAGAGCATCCAAATATTCACTCCTATGGTGTTGGTTGATGAACTTGATCTCCAAGATTTGTCCAAAAGTTATGAAAATAGCCAAAGATACTTCCCAAAATGGCTGGGAAGTGTTTTTTTGTGGATTGGGGTTTCCAAAAATGGACATTTCCAAATCTGCCCCACAGCTGATGCTTCCTTCTTCGCCTACGTGGAAGGATCATCGTGTGGGCAATATGTCTTTGTCTGATTGACCTTCGTGTACGCGGTCAGTGCAGTGCATTCATAGAGCTTTGCCTCGAGTGAATATCGCGTTCATGGAGGAGAACCGCGTTCTTGTAGGCATGTACAACTGCCATTCACTTGCTTCTCTGAATTGCTCCATTTTGACCTGTTTTCCTCTGATGTCTTCCCGAACACTTCTAAAACACAGAGACCTGCAAAATAGAAGTAATCTGTGTCAATTGCACTATTTTCCCACTTAATATTAGCAAAAGCATAAGATTAAAGGCTAAATAAGTAGGTAGAATGCCAACTTATCAAACGCCCAAACTTGAACTATTGCTTGTCCTCAAGCAACTAAAAATTATAACTCAAAAGGCACACAACACAAGTGCAATGACAATACCATAAGCCAAGGAAAATCCCTTTCAAGCACCAAGCATGACTTCGGTTGGTACTAATGATTTGTCAATCACATGACAATTTGGTCTAAACATTCCCCTCTATTCAAAACACAATTCAAGAATGCAATGGACATTAAGAACAACCAATTGACAACAACCAATCCTCAAGATGTGACTCAAAGCACTAGCTTACCAAAACATGCTCAATTTACTCATTTTCGGAGTTTATCAATGTCACCAACTATCCTAATTTGCATGCCCTCACAAGAACGAAAGTCTCATAAACACATTATGTACAAAGACCATCACAAGGGACAAATACAAAAACACTCACACTCACAAGAAATTTCAAGTACCAACAAGTATCAACCATAGGCTTGCCCTTATTTTCATTTGCTGCTAGCTCAAAACAATCGGTCGGAGATCTCGTAGGACTTTTCTAAGATTGTAATATAGGCTCGGGGAAGGGTAGGGTATGCATTTGGATTCAAGTGACAATATCCTCCTCGAACTCCACACGACTTTTTCAATTCAAAACCAAAGACGTTTCTTTTCATTTTCATTCAATACAAGACACCATTTCACTCATTTCTTTCCTTTCCTCTTTTCCTTTCTTCTTTGCTTCCTTTTCCACATTCTTCCTTCTTTTTGACAATTCTTTTTAGGCAACAAACCACGATAAACTCATTTAACACTCCTCCAAGGTACCCTTAATAAACCCCTAAACTTAGGCTTTTAGCCTCAATTTCAAACTTGTAGAGTTCAAGGAGGGACGGGTTCAAGAGAGGGATTCATGTTCAAAATGGTTCAAAGCTTGTACCGAGGTTGCCAAAGAAAAAGTATTATCCTCAATAGGGGTGACTAATTATACAATTTCAATACAATGGTGGAATTTTAAGGCTAAGTAGGCTTCAAAAATCACAAAGAAGGCCTAAGATCATGTCTCCAACTAACGCAATGGAGACTAACATTAAACGACTAATCGGGAAAGTTCTAGTTAACACAAGCAAGCACAAGAATTATTCAACTACTCCTTACCACATATGGCATGCGACTCATTAAAGAAGGGTGAATTTTTACTTCCTAAACAAGAACAAAAAGAGACACATTTTCCAATTCTGAATTATCACCACTAATGTGCTAAGAGTCACAAAAAGATTAAAGGAGTTGTCACAAACATCATTCTTTGCCAGGCATTTTTCACAAAAACTTTTTCAGAGGATTATGCCTATTTCACTTAGCATGCAAGACTAACTTTGTTAGTACCAAACAAGTTAATAACTTCCACTATCTCAAAAAATGATGATTTTTCCTTAAGAATGACGTCACTCAGTCTATCACTGGGCTAATTTTTCTATGTAAATTGATATGGTTGCTCAAGGCTTGTCAACACAGCTATCCCGATGCATAAGCATGTGTGATTAGCACATGTCAAAGTGCGGGTTGCATGTGCAATGCACATGTCAGACAGTGGGCATGTGCGAAGATCGTATGGTTCGCACGTCGACATGTGCAGTGCAATGTTCCCAGCTCAGACAAGTTCTATCTAGCCTCTCGGGTACTCAGACATCCCCTGGCTCCAAAATATCCAACACCTACTTTAAACAAAAACAAAGAAGCTACAAGTAAACTAACAACCTAAACCATCAATTTCCAAAACCCGACAAGGGAACAATAATATCCAAACAAACTAAACAAGCCCAGTGAGGGCACAATAATCCAACACGCCACCCTCAACTAAAATATGGCAGTGCCCTCACTGCATCAAAACAAGACATAAGATTGAATTGTCCCATTCTTACAATATCAAGATGAGGAAGAAAGGGAATCATTTCAAGATACAAGGAGGGCGGAGTTCATACCTGATGGATCATAACTTGTGAATCAATGATGGAAGGATTGATGGATTTTATTTGTGCACTTAAGGAAGAGGAGCACCTTAGTTGTGATAAGAAAAACGTTTTAGGCCTTTTTGATTTTTGAACATTTTAAGTACCTAGAAAATACCATTGCTTCCACATTGGTGAGGGAGTCTAGCGCCTACGCGATGGCCTAATTTTACATGATCTTCATGAATGCGACTGATCTACCGCGTATGCAAAGAAGGCTTGCTGGACCATATTTTTACATTTTCTCCAGCTTACTATTTATGATGTGCGAAGTTGGGTGAGATGGGCACTTTGGGAGGTGCGAAATGCACCTCTTTCACACATACCAATGTTTTTGCCCAATTTACTTGTTGCTCATGCGATGGCATGTGCGATCGACACTCTTCCAGGTGCGAAATACACATTTTTCAGAGGTAATTTTGGTACTTCTGAACACCCGGGTTCCCTTCTCATTCCTTTGGAAAACTAAAAAAATAAAAAAGAAACAAAAAGTGAAGTAAAACATAAAGAAGAATTTTTTAAACAATGGGTTTCCTCCCATCAAGCGCACAGTTTAACGTTGCTATGCTATGCAAGCTATGTCACCATTTGGATGATTTAAACCTTCGAGCCAAACTTGAATCAAACTTCTGGTGACAAGCACAGGGTGAAGGTATGAACTTGAGAAGGCCATTTTCTTGATTTCACATTTTGCACTTTTTTGCTTTCAAGTTAGTAAAGTCATTTTTCCTTCTATCCACGACAACTTTAAATCAGATAAACCTTGATCCATCCTCCTTCCAAGCTCTTCCAAAAGCTTGATTACTTTGACTTTCGTCCATTCAACCAAACTCAAGGTCAAAAAGTGGTTGAAGTAGGATTTGGGCGTCTCTACCTTCAAACTTGTCTCATTCATAATATCCTCACTTTCGAATGAACTAGAGTCTTTCAAGATGAACCATTAAACTTTGCATTTCAAATCTAGTATCATTCATTTGCTTTCGACATCGTGATTCATATATGCGGTAGTTGGTTGCCACAACACCTTCAATTCATGAGCATCCCTTGTGTCCTCCCCTTGTTTAGGTTCAAGCTCCACTGGTACAAATTCACTTTGTGGGGATTTCATATCTTGAAAGTCTTCATTATCATCCCCAAAGTGAATTTTCTTGGCCTCGATGTTTGAGGCATATTCATTTGTTGATCTTGGAGGGGTTTCTTCATCAATTTGGACAAGAGGATTAGACAAGTCTACCATGGATTACATGGCATGATTTCTCTCCTCTTCTTCTTTAGATCTCGCATCCACAAAGCCTCTTTATGGATTGCATACCCTCCTGTAAGCTATCTTGCGAGGCCAAGAGAGTTTTGAGCATGGAGCACATGCTTTCTTTGCTTGCTAAGTCATGGTTCCTATTAATATCACAAGCACCTCTAGTAACATTGTTAGCATAAGAGGGGGAGGAGGACGGTCATCATTAGGGCATTCTCTCCAATGTCCGTCATGACCACCACACAAATAGCAATTGCGCCCATCATAGGAGCGAGTTGGTGAATACATCCCTCTCCTAGGACCAATTTTTTCACTTTCTCCAAAGGTGGGGTCCTCTATAATAACAACAAGGTTCATTATAATAAATGTTGCAATCACCAACACTTCTATCATTCTGAGATGCCATAATATCAAGTAACAAGATAAAACTAAACAAAAGAAAAATAACTATTCACAAAATTGAACTAGAGTAAGTAAACTCAAATTCTAGACTAACTCAATACGCCAAATTGTTCCCCAGTAATGGCACCATTATTTATAAACGCTCAGCGTACTCTCCTAAGATGGAGGTATCGGTGATCGTTAAGCAAAACACATTTATAATTCCCAATGAATGTTAGGGTCGAACCCAAAGAGATAATCACGATCGAGCTAATCAAAAATCCAAGCAACTTATTTAACTTTAATTTAACAAAAGAAAAGATATTGATAGGGGTGTTTATGAACTAAAAAATATATAAAAGAAATCATATACAAGATAAATTGATCAATGGCTTTCACCTTGCTTTTGCCAAGCAAGGACAACAAGGGAGACTTGGGAATGGGAATTTAACTCACAAGACTTGCACCCGATTAACACGTGGGTAGCTTTGGTTAAAGGTGTTCCTAACCGTCTCTCGACAAATCAAGCATATTTTTCGTGTGTTCTCTCGAATCATCATGAGTGAGTAATAACCAAGCAATTCAACTTGGGGGTGAGTTGGCTATCTCTAGCTCCAACTCTTAGATGATATTTTTCGGCGAATTGAGCTTTTTCTAGCCTCAATCTAAAATGGAATCCCAAATCCCCACTATTGAACCTTCTCAAATTTATGGAAATCCTCTCTCAAGCAAAAATCCAAATTAGTATGCTAAGTCAATGTTTGCAACCATTAACTATAAATTCAAGCATGGAGTATTCAATAGATCCAAATAATTAACCAAGAACAAAATCAAGCATGGATTCAATACCCAAACAAGTATTATCTCTAATACAAAACACAAATCTCAATTAAATAATTACACCTATAAATTAGCAATTAATAACAAGAGTTGAAGAATGGAAACTAAAGATTTTGCAATAAAGAGCATCCAAATCTTCACATCTATGGTATTGGTTGATGAACTTGCTTTCCAAGCTTTGCCAAAAGTTGTGAAAATAGCCAAAGATACTTCCCAAAATGGATGGGAAATGTTTTTATGTGGTTTGGGATTTCCAAAAATGGACATTTCCAAATCTTCCCCGCAGTTGATGCTTCCTTCTTTGCCTACACGGGAGGATTGTTGCGTATGCGAAGTGTCTTTGTCTGGATGACCTTTGCGTACGCGGTTAGTGCAGTGCATTCGTGATACTTTGCCGTGAGTGAATATCACGTTCGTGGAGGATCAGTGCATTCACATAGGCATGTACAACTGCCCATCACTTGCTTCTCCGAATAGCTCCATTTTGACTTGTTTTCCTCTACAGTCTTCCCTAACACTTCTTAAATATAGATACCTACAAAATAAAAGTAATCCGTGTCAATTGCACTATTTTCCCACTTAATATTAGCAAAAGCATAAGATTAAAGGCTGAATAAGTAGGTCGAATACCAACTTATCAATAAGCAAAAGAGATGAAGAATCTGCCTAGAGGTGCAGCTTCAGCTGATGTGCACAACCCTAGGTGTGGTCCGCACCTTTCTCCGGATGGAGTTCTAAAGCAAAAGAATATTATGCTGAGAGGCGCGGCCTCCATGCGACGCACTTAATGCCTGGTGCAGTCTACACTTCCCTTCGCACAGGACCCAAAATCAAGTCAAGTCACTGGTTTGCTAGAATTGAGCTGTGCGACACACACAATGAGACGCACGATTTGCATATCGTGCTGCACGTCTCTCAAGGGAAATTTTTATCCACTTTTATGTGATGATTTGCGAACCTTCTAAATTCTAATTTAGGTATTTTACTCAATAGTTTTGATAGTTCTAATAGTTTTGAGTAGTATTGAACAAGTTTTCTCTCCCAAGGAAAAATAGAGGGTTTTTACTCCATTCTCTCCATCTTTAACCTTGGATTCACTATTTTTGTATTATTGAGCTTGGATATTGGTTATTAGCTTCTTTATTGAAAGGTAAAATGAACTACCCAATTGGTAGGTTCTCCATTTCCTTTAGCATGAGTGGCTAGTCTCCTTGTCTAGGGGTGTGTTGATGATGGGTGTTGGAATTTGGGTAAGGGTCTTGTTTTATTGTTCTTATAATTACTAAATTAATATGGGTCTAGTGAATTTTCCATGTTTTAACTCTAAAACTAATGATTGCAAATATTGATTGAAATTACTTGATTGTATTCTTGCTTGAGAAAGATGTTGATAATTTCATATGAGAATTCACTAGTGGGTACTTGGAATTTCCATTTATATTGAGGTTACAAATAGCTCAATTCACTGAAAAACACCTAGTTAAGAGTCTAAGCTTGAAATTGTGTGACTTCTCCAAGCCTAAAATTGGTTGGTTATTGTTGAAACCATGGTGTTTGAACAAAGACCATCAAAAATATGATTGTTGGATCGAAATATTGACATTCATAATTAAAACCAATGCTATCCATGTAGTTTAACAAGAATTTGCATAATTAAGGGAGTACCTTAACCCATGTTTAAGTCCCATAGAAAGCATACCCCTAGTCGTCCTCTCTCTTAATACAAATTTGTTTTTACTTTAAATCTTTAATTGAATTGCGATTGTGACAGATTCCCAATTCCTTGATTTCCCCCCTTTTTTACTTTTCTTATTTTTTGAACAACTACTTTATAGGTGATTGATATACGACAATCTTATAGGCAACTCTACTATTTCTCTGTGGGATCAACTCCGACTCCCATCGGGAATTATAAATTTGGTTTTGCTCTGACGATCGCTATCACCTCCATATGGAGAGTGTTACTTGAGCATTATCATAAATTGCACCATTTCTGGGGAATTTGGTTTTGAGTAGCCTTTTTGATTGACGTTTGAAATCACTTTGTGAGTTTTCGTTTGTTTTTACTTTGTTTTTGTTGTTTTTGACTTTTTGAATAAGTCACATACATAAATCCCTCAAGCACCACTGCTAAATACTTCTTACTCAGCCCATTTACACTTGAGTAGGTGACTGTAGTAGACCATAAGTCAAATTTGTGTGGAGCCAAGGAAGGAATGGGTGCGACCTCCACTAAAATAATTGATGAATGGAGGAGGAGTACTGCGAGAAGGGATAGAGAGCTATCACTCGCTAAGACATTTCTTGAATTCATGTCCATGAGCATGGTAAGTCATCCGTGTGAGAAGGTTAACACCATTGGCGTTGTTGGGTCTATGAACTTAGTAAAAGAGGTAGATTGTCCTAGTGAAAATAAAAAAGAGGCATTGGCTGCAAATCATGATATGGGTTCCCATGAAGGTCTCCAACAAGCGATCCCAAGTGAGGGGAGATAATATCATAGGATTCAATGTTGGAACGTGAGGAATGATGGTAATTGGGTTGAAAGTATGTTTATGAGAGTACTAGAAAAAGTGAAGTCCACCGACGAAGGCGTCAAAGAGTTGAGATATGATCTCAGAAGTTTGGCTCAAACTGTGCACTTACACTTTATCACCATCAAATGACTCAAAGAAAGAATGCTATGGCTCACCTCCCAATTCAAATTTGAGACATTGAAGAAGGATGAAGGAATAGATGAAATGAGATGCCTAATCGACCCCTTAGAGAGTGAAAAGCGAAATACGAGTAAGCCTAGAAACAAAAGGGCTTAGGGAAGTGGTTTGTCAAAACCTCTAGATCATTGGAAAAAGGTGCCCAAGGTTTGCAAGCCCTTCCCTAAATGTCCACCTTCTTTCCCTCAATGATTTGTGCAAGAGAAAGACAAAGAACAACAGGGAGAATTTGAATCCATGTTGAGAAAAATCATCATCAACATTCCATCAAATGATGCCTTTAACAAGATGCCCGAGTATACCAAGTTTGTGAATGATATGTGCACTACGACTAACTTCAGAGATTGTGGGGTCGTTCATATGTCACCCCAAAGTTATTATTGGGCAAATCCCTTATTAAGGAGGTGACTCCAGGTGTTTCACTTTTTGTAACGCAAATAGGGTGCATATATCAATACTATTGGTGTGTGATAAAAATGCAAGTGTGAACTTGATGTCTCTTGCCATCTTTAAAAGGTTGGAACTTGGCCAACCCACCCTCACACCAATAAAATTACTCACGGTGGAACAATCGATAAAATATCCCTTGGGAATTAGCTATGATATCTTGGTTAAAGTAGGTAAGCTTGTACATCCTATGAACTTTGTTATACTTGATTGCACTGGGGGCTTTGAGATACCAATTGTTTTGGGGCAGCCTAGTCTCAAGACAGGACGCACATTGAATGGAATGAATTTAGGGGAATTTAAATTCTCTGTGAATGAGGAAGAGACAACCTTCGATGTGTGTAGGTCTATGAAATAGCCAAATGACTTCCAAATGGCATTTGCAATTAGTAAAGTTGAGGAGAGCATCGAATTACATGTGAAAGAAGGGTTCATGGATGAAGCGTTTAAAGTCGTACAATTGAACCTTGATTGTGAGGAGATGGAAGAGTATGATGAAGTTTGTTGTGCTTTAGTGTGATTGGGGTCTTACTCTTATTCTCCGAAGAAACTTGACCTTGACTTGAAGAACCGACAAACTCCTCCTTCCAAACCCTCCATAGACAAACCCCCAGTATTAGAGTTGAAGCCTTTACCATCACATTTTAAGTATGCTTATTTGGGTGCCAATAAGACATTGCCAGTGATTATCTCTAGAAAAGTTAGTGCAAAACAAGTTGAAGCATTACTCGAGGTGTTAAAGAGGCATATCCGGGCCTTGGGTGGATAATTGCCAACATAATTGGCATACCCCCCAGAAATATGAACCAACAAGATCAATTATCATGGGTGGACAATTATCATCGATTGAACATCAAAGAAGGCTAAACCCGCCTATGAAATAGGTGGTTAAAAAAGATCATTAAATGGTTAGATGCTGGGATGGTTTTTCAAATATCTAACAACACTTGGGTCAGCCCGATCCAATGTGTGCCAAAAAAGGTGGGATTACTATCGTGCCTAATGAAAAGGATGAGATGATCACTTTAAGACCCATGATTGGGTGGAGGGTGTGTATGGATTATCAAAAATTGAATTCAGGGACCAAAAAGGACCATTTCCCTCTTTCTTTCATGGACCAGATGCTTGATAGATTGGCTAGCCATGGTTTTTAATATTTTCTTGATGCATATTCTTGCTACAAAAAGATCTCAATTGCCCCAGAAGACCAAGAGAAAACAACCTTCACCTGCCCCTATGGGACTTTTGCATTTAAAAGAATGCCCTTTGGATTGTGCAATGTCCCAGCTACATTTCAGCGATGCATGAATTCCATCTTTTCTGACATAGTTGAAGATACTATGGAGATATTTATGGATTACTTCTCGGTGGTTGGGGATGAGTTTGATGATTGCTCAGAGCATTTAGAGCACGTGCTTAAATGGTGTGAAGAAACAAACTTGGTGCTTAATTGGGAAACATTCCATTTTATAGTAAAAGAGGGGATAGTGTTGGGGAACAAAATATTTGAAAAAGGGCTTGAAGTTGATCAAGCACAAATCGAAGTAATCTCCAAGCTACCCCCTCTGAAGACTGTAAAAGGACTACAAAGTTTTATGGGTTATACCGGGTTCTATAAGTGCTTCATCAAGAATTTTTCAAAAGTGGCTTATCCCCTGTGTAAGTTGTTTGAAAAAGAATCCAAATTCAACTTTGATAGTAGTTGCATGACAAACTTCCTCACATTGAAAGATAATTTAACAACAACTCCCATCATTATTACACCAGATTGGTCAAAACCATTCGAGCTTATGCGCGACGCTAGTGGTGTGGCTTTGGGGGGAAGTATTTGGCTAATGAATAGAGAAACTCTTCTGCCCAATCTACTATGGAAGCAAATCATTGAACACAACCCAAATGAATTACACCATGATGTAACAAGAGTTATTAGCTGTGGTTTTTACCTTTGAAAAGTTCTGGGTGTACCTTTTGGGGACCAAAGTTATCCTATATACAGATCATACAACAATCAGGTACTTGATGACCAAGAAGGATGCCATACCCTGACTGATTCATTGGGTCCTATTACTCAAAGAATTTGATATTAAAGTAAAAGATAGATGGGGACGTGAAAATCAAGTAGCTAACCACTTATCGAGACTAGAATAAGAGGGAAGGCTTGTAGGGAAACTTGAGATAAATGATTCGTTCCCCGACGAGCGTATTTTGGCTTCCTCGCATGATCTTACACCCTTGTTTGCTGACTTCTCTAACTTCTTAGCAAGTGATTTACTTCCGGATGGTTTGACCTCACAACAAAAAAAGAAGTTTCTTCATGATGTTTGGATGTTTTATTAGGATGAACCCTACCTTTTTCAGATTTGCGCCGATTGCACAATATGGAGGTGCATACCCGAGATCGAAATGATGCCCATCCTTAAGGCTTTCCATTATTCACCCATTGGTGGTCACCATGAGGGTATACGAATTGGCTTAAAGGTATTACAAAGTGGGTTCTATTGGCTGACACTTATTCAAGATGCCCATGATTTAGTGAAGGAATGTGACAAATGTCAATGAGATTGGAGTGTGTTTTGACACCATGAACTGTTGTTAACGCCAATCCTTGAGGTTGAGTTATTCGATGTGTAGAGCATCAACTTCATGGGGCCATTTATGAGTTTATTTAGGAATACTTTTATTCTAATGGTTGTCTACTATGTTTCCAAGTAGGTAGAAGCTATGGCATTGCCAAACAATGAGGGAAAGAGTGTCATAGCCTTCCTCAAAAAGTATATATTCACTAGGTTTGGCACCCACCGGGCCATTATTGGCAATGGGGGATCCTACTTCTGCAATAAATATTTTAATGCTTTCCTTGAAATGTATAGTGTCAAACATAAAGTTGCTACCCCCTAACACCCACTAATTAGCGGGCATATTGAGGTGTCCAACAGGGAAATCAATTCCATTCTTACAAAATCAGTAAACATCAATAGAATGGATTGGGCCCAAAAGTTGGACGATGCACTATGGGCCTATAGGATAACATACAAAACCCCGATTGGTATGTATCCTTACCAAATGGTCTTTGGTAAAGCTTGTCATCTCTCGGTTAAACTAGAGCATAGATCCATGTGGGCTTTGAAGAAGCTAAACTTGGATTGGGAGAAATCTGCTCATGCTAGAGTTGAGGATATTAACGAAATAGATGAGTTTTGGATGCGAGCTTATGAAAGTGCCTCACTCTGCAAGGCTTTCATGAAACATTTTCATGCAACAAATCCTCAAGCGAGATTTATCTCCGGGAGATTGGGTGCTCTTGTTCAACTCTAGACTCTGACTTTTTTTGGGAAAATTAGATTCAAAATGGTCTGGCCCTTTCTAAGTGTGTCAGGTCTTCACAAATGGTGCAATAGAGCTAGAAGCTAAAGATGGCTCAACTTTTAAAGTAAATAGGCAACGAATCAAGAAGTATTTGGGCATACCAGAAGAATTCACACTCCTAAAAGCGATTTACCTCAATGAACCATGAGTAAGAGGTATCATTGTCGAGCCGTGATGTTAAACCAAGCGCTTCTTAGAAGGCAACCCAAGCATTTACCTTTATTTTATGTTTCTTTCTTTTTGGTATTATTTTGTGTGTTATTTTTATTGATATGTGGAGATAGGAACCAAGCAAAAGAGTGTTGGAGATAACATGCCCTGAGCCATGTGATCACACATCATACTGTGGGCATCGCACCACAGTTTGTATGGTGGTCTGTATCATCCACTGTGCGCGTCACACACCTGGTTTGCACTACCAACCAGAACACTGGCAATTCCTCTGATATTTCAGCCTGCCATGTGACAGTCAGGGTAATTCTCACACCTCATTATTCACTTTGCATATCTTTTTGCACAGCTGTTGTTAGACAACTGGCAACAACCCCTTCACCTGCCTGTGAGAATGGTAGGGCATTTTTCCCCAGCCCATGTGCATTTTGCACGATGCCCCAGGGAGTACTCTCTTCTCTTAAAACTCAAGTGTCATTGAGGACAATGTTCTATTTATGTTTGGGGGTGCTTAAATTGCTTGTAGTTGCCTTATTAATATTTTTAGTAGTCGCCTTGTAAATAGTAGGTTAGTAATAAACTCTAAGGGTTTTCTTAATACCATAGTTCTTTCCCAAGGAAAAAATATTTTCTTTATTTTTCTTTCTCTTTTATTTTTGTGTCAACTTGGGTCGGTGTTTCCCTATGGTAGATTGAGAGGTGACTTTCTTAAGGCAAAATGCCAAGTTTTAGTTTTAGGTTGAGTCCGTTCTTTGCTTGTCTCGAAATAGACCCACCAAAATTTTTTCTAGGCAAAGAAGTTTTTGAGATTTAAAGGAAAGAGGGAAAATGAATTTTGAGGAAAGCATTCTCTTGTCATGACTTACACACTCCCTGTTTGGCTTGATTTATTCACAAATGAGTGTGTAATGAACTCAGAATAGCTTGTCAAAAGTCATTTGTCCCAATTGATTTAGAGACTAATGTGGAAAGTTCTTATGATGTGATGCCTTGTGTGGTAAGGCTATCCTTTGATTTTTGTGCATATATGTCATCTAGAACTTCCCCCGAATATGGTTCAAGGCAAAATCCTAGATGTGATCAAGCTTGGAAGATGATCTTAGGCCCTTTTTAAAAAGCCACTTCTCCCAAATGACTTCCCTTGATATTGATCCTAGTGAACCCTTTTTAGCTTGTGACCTTTCCTTGGCATCTTGTTAACACCTTGACTCTTTTTGGACCTCTATTCTTGCACCCATCCTCCCTAGTGGCTCAAAAATGAAATATAGGCTAAACGCCTAAGTTTGGGGGGGGGGGGAATTGAAATGATAACATAGGCAAAAGCCTAAGTTTGAGGGTGTATGTAATCAATATAAAGAAGAAAAGGAATGCACTTTAAGTTCAAGGTAGCACCTTATGTTGGAAATGAAGATAGCTCCAAATCGAATGCATTGAGCAAATTGAAAAGAAAAGAATTGGTGCTACCAAGTGAAGGTGATACAATGAGGTTGAATAATCAAATTGAAGGGAAAATCTTGGGTTGTGTGAGGGAGAAATAAGGTGATGTCAAAGTTAAAAAATGTGAGCGATGCTTGAAATGATAACAAAGCGCGTTAGGGAGGTTTACTCACTTGAGCCAAAATGCAACCCTCACCTTCGCACTAGCCAACATCATAAATCATAAGTCCTAAGTGATTTTGATCTTGGTAACTCTACATTAGTGTCAAATTACATGAAGGGCAAGCCTATGGTTCGATATGTGTGCACTTAAACTTCCTTGAGAGAGTGAGAGTCTTTTTGGTTCTGTTATAATCCCTTGTATTGTGAATTGCATAATTGTGAGTGGGATTCTCTCTTGTGGTTAGTGACATCATGTACTCAAATTGAAACATGGAGTCTCTATTTAAATTGAGAGGAATGAATGAGACAATTTGTGTGGCAAATCTCGAGGAAAACCTTGATGGTCCATGCCGATGACTCGAGAAGCTTGATCTTATTTTGAATGGCAAATTACTTTATTTTTGAATGAGATATGAAGTCCTTTTAATGAATGTTTTGAATTGATCAATTTCCTTGAGAGTGTGGTGGTCCAAATTGAGATGAGCATTGTAGTTGAGTCTTTTTGTTTGAGCATTTTTATTTGTTATTATTCTTAGTTTTAGAGTAGAGTGATTTTGAGTTCAACCCATGGGTTTTAGAGCATAATTAAATCCTTACTTTGTGAGTAACTTGCTTGAGGACAAGCAATAGTTCAAGTTTGGGGGTTTGATAAGTTGGTAATCTACAAACTTATTGAGCCTTTAATCATAAATTATTATCATGTTTTGATAAGATTTTGAGGTTCTTATGGCCTTTATTGATATGAATGTAGGTACTCTTGGTTAGAAGTGGAAAACAAGGAAATGGACCCAAAAGAGCTTGAAAAGAGTTGAAGTGTGAAGATGAGCAAAAGAGATGAAGAATCTGCTGAGAGGTGTGGCTGTTGTTCAATGCGCACAACCCTTGGTGCGGTTCGCACCTTCCTCTGCATAGAGTTCAAAAGCAAAAAACGATTTTGATTAGGGGTGCGGCCGCCATACGATGCACGTAATGCCTGGTGTGGTTCGTGATAAGTTGGTATTCTACCTACTCATTAGGCTTATAATCTTATGCTTTTGCTAGTATAAAGTGGATAAATAGTGCAATTTGACACAGATTATTTCTATTTTACAGGTTTCTGTGTTTTAGAAGTGTTCGGGAAAGATTCAAGTGAAAAGAAGTCAAATAGAGTAAAAAGAAGCTGATGGTCACTGGCATCAAATTGGCCATCGCGACTGCGAGAGTAAGGTCACGTGATCACGATGCACAGATACTCAAAGCCACACGAATGCAAGAGTGTATTCACGCGACCGCGTGAAAGGAAATAATACAACCTCACAATCGCAAAGGTAGACACGCGATCACGATGAGGCATAATCAACTACATGACATATTTTGAAATTCTAACTTTTGGCAACCCCAATTCACATAAAACTCTTCTCAGCTGAATGAGAAACTATCTTTGGAAAATTTCACAACTCTTGAAAAGCTTGGAGAGCAAGATCATCAATCAACACCATAGGAGTGAAGATTTGGATGCTCTTTATTGTAAAATCTTTAGTTTCCATTCTTCAACTCTTGTTCTTAATTGCTAATGTGTAGTATTAAATTGTTGATTTGAGACTTGGGTTGTATTAGAGATAATTCTTAAATTGGGTTTCTAATTGTAAATCTTGTGCTTTCTCTTGATTTAACATGTAGGTCTATTGAATCTTCCATGCCTTAATCTTATAGTTGATGGTTGCAAACATTGACTTAGCATATTAATTGTGTTCTTGTTTGAAAGAGGAGTTCCTCAATTCGGGAAGGTCTAATAGTGGGGATTTGGGGTTTCCACTCTAGATCAAGGTGAGAGATAGTTTGGTTGCCGGAAAATCCCATCTAAGAGTTGGGGTTAAAAATAGCCTAACTCACCCAAGTTAATTTGTTGGTTATTGCTCACTCGTAGTGTTTCGAGAGAACCCATGAGGATAGTTGCTTGATTATTTGAAAGACGGTTGAGCACACCTTTAGCCAAGACTACCCACATGTTAATCGGGTGCAAGTCTTGTGAATTGAATTTCCATTCCCAATTCTTCCTTGTTGTCCTTGCTTGGTGAAAGCAAGGTGAAAACCATTGATCAAATCTATCTTTTATTTGATTTTCTTTTATCTTTTAGTTTAGTTAAACCTCCCAATTGATATCTTTTTCCTTTTGTTGTTTGAACTTTAATCAGTTGCCTGGATTCTTTATTATCTTGATCGCGATTACATTATTCTCTTTGGGTTTGACCCTGACATCTGTTGGGAATTATAAATATTCGAGTGAAAACAAGTCAAATAGAGCAAAAAGAAGCTGCTGGTCACTCGCATCAAATTGGCCATCACGACCGCGAGAGTAAGGTCATATGATCACAATGCACAGATACTAAAAGCCATATGAATGCAAGAGTGTAGTCATACGACCGCGTGAAAGTAAATCATAGAACCTCACAATCGCAAAGGTATACACGCGATCGCGATGAGGCATAATCAAATACATGACATATTTTGAAATTCTCACTTTTGGAAACCCCAATTCACATAAAACTCTTCTCAGCTGAATGAGAATCTATCTTTGGCAAATTTCACAACTCTTGAAAAGCTTGGAGAGCAAGATCATCAATCAACACCATAGGAGTGAAGATTTGGATGCTCTTTATTTGTAAAATCTTTAGTTTCCATTATTCAACTCTTGTTCTTAATTGCTAATGTGTAGTATTAAATTGTTGATTTGAGACTTGGGTTGTATTAGAGATAATGCTTAAATTGGGTTTCTAATTCTAAATCTTGTGCTTTCTCTTGATTTAACATGTAGGTCTATTGAATCTTCCATGCCTTAATCTTATAGTTCATGGTTGCAAACATTGACTTAGCATATTAATTATGTTCTTGCTTGGAAGAGGAGTTCCTCAATTCGGGAAGGTCTAATAGTGGGGATTTGGGGTTTCCACTCTAGATCAAGGTGAGAGATAGTTTGTTTGTCGGAAAATCCCATCTAAGAGTTGGGGTTAGAAATAGCCTAACTCACCCATGTTAATTTGTTGGTTATTACTCACTCGTAGTGTTTCGAGAGAACCCATGAGGATAGTTGCTTAATTGTTTGAAAGACGGTTGAGCACACCTTTAGCCAAGACTACCCACATGTTAATCTGGTGCAAGTCTTGTGTATTGAATTTCCATTCCCAATTCTTACTTGTTGTCCTTGCTTTGTGAAAGCAAGGTGAAAACCATTGATCAAATCTATCTTTTATTTGATTTTCTTTTATCTTTTAGTTTAGTTAAACCTCCCAATTGATATCTTTTTCCTTTTGTTGATTGAACTTTAATCAGTTGCCTGGATTCTTTATTAGCTCGATCGGGATTACATTATTCTCTTTGGTTTTGACACTGACATCTGTTGGGAATTATAAAGATTCGAGTGAAAACAAGTCAAATAGAGCAAAAAAAAGCTGCTCGTCACTGGCATCAAATTGGCCATCGCGACCGCGAGAGTAAGGTCACGTGATCACGATGCACAGATACTCAAAGCCAGACGAATGCAAGAGTGTAGTCATGCGACCGCGTGAAAGGAAATCATAGAACCTCACAATCGCAAAGGTATACACGCGATCACGATGAGGCATAATCAACTACATGACATATTTTGAAATTCTCACTTTTGGCAACCCCAATTCACATAAAACTCTTCTAAGCTGAATGAGAATCTATCTTTGGAAAATTTCACAACTCTTGAAAATCTTGGAGAGCAAGATCATCAATCAACACCATAGGAGTGAAGATTTGGATGCTCTTTATTGTAAAATCTTTAGTTTCCATTCTTCAACTCTTGTTCTTAATTGCTAATGTGTAGTATTAAATTGTTGATTTGACACTTGGGTTGTATTAGAGATAATGCTTAAATTGGGTTTCTAATTCTAAATCTTGTGCTTTCTCTTGATTTAACATGTAGGTCTATTGAATCTTCCATGCCTTAATCTTATAGTTGATGGTTGCAAATATTGACTTAGCATATTAATTATGTTCTTGCTTGGAAGAGGAGTTCCTCAATTCGGGAAGGTCTAACAGTGGGGATTTTGGGTTTCCACTCTAGATCAAGGTGAGAGATAGTTTGTTTGTCGGAAAATCCCATCTAAGAGTTGGGGTTAGAAATAGCCTAACTCACACAAGTTAATTTGTTGGTTATTGCTCACTCGTAGTGTTTCGAGGGTACCCATGAGGATAGTTGCTTAATTGTTTGAATGACGGTTGATCACACCTTTAGCCAAGACTACCCACATGTTAATCGGGTGCAAGTCTTGTGAATTGAATTTCCATTCCCAATTCTTCCTTGTTGTCCTTGCTTGGTGAAAGCAAGGTGAAAACCATTGATCAAATCTATCTTTTACCATTGATCAAATATATCTTTTATTTGATTTTCTTTTATCTTTTAGTTTAGTTAAACCCAATTGATATCTTTTTCCTTTTGTTGATTGAGCTTTAATAAGTTGCCTGGATTCTTTATTAGCTCGATCGTGTTTACATTATTCTCTTTGGGTTTGACCCTGACATCAGTTGGGAATTATACAGATTCGAGTGAAAACAAGTCAAATACAGCAAAAAGAAGCTACTGGTCACTGGCATCAAATTGGCCATCGGGACCGCGAGAGTAAGGTCACGTCATCACGATGCACAGATACTCAAAGCCACACGAATGCAAGAGTGTAGTCACGCGACCACATGAAAGGAAATCATAAAACTACACAATCGCAAAGGTATACACGCAATCGCGATGAGCCATAATCAACTACATGACATATTTTGAAATTCTCACTTTTGGCAAACCCAATTCACATAAAACTCTTCTCAGCTAAATGAGAATCTATCTTTGGCAAATTTCACAACTCTTGAAAAGCTTGGAGAGAAAGATCATCAATCAACACCATAGGAGTGAAGATTTGGATGCTCTTTATTGTAAAATCTTTAGTTTCCATTCTTCAACTCTTGTTCTTAATTGCTAATGTGTAGTATTAAATTGTTGATTTGAGACTTGGGTTGTATTAGAGATAATACTTAAATTGGGTTTCTAATTCTAAATCTTGTGCTTTCTCTTGATTTAACATGTAGGTCTATTGAATCTTCCATGCCTTAATCTTATAGTTGATGGTTGCAAACATTGACTTAGCATATTAATTGTGTTCTTGTTTGAAAGAGGAGTTCCTCAATTCGGGAAGGTCTAATAGTGGGGATTTGGGGTTTCCACTCTAGATCAAGGTGAGAGATAGTTTGGTTGCCGGAAAATCCCATCTAAGAGTTGGGGTTAAAAATAGCCTAACTCAACCAAGTTAATTTGTTGGTTATTGCTCACTCGTAGTGTTTCGAGAGAACCCATGAGGATAGTTGCTTGATTATTTGAAAGGCGGTTGAGCACACCTTTAGCCAAGACTACCCACATGTTAATCGGGTGCAAGTCTTGTGAATTGAATTTCCATTCCCAATTCTTCCTTGTTGTCCTTGCTTGGTGAAAGCAAGGTGAAAACCATTGATCAAATCTATCTTTTATTTGATTTTCTTTTATCTTTTAGTTTAGTTAAACCTCCCAATTGATATCTTTTTCCTTTTGTTGTTTGAACTTTAATAAGTTGCCTGGATTCTTTATTATCTTGATCGCGATTACATTATTCTCTTTGGGTTTGACCCTGACATCTGTTTGGAATTATAAAGATTCGACTGAAAACAAGTCAAATAGAGCAAAAAGAAGCTGCTGGTCACTCGCATCAAATTGGCCATCACGACCGCGAGAGTAAGGTCACATGATCACAATGCACAGATACTGAAAGCCATATGAATACAAGAGTGTAGTCACACGACCGCGTGAAAGTAAATCATAGAACCTCACAATCGCAAAGGTATACATGCGATCGCGATGAGGCATAATCAAATACATGACATATTTTGAAATTCTCACTTTTGGAAACCCCAATTCACATAAAACTCTTCTCAGCTGAATGAGAATCTATCTTTGGCAAATTTTACAACTCTTGAAAAGCTTGGAGAGCAAGATCATCAATCAACACCATAGGAGTGAAGATTTGAATGCTCTTTATTGTAAAATCTTTAGTTTTCATTATTCAACTCTTGTTCTTAATTGCTAATGTGTAGTATTAAATTGTTGATTTGAGACTTGGGTTGTATTAGAGATAATGCTTAAATTGGGTTTCTAATTCTAAATCTTGTGCTTTCTCTTGATTTAACATGTAGGTCTATTGAATCTTCCATGCCTTAATCTTATAGTTGATGGTTGCAAACATTGACTTAGCATATTAATTATGTTCTTGCTTGGAAGAGGAGTTCCTCAATTCGGGAAGGTCTAATAGTGGGGATTTGGGGTTTCTACTCTAGATCAAGGTGAGAGATAGTTTGTTTGTCGGAAAATCCCATCTAAGAGTTGGGGTTAGAAACAGCCTAACTCACCCATGTTAATTTGTTGGTTATTACTCACTCGTAGTGTTTCGAGAGAACCCATGAGGATAGTTGCTTAATTGTTTGAAAGACGGTTGAGCACACCTTTAGCCAAGACTACCCACATGTTAATCTAGTGCAAGTCTTGTGTATTGAATTTCCATTCCCAATTCTTACTTGTTGTCCTTGCTTTGTGAAAGCAAGATGAAAACCATTGATCAAATCTATCTTTTATTAGATTTTCTTTTATCTTTTAGTTTAGTTAAACCTCCCAATTGATATCTTTTTCCTTTTGTTGATTGAACTTTAATCAGTTGCCTGGATTCTTTATTAGCTCGATCGCGATTACATTATTCTCTTTGGTTTTGACACTGACATCTGTTGGGAATTATAAAGATTCGAGTGAAAACAAGTCAAATAGAGCAAAAAAAAGCTGCTCGTCACTGGCATCAAATTGGCCATTGCGACCGCGAGAGTAAGGTCACGTGATCACGATGCACAGATACTCAAAGCCAGACGAATGCAAGAGTGTAGTCATGCGACCGCGTGAAAGGAAATCATAGAACCTCACAATCGCAAAGGTATACACGCGATCGCGATGAGGCATAATCAACTACATGACATATTTTGAAATTCTCACTTTTGGCAACCCCAATTCACATAAAACTCTTCTAAGCTGAATGAGAATCTATCTTTGGAAAATTTCACAACTCTTGAAAATCTTGGAGAGCAAGATCATCAATCAACACCATAGGAGTGAAGATTTGGATGCTCTTTATTGTAAAATCTTTAGTTTCCATTCTTTAACTCTTGTTCTTAATTGCTAATGTGTAGTATTAAATTGTTGATTTGAGACTTGGGTTGTATTAGAGATAATGCTTAAATTGGGTTTCTAATTCTAAATCTTGTGCTTTCTCTTGATTTAACATGTAGGTCTATTGAATCTTCCATGCCTTAATCTTATAGTTGATGGTTGCAAACATTGACTTAGCATATTAATTATGTTCTTGCTTGGAAGAGGAGTTCCTCAATTCGGGAAGGTCTAACAGTGGAGATTTAGGGTTTCCACTCTAGATCAAGGTGAGAGATAGTTTGTTTGTCGGAAAATCCCATCTAAGAGTTGGGGTTAGAAATAGCCTAACTCACCCAAGTTAATTTGTTGGTTATTGCTCACTCGTAGTGTTTCGAGGGTACCCATGAGGATAGTTGCTTAATTGTTTGAATGACGGTTGATCACACCTTTAGCCAAGACTACCCACATGTTAATCGGGTGCAAGTCTTGTGAATTGAATTTCCATTCCCAATTCTTCCTTGTTGTCCTTGCTTGGTGAAAGCAAGGTGAAAACCATTGATCAAATCTATCTTTTACCATTGATCAAATATATCTTTTATTTGATTTTCTTTTATCTTTTAGTTTAGTTAAACCTCCCAATTGATATCTTTTTCCTTTTGTTGATTGAGCTTTAATAAGTTGCCTGGATTCTTTATTAGCTCGATCGCATTTACATTATTCTCTTTGGGTTTGACCCTGACATCAGTTGGGAATTATACAGATTCGAGTGAAAACAAGTCAAATAGAGCAAAAAGAAGCTACTGGTCACTGGCATCAAATTGGCAATCGGGACCGCGAGAGTAAGGTCACGTCATCACGATGCACAGATACTCAAAGCCACACGAAATCAAGAGTGTAGTCACGCGACCACATGAAAGGAAATCATAAAACCGCACAATCGCAAAGGTATACACGCAATGGCGATGAGCCATAATCAACTACATGACATATTTTGAAATTCTCACTTTTGGCAAACCCAATTCACATAAAACTCTTCTCAGCTGAATGAGAATCTATCTTTGGCAAATTTCACAACTCTTGAAAAGCTTGGAGAGCAAGATCATCAATCAACACCATAGGAGTGAAGATTTGGATGCTCTTTATTGTAAAATCTTTAGTTTCCATTCTTCAACTCTTGTTCTTAATTGCTAATGTGTAGTATTAAATTGTTGATTTGAGACGTGGGTTGTATTAGAGATAATACTTAAATTGGGTTTCTAATTCTAAATCTTGTGCTTTCTCTTGATTTAACATGTAGGTCTATTGAATCTTCCATGCCTTAATCTTATAGTTGATGGTTGCAAACATTGACTTAGCATATTAATTATGTTCTTGCTTGAAAGAGGAGTTCCTCAATTCGGGAAGGTCTAATAGTGGGGATTTGGGGTTTCCACTCTAGATCAAGGTGAGAGATAGTTTGGTTGCCAGAAAAGCCCATCTAAGAGTTGGGGTTAGAAATAGCCTAACTCACCCAAGTTAATTTGTTGGTTATTGCTCACTCGTGGTGTTTCGAGAGAACCCATGAGGATAGTTGCTTGATTGTTTGAAAGATGGTTGAGCACACCTTTAGCCAAGACTACCCACATGTTAATCGGGTGCAAGTCTTGTGAATTGAATTTCCATTCCCAATTCTTCCTTGTTGTCCTTGCTTGGTGAAGGCAAAGTGAAAACCATTGATCAAATCTATCTTTTAGTTGATTTTCTTTTATCTTTTAGTTTAGTTAAACCTCCCAATTAATATCTTTTTCCTTTTGTTTATTGAACTTTAATAAGTTGCGTGGATTCTTAATTAGCTCGATCGCGTTTACATTATTCTCTTTGGGTTTGACCCTGACATCAGTTGGGAATTATAAAGATTCGAGTGAAAACAAGTCAAATAGAGCAAAAAGAAGCTACTGGTCACTGGCATCAAATTGGCCATCGGGACCGCGAGAGTAAGGTCACGTGATCACGATGCACAGATACTCAAAGCCACATGAATGCAAGAGTGTAGTCACACGATCACGTGAATGGAAATCATAGAACCTCACAATCGCAAAGGTATACACGCGATCGCGATGAGGCATAATCAACTACATGACATATTTTGAAATTATCACTTTTGGCAAACCCAATTCACATAAAACTCTTCTCAGCTGAATGAGAATCAATCTTTGGCAAATTTCACAACTCTTCAAAAGCTTGGGGAGCAAGATCATCAATCAACACCATAGGAGTGAAGATTTGGATGCTCTTTATTGTAAAATCTTTAGTTTCCATTCTTCAACTCTTGTTCTTAATTGCTAATGTGTAGTATTAAATTGTTGATTTGAGACTTGGGTTGTATTAGAGATAATGCTTAAACTGGGTTTCTAATTCTAAATCTTGTGCTTTCTCTTGATTTAACATGTAGGTCTATTGAATCTTCCATGCCTTAATCTTATAGTTGATGGTTGCAAACATTGACTTAGCATATTAATTGTGTTCTTGCTTGAGAGAGGAGTTCCTCAATTCGGGAAGGTCTAATAGTGGGGATTTGGGGTTTCCACTCTAGATCAAGGTGAGAGATAGTTTGGTTGCCGGAAAATCCCATCTAAGAGTTGGGGTTAGAAATAGCCTAACTCACCCAAGTTAATTTGTTGGTTATTGCTCACTCGTGGTGTTTCGAGAGAACCCATGAGGATAGTTGCTTGATTGTTTGAAAGACGGTTGAGCACACCTTTAGCCAAGACTACATACATGTTAATCGGGTGCAAGTCTTGTGAACTGAATTTCCATTCCCAATTCTTCCTTGTTGTTCTTGCTTGGTGAAAGCAAGGTGAAAACCATTGATCAAATCTATCTTTTATTTGATTTTCTTTTATCTTTTAGTTTAGTTAAACCTCCCAATTGATATCTTTTTCCTTTTATTGATTGAACTCTAATAAGTTTACTGGATTCTTTATTAGCTCGATCGCGATTACATTATTCTCTTTGGGTTTGACCCTGACATCTGTTGGGAATTATAAAGATTCGAGTAAAAATAAGTCAAATAGAGCAAAAAGAAGCTGCTGGTCACTCGCATCAAATTGGCCATCGCGACCGCGAGAGTAAGGTCATGTGATCACGATGCACAGATACTCAAAGCTACACGAATGCAAGAGTGTAGTCATGCGACCGCGTGAAAGGAAATCATAGAACCTCACAATCGCAAAGGTATACACGCGATCGCGATGAGGCATAATAACCTACATGACATTTTTTAAATTCTCACTTTTGGCAACCCCAATTAACATAAAACTCTTCTCAGCTGAATGAGAATCTATCTTTGGAAAATTTCACAACTCTTGAAAATCTTGGAGAGCAAGATCATCAATCAACACCATAGAAGTGAAGATTTGGATGCTCTTTATTGTAAAATCTTTAGTTTCCATTCTTCAACTCTTGTTCTTAATTGCTAATGTGTAGTATTAAATTGTTGATTTGAGACTTGGGTTGTATTAGAGATAATGCTTAAATTGGGTTTCTAATTCTAAATCTTGTGCTTTCTCTTGATTTAACATGTAGGTCTATTGAATCTTCCATGCCTTAATCTTATAGTTGATGGTTGCAAACATTGACTTAGCATATTAATTGTGTTCTTGCTTGAGAGAGGAGTTCCTCAATTCGGGAAGGTCTAATAGTGGGGATTTGGGGTTTCCACTCTAGATCAAGGTGAGAGATAGTTTGGTTGCCGGAAAATCCCATCTAAGAGTTGGGGTTAGAAATAGCCTAACTCACCCAAGTTAATTTGTTGGTTATTGCTCACTCGTGGTGTTTCGAGAGAACCCATGAGGATAGTTGCTTGATTGTTTGAAAGACGGTTGACCACACCTTTAGCCAAGACTACCCACATGTTAATCTGGTGCAAGTCTTTTGAATTGAATTTCCATTCCCAATTCTTCCTTGTTGTTCTTGCTTGGTGAAAGCAAGGTGAAAACCATTGATCAAATCTATCTTTTATTTGTTTTTCTTTTATCTTTTAGTTTAGTTAAACCTCCCAATTGATATCTTTTTCCTTTTATTGATTGAACTTTAATAAGTTTCCTGGATTCTTTATTAGCTCGATCGCGATTACATTATTCTCTTTGGGTTTGACCCTGACATCTGTTGGGAATTATAAAGATTCGAGTGAAAACAAGTCAAATAGAGAAAAAAGAAGGTGCTGGTCAGTGGCATCAAATTGGCCATCGCGACCGCGATAGTAAGGTCACGTGATCACGATGCACAGATACTCAAAGTCACACGAATGCAAGAGTGTAGTCACGTGACCGCGTGAAAGGAAATCATAGAACCTTACAATCGCAAAGGTATACATGCGATCGCGATGAGGCATAATCAACTACATGACATTTTTTAAATTCTCACTTTTGGCAACCCCAATTAACATAAAACTCATCTCAGCTGAATGAGAATCTATCTTTGGAAAATTTCACAACTCTTGAAAAGCTTGGAGAGCAAGATCATCAATCAACACCATAGAAGTGATGATTTGGATGCTCTTTATTGTACAATCTTTAGTTTCCATTCTTCAACTCTTGTTCTTAATTGCTAATGTGTAGTATTAAATTGTTGATTTGAGACTTGGGTTGTATTAGAGATAATGCTTAAATTGGGTTTCTAATTCTAAATCTTGTGCTTTCTCTTGATTTAACATGTAGGTCTATTGAATCTTCCATGCCTTAATCTTATAGTTGATGGTTGCAAACATTGACTTAGCATATTAATTGTGTTCTTGCTTGAAAGAGGAGTTCCTCAATTCGGGAAGGTCTAATTGTGGGGATTTGGGGTTTCCACTCTAGATCAAGGTAAGAGATAGTTTGGTTTCCGGAAAATCCCATCTAAGAGTTGGGGTTAGAAATAGCCTAACTCACCCAAGTTAATTTGTTGGTTATTGCTCACTCGTGGTGTTTCGAGAGAACCCATGAGGATAGTTGCTTGATTGTTTGAAAGACGGTTGAGCACACCTTTTTCCAAGTTTACCCACATGTTAATCGGGTGCAAGTCTTGTGAATTGAATTTCCATTCCCAATTCTTCCTTGTTGTCCTTGCTTGGTGAAAGCAAGGTGAAAACCATTGATCAAATCTATCTTTTATTTGATTTTCTTTTATCTTTTAGTTTAGTTAAACCTCCCAATTGATATCTTTTTCCTTTTGTTGATTGAACTTTATTAAGTTGCCTGGATTCTTAATTAGCTCGATCGCGATTACATTATTCTCTTTGGGCTTGACCCTGACATCTGTTGGGAATTATAAAGATTCGAGTGAAAACAAGTCAAATAGAGAAAAAAAAAGCTGCTGGTCACTGGCATCAAATTGGCCATCGCGACCGCGAGAGTAAGGTCACGTGATCACGATGCACAGATACTCAAAGCCACACGAGTGCAAGAGTGTAGTCATGCGACCACGTGAAAGGAAATCATAGAACCTCACAATGGCAAAGGTATACACGCGATCGCGATGAGGCATAATCAACTACATGATATATTTTGAAATTCTCACTTTTGGCAACCCCAATTAACATAAAACTCTTCTCAGCTGAATGAGAATCTATCTTTGGAAAATTTCACAACTCTTGAAAAGCTTGGAGAGCAAGATCATCAATCAACACCATAGAAGTGAAGATTTGGATGCTCTTTATTGTACAATCTTTAGTTTCCATTCTTCAACTCTTGTTCTTAATTGCTAATGTGTAGGATTAAATTGTTGATTTGAGACTTGGGTTGTATTAGAGATAATGCTTAAATTGGGTTTCTAATTCTAAATCTTGTGCTTTCTCTTGATTTAACATATAGGTCTATTGAATCTTCCATGCCTTAATCTTATAGTTGATGGTTGCAAACATTGACTTAGCATATTAATTGTGTTCTTGCTTGAAAGAGGAGTTCCTCAATTCGGGAAGGTCTAATTGTGGGGATTTGGGGGTTCCACTCTAGATCAAGGTGAGAGATAGTTTGGTTTCCGAAAAATCCCATCTAAGAGTTGGGGCTAGAAATAGCCTAACTCACCCAAGTTAATTTGTTGGTTATTGCTCACTCGTGGTGTTTTGAGAGAACCCATGAGGATAGTTGCTTGATTGTTTGAAAGACGGTTGAGCACACCTTTATCCAAGTCTACCCACATGTTAATCGGTTGCAAGTCTTGTGAATTAAATTTCCATTCCCAATTCTTCCTTGTCGTCCTTGCTTGGTGAAGGCAAGGTGAAAACCATTGATCAAATCTATCTTTTATTTGATTTTCTTTTATCTTTTAGTTTAGTTAAACCTCCCAATTGATATCTTTTTCCTTTTTTTGATTCAACTTTAATAAGTTGCCTGGATTTTTTATTAGCTCGATCGCGATTACATTATTCTCTTTGGGCTTGACCCTGACATCTGTTGGGAATTATAAAGATTCGAGTGAAAACAAGTCAAATAGAGAAAAAAGAAGGTGCTGGTCAGTGGCATCAAATTGGCCATCGCGACCGTGATAGTAAGGTCACGTGATCACGATGCACAGATACTCAAAGTCACACGAATGCAAGAGTGTAGTCACGCGACCGCGTGAAAGGAAATCATAGAACCTCACAATCGCAAAGGTATACACGCGATCGCGATGAGGCATAATCAACTACATGACATTTTTTAAATTCTCACTTTTGGCAACCCCAATTAACATAAAACTCTTCTCAGCTGAATGAGAATCTATCTTTGGAAAATTTCACAACTCTTGAAAAGCTTGGAGAGCAAGATCATCAATCAACACCATAGAAGTGAAGATTTGGATGCTCTTTATTGTAAAATCTTTAGTTTCCATTCTTCAACTCTTGTTCTTAATTGCTAATGTGTAGTATTAAATTGTTGATTTGAGACTTGCGTTGTATTAGAGATAATGCTTAAATTGGGTTTCTAATTCTAAATCTTGTGCTTTCTCTTGATTTAACATGTAGGTCTATTGAATCTTCCATGCCTTAATCTTATAGTTGATGGTTGCAAACATTGACTTAGCATATTAATTGTGTTCTTGCTTGAGAGAGGAGTTCCTCAATTCGGGAAGGTCTAATAGTGGGGATTTGGGGTTTCCACTCTAGATCAAGGTGAGAGATAGTTTGGTTGCCGGAAAATCCCATCTAAGAGTTGGGGTTAGAAATAGCCTAACTCACCCAAGTTAATTTGTTGGTTATTGCTCACTCGTGGTGTTTCGAGAGAACCCATTAGGATAGTTGCTTGATTGTTTGAAAGACGGTTGAGCACACCTTTAGCCAAGACTACCTACATGTTAATCGGGTGCAAGTCTTGTGAACTGAATTTCCATTCCCAATTCTTCCTTGTTGTTCTTGCTTGGTGAAAGCAAGGTGAAAACCATTGATCAAATCTATCTTTTTTTTGATTTTCTTTTATCTTTTAGTTTAGTTAAACCTCCCAATTGATATCTTTTTCCTTTTATTGATTGAACTTTAATAAGTTTCCTGGATTCTTTATTAGCTCGATCGCGATTACATTATTCTCTTTGGGTTTGACCCTGACATCTGTTGGGAATTATAAAGATTCGAGTAAAAATAAGTCAAATAGAGCAAAAAGAAGCTGCTGGTCACTCGCATCAAATTGGCCATCGCGACCGCGAGAGTAAGGTCATGTGATCACGATGCACATATACTCAAAGCAACACGAATGCAAGAGTGTAGTCACGCGACCGCGTGAAAGGAAATAATAGAACCTCACAATCGCAAAAGGTATACACGCGATCGCGATGAGGCATAATCAACTACATGACATATTTTGAAATTCTCACTTTTGGCAACCCCAATTCACATAAAAATCTTCTCAGCTGAATGAGAATCTATCTTTGGCAAATTTCACAACTCTTGAAAATCTTGGAGAGCAAGATCATCAATCAACACCATAGGAGTAAAGATTTGGATGCTCTTTATTGTAAAATCTTTAGTTTCCATTCTTCAACTCTTGTTCTTAATTGCTAATGTGTAGTATTAAATTTTTGATTTGAGACCTGGGTTGTATTAGAGATAATGCTTAAATTGGGTTTCTAATTCTAAATCTTGTGCTTTCTCTTGATTTAACATGTAGGTCTATTGAATCTTCCATGCCTTAATCTTATAGTTGATGGTTGCAAACATTGACTTAGCATATTAATTGTGTTCTTGTTTGAGAGAGGAGTTCCTCAATTCGCGAAGGTCTAATAGTGGGGATTTGGGGTTTCCACTCTAGATCAAGGTAAGAGATAGTTTGGTTGCCGGAAAATCCCATCTAAGAGTTGGGGTTAGAAATAGCCAAACTCACCCAAGTTAATTTGTTGGTTATTGCTCACTCGTGGTGTTTCGAGAGAACCCATGAGGATAGTTGCTTGACTGTTTGAAAGACGGTTGAGCACACCTTTAGCCAAGACTACCCACATGTTAATCGGGTGCAAGTCTTGTGAATTGAATTTCCATTCCCAATTCTACCTTGTTGTCCTTGCTTGGTGAAAGCAAGGTGAAAACCATTGATCAAATCTATCTTTTATTTGATTTTCTTTTATCTTTTAGTTTAGTTAAACCTCCCAATTGATATATTTTTCCTTTTGTTGATTGAACTTTAATAAGTTGCCTGGATTCTTTATTAGCTCAATCGTGATTACATTATTCTCTTTGGGTTTGACCCTGACATCTGTTGGGAATTATAAAGATTCGAGTGAAAACAAGTCAAATAGAGCAAAAAGAAGCTGCTGGTCACTCGCATCAAATTGGCCATCGCGACCGCGAGAGTAAGGTCATGTGATCACGATGCACAGATACTCAAAGCTACATGAATGCAAGAGTGTAGTCATGCGACCGCGTGAAAGGAAATAATAGAACCTCACAATCGCAAAAGGTATACACGCGATCGCGATGAGGCATAATCAACTACATGACATATTTTGAAATTCTCACTTTTGGCAACCCCAATTCACATAAAAATCTTCTCAGCTGAATGAGAATCTATCTTTGGCAAATTTCACAACTCTTGAAAATCTTGGAGAGCAAGATCATCAATCAACACCATAGGAGTAAAGATTTGGATGCTCTTTATTGTAAAATCTTAAGTTTCCATTCTTCAACTCTTGTTCTTAATTGCTAATGTGTAGTATTAAATTATTGATTTGAGACTTGGGTTGTATTAGAGATAATGCTTAAATTGGGTTTCTAATTCTAAATCTTGTGCTTTCTCTTGATTTAACATGTAGGTCTATTGAATCTTCCAAGCCTTAATCTTATAGTTGATGGTTGCAAACATTGACTTAGCATATTAATTTTGTTCTTGCTTGAAAGAGGAGTTCCTCAATTCGGGAAGGTATAATAGTGGGGATTTGGGGTTTCCACTCTAGATTAAGGTGAGAGATAGTTTGGTTTCCGGAAAATCCCATCTAAGAGTTGGGGTTAGAAATAGCCTAACTCACCCAAGTTAATTTGTTGGTTATTGCTCACTCGTGGTGTTTCGAGAGAACCCATGAGGATAGTTGCTTGATTGTTTGAAAGACGGTTGAGCACACCTTTATCCAAGTCTACCCACATGTTAATCGGGTGCAAGTCTTGTGAATTGAATTTCCATTCCCAATTCTTCCTTGTTGTCCTTGCTTGGTGAAGGCAAGGTGAAAACCATTGATCAAATCTATCTTTTATTTGATTTTCTTTTATCTTTTAGTTTAGTTAAACCTCCCAATTGATATCTTTTTCCTTTTGTTGATTGAACTTTAATAAGTTGCCTGGATTCTTTATTAGCTCGATCGCGATAACATTATTCTCTTTGGGCTTGACCCTGAAATCTGTTGGGAATTATAAAGATTCGAGTGAAAATAAGTCAAATAGAGAAAAAAGAAGTTGCTGGTCACTGGCATCAAATTGGCCATCGCGACCGCGAGAGTAAGGTCACTCGATCACGATGCACAGATACTTAAAGCCACATGAATGCAAGAGTGTAGTCACGCGACCGCGTGAAAGGAAATCATAGAACCTCACAATCGCAAAAGGTATACACGCGATCGCGATGAGGCATAATCAACTACATGACATTTTTTAAATTCCCACTTTTGGCAACCCAATTAACATAAAACTCTTCTCAGCTGAATGAGAATCAATCTTTGGAAAATTTCACAACTCTTGAAAAGCTTGGAGAGCAAGATCATCAATCAACACCATAGAAGTGAAGATTTGGATGCTCTTTATTGTAAAATCTTTAGTTTCCATTCTTCAACTCTTGTTCTTAATTGCTAATGTGTAGTATTAAATTGTTGATTTGAGACTTGGGTTGTATTAGAGAAAATGCTTAAATTGGGTTTCTAATTCTAAATCTTGTGCTTTCTCTTGATTTAACATGTAGGTCTATTGAATCTTCCATGCCTTAATCTTATAGTTGATGGTTGCAAACATTGACTTAGCATATTAATTGTGTTCTTGCTTGAGAGAGGAGTTCCTCAATTTGGGAAGGTCTAATAGTGGGGATTTGGCGTTTCCACTCTAGATCAAGGTGAGAGATAGTTTGGTTGCCGGAAAATCCCATCTAAGAGTTGTGGTTAGAAATAGCCTAACTCACCCAAGTTAATTTGTTGGTTATTGCTCACTCGTGGTGTTTCGAGAGAACCAATGAGGATAGTTGCTTGATTGTTTGAAAGACGGTTGAGCACACCTTTAGCCAAGACTACCCACATGTTAATCGGGTGCAAGTCTTGTGAATTGAATTTCCATTCCCAATTCTTCCTTGTTGTCCTTGCTTGGTGAAAGAAAGGTGAAAACCATTGATCAAATCTATCTTTTATTTGATTTTCTTTTATATTTTAGTTTAGTTAAACCTCCCAATTGATATCTTTTTCCTTTTGTTGATTGAACTTTAATAAGTTGCCTGGATTCTTTATTGGCTCTATCGCGATTACATTATTCTCTTTGGGTTTGACCCTGACATCTGTTGGGAATTATAAAGATTCGAGTGAAAATAAGTCAAATAGAGCAAAAAGAAGATGCTCGTCACTGGAATCAAATTGGCCCTCGCGACCGCGAGAGTAAGGTCACGTGATCACGATGCACAGGTACTCAAAGCCACACGAATGCAAGAGTGTAGTCACGCGACCGCGTGAAAGGAAATCATAGAACCTCACAATCGCAAAAGGTATACACGCGATCGCGATGAGGCATAATCAACTACATGACATATTTTGAAATTCTAACTTTTGGCAACCCCAATTCACACAAAACTCATCTCAGCTGAATGAGAATCTATCTTTGGGAAATTTCACAACTCTTGAAAAGCTTGGAGAGCAAGATCATCAATCAACACCATAGTAGTGAAGATTTGGATGCTCTTTATTGTAAAATCTTTAGTTTCCATTCTTCAACTCTTGTTCTTAATTGCTAATGTGTAGTATTAAATTGTTGATTTGAGACTTGGGTTGTATTAGAGATAATGCTTAAATTGGGTTTCTAATTCTAAATCTTGTGCTTTCTCTTGATTTAACATGTAGGTCTATTGAATCTTCCATGCCTTAATCTTATAGTTGATGGTTGCAAACATTGACTTAGCATATTAATTGTGTTCTTGTTTGAGAGAGGAGTTCCTCAATTCGCGAAGGTCTAATAGTGGGGATTTGGGGTTTCCACTCTAGATCAAGGTAAGAGATAGTTTGGTTGCCGGAAAATCCCATCTAAGAGTTGGGGTTAGAAATAGCCAAACTCACCCAAGTTAATTTGTTGGTTATTGCTCACTCGTGGTGTTTCGAGAGAACCCATGAGGATAGTTGCTTGACTGTTTGAAAGACGGTTGAGCACACCTTTAGCCAAGACTACCCACATGTTAATCGGGTGCAAGTCTTGTGAATTGAATTTCCATTCCCAATTCTACCTTGTTGTCCTTGCTTGGTGAAAGCAAGGTGAAAACCATTGATCAAATCTATCTTTTATTTGATTTTCTTTTATCTTTTAGTTTAGTTAAACCTCCCAATTGATATATTTTTCCTTTTTTTTGATTGAACTTTAATAAGTTGCCTGGATTCTTTATTAGCTCAATCGCGATTACATTATTCTCTTTGGGTTTGACCCAGATATCTGTTGGGAATTATAAAGATTCAAGTGAAAATAAGTCAAATAGAGAAAAAAGAAGCTGCTGGTCACTGGCATCAAGTTGGCCATCGCGACCGCGAGAGTAAGGTCACGTGATCACGATGCACAGATACTCAAAGCCACACGAATGCAAGAGTGTAGTCACGCGACCGCGTGAAAGGAAATCATAGAACCTTACAATCGCAAAGGTATACACGCAATCGCGATGAGGCATAATCAACTACATGACATATTTTGAAATTCTCAGTTTTTGCAACCCCAATTAACATAAAACACTTCTCAGCTGAATGAGAATCTATCTTTGGCAAATTTCAAAACTCTTGAAAAGCTTGGAGATCAAGATCATCAATCAACACCATAGGAGTGAAGATTTTGATGCTCTTTATTGTAAAATCTTTAGTTTCCATTCTTCAGCTCTTGTTCTTAATTGCTAATGTATAGTATTAAATTGTTGATTTGAGACTTGGGTTGTATTAGAGATAATGCTTAAATTGGTTTTCTAATTCTAAATCTTGAGCTTTCTCTTGATTTAACATGTAGGTCTATTGAATCTTCCATGCCTTAATCTTATAGTTGATGGTTGCAAACATTGACTTAGCATATTAATTGTGTTCTTGTTTGAGAGAGGAGTTCCTCAATTCGCGAAGGTCTAATAGTGGGGATTTGGGGTTTCCACTCTAGATCAAGGTAAGAGATAGTTTGGTTGCCGGAAAATCCCATCTAAGAGTTGGGGTTAGAAATAGCCAAACTCACCCAAGTTAATTTGTTGGTTATTGCTCACTCGTGGTGTTTCGAGAGAACCCATGAGGATAGTTGCTTGACTGTTTGAAAGACGGTTGAGCACACCTTTAGCCAAGACTACCCACATGTTAATCGGGTGCAAGTCTTGTGAATTGAATTTCCATTCCCAATTCTACCTTGTTGTCCTTGCTTGGTGAAAGCAAGGTGAAAACCATTGATCAAATCTATCTTTTATTTGATTTTCTTTTATCTTTTAGTTTAGTTAAACCTCCCAATTGATATATTTTTCCTTTTGTTGATTGAACTTTAATAAGTTGCCTGGATTCTTTATTAGCTCAATCGTGATTACATTATTCTCTTTGGGTTTGACCCTGACATCTGTTGGGAATTATAAAGATTCGAGTGAAAACAAGTCAAATAGAGCAAAAAGAAGCTGCTGGTCACTGGCATCAAATTGGCCATCGCGACCGCGAGAGTAAGGTCATGTGATCACGATGCACAGATACTCAAAGCCACACAAATGCAAGAGTGTAGTCACGCGACCGCGTGAAAGGAAATCATAGAACCTCACAATCGCAAAAGGTATACATGCGATCGCGATGAGGCATAATCAACTACATGACATATTTTGAAATTCTCACTTTTGGCAACCCCAATTCACATAAAACTCTTCTGAGCTGAATGAGAATCTATCTTTGTCAAATTTCACAACTCTTGAAAAGCTTGGAGAGCAAGATAATCAATCAACACCATAGGAGTGAAGATTTGGATGCTCTTTATTGAAAAATCTTTAGTTTCCATTCTTCAACTCTTGTTCTTAAATGCTAATGTGTAGTATTAAATTGTTGATTTGAGACTTGGGTTGTATTAGAGATAATGCTTAAATTGGGTTTCTAATTCTAAATCTTGTGCTTTCTCTTGATTTAACATGTAGGTCTATTGAATCTTCCATGCCTTAATCTTATAGTTGATGGTTGCAAACATTGACTTAGCATATTAATTGTGTTCTTGCTTGAGAGAGGAGTTCCTCAATTCGGGAAGGTCTAATAGTGGGGATTTGGGGTTTCCACTCTAGATCAAGGTGAGAGATAGTTTGGTTGCCGAAAAATCCCATCTAAGAGTTGGGGTTAGAAATAGCCTAACTAACCCAAGTTAATTTGTTGGTTATTGCTCACTCGTGGTGTTTCGAGAGAATCCATGAGTATAGTTGCTTGATTGTTTGAAAGACGGTTGAGCACACCTTTAGCCAAGACTACCCACATGTTAATCGGGTGCAAGTCTTGTGAATTGAATTTCCATTCCCAATTCTTCCTTGTTGTCCTTGCTTGGTGAAAGCAAGGTGAAAACCATTGATCAAATCTATCTTTTATTTGATTTTCTTTTATCTTTTAGTTTAGTTAAACCTCCCAATTGATATCTTTTTCCTTTTGTTGATTGAACTTTAATAAGTTGCCTAGATTCTTTATTAGTTCGATCGCAATTATATTATTCTTTTTGGGTTTGACCCTGACATCTGTAGGGAATTATAAATGTATTCTGCTTAACGATCATCGATACCTCCATCTTTGGAGAGTACATTTGAGCGTTATCAAAAATGACGCCATTGTCGGAGAATAATTTGGCGTATTGACTTAGTTTAGAATTTGAGTTTACTTACTCTAGTTTAATTTTTGTGAATAGTTGTTTTTATTTTATTTGGTTTTATTATGTTTAATGATGCCATAGCATCTCAAAGTGAGGATGTTATGAATGAGGCAAGCTTGAAGGTAAAGATGCCCAAATCCCACTCCAACCATTTTTCAACTTTAAGTTTGATTAAATGGATGAAATTCAAAATAATCAAGCTTTCAGAAGACCTTAGAATGAGGATGGATGAAAGTTTATCTGGTTTTAAGTTTGTCGTGGAAAGAAGGCAAAGCGACCTTTCTCGCTTGAAGGAGAAAAAGTGCGAAATGTGAAATCAAGAGAATTGCCTTCTCATGTTCAAACATTCACCCTGGGATTTTCACCGAAAGTTTGATTCAAGTTTGGGTCAAAGGTTCAAATCTTCCAAGTGGAAATCTAGATAGTGAGGTAACTTGCATCACACCGCTATATTAAATTGTACGCTTGATGGGAGGCAACCCATCATTTTTATGCTTTACTTCACTTTTTGTTTCCTTTTGATTTGTTTTTAGGTGCCCAAAGGAATGAGAAGAGGAACAAAGTGTTGAAAAGCACCAAAAATACCTCTGAAAAATGTGCTTTTCGCACCTAGAAGAGTGCCCGTCGCACAAGCAAACAGTGAACTGAGCAAAAATCTTGGCCTATGTGAAATTGGTGCATTTTGTACCTCCTAAAGGGCCCATCACACCCGACTTCACATGACAGAATAGTGCACTGGGAAGAATTCTGAAATTTCAGCATGATCTTAGGCATCACAATCGCGACCATTTACTATCGTGATCGCGATGAGGTAAAATCTCAATAACTCTTTGTGATCGCGTGAAGCACTTTGCGATCATGTGGAGTTGTGTGATCTTAACTCATTGTGATCGCAAGATAAGGTCACACGATCACGAGACAATGAACAGTTTCCAGGTAAATAAAGTTCAAACAAGCCATTTCAAAAGCAAAAAAAAATTGGCTTTGAAACTTGGTTCTTTTCTCTCCTAAGGCAAGAATAAAATCTTCCATCAACTTCAATTCCGTAGCACCATTGCAACTCCTCAGGTACGGTCCCTATTTTTTCTTCTTTGATGCGCCCTGATTGTGCTAAAGTGATCGTTTTTAACCACCCAAGTGAGTGTCAATTTTTCCTTTCTACATAATGTTTCAATCGGATGTTGTGGTATGAAATTATGGGTAAAATCTGGTTGGCGGTTAGAAGTCTATTGGTTTGCTGATTTTTGGGATAAATAGTGACCCCCATGTGGTGTAAAAATGGTGAACTAAAAGAAGCAAAGCACCTGTTCGACAAAATGTTTGAACGAATTTTTCTGGGCTGGAAGATGACCTTCACGATAGCAATGCCCAATCCCACAATCGCGATGACCAACTTCCCTGAGCTTTGTGATCCCGATGACCTATTGCGCGATTGTGATGACTTAATTTTCTGAAAAAAATATATTGGTCTTCGCAATCGCGATGCCCAATCCTGCGATCACAATGACCCATTTTCATAGTCCCAAAAATAGCAACTCTGCCCAGCTCTGCCTGCGATCATTTTGTCTTATTTCATTGGCCTAATCATGTCCCAATACATTGATTTACATGCCTATATTAGTGTTTGACAATTTTGTTCCTTGTGTAGGTACTTTAAGCTTGACAATGGTCAAAATTAAACATGAATATGCCAACCAAGTGGTCCACGAAGAGTACTTTGACCAAGGAACCTTCATCTCCCTCAAGTGCTCCTAACTATATGACCGTCACTTGACGAAGCCAATCACAAGGGAGCAAGGTATTATATTGGATGTATTGGAGGAGAAATGGGCCGAATTCTATGGGAAGTTGGTTGGCAGTTGGTGGTTATGCTTCACCACCGAGCCTATCAAGGCGAATTTTGTTGTGGTCTGAGAGTTCTATGCTAATGCAGCTTAGACAGGCTTTGCCAATAACTTAATAGTGCAGATGTGGGGCAAGTTGGTTCAATTTGATCTGAATTTGATCAATTGATACTATAACCTCTCGAATGCCGACAATGCCATCTTCAAAGCCCGAGCTATAGAATTTGAGACCGGTTGGTTTGTGGAACACTTGTATGATGGCATGATTTCGCAATGGATAGCATTGCATACAAGGATTCAGTCATCCGAGTTTAACCTTGAAGCCTACACTTGGATTTTGATCATTTGCACCCGAGTTATGCCTTCCAAGAATGAATCTGATGTGATCACCGACAAAGCAAAGGTTATTTTTGCTATGATGGAGGGTCTTTCGATGAATGTAGGAAAGTTAATTGTGCAAGAAATTCAACAAGTGGTGCTCGAAGATATCAAAAGTCTGCTTTTCCCTTCATTGATTACATACCTATTCTACCAAGCCAGGGTCGTCAAGAAAGATGAACAAATGAGAGAAAGCCCAAGAAAATAATTCACCCTTTGAAGAAGAGAGAGTCTGTGCAAGCAGCGAAGAAGAGGAAAATTGATGTGGATTCACCATACTTTGGTCTATTCCCCGAGTCTAGCAAAGCACGTGAGTCAGACATTGCTGCCAAGGCTATTGGTCCCATCAAAATTAGGCCCCCGACACTCCACCACATCTCCAACCAGGTATATGGCATGGATGCTCAGATTTGTCAGATCGTAGCAGGTCTACCTTTGGGTCCGGGTGAGAGTTCCACCACACTGGCATTCGAGCTGTCATCCTCAACTAGTACTATTGGCCCTACACTACCTAGTGTAGTGAGCCAACAGATGCACATCAAGGAGAGGTTGGACAAGGTAGAGAGGTGACAGAAAAAGCAGAGGGACCACAACAAGAAGCAAAGCAAGTTCCTCACGAAGATAATGAGCACTCTGAGATAGCTGTGTGGGTCTGAGGCTGAGGATGATGCTGATGAGGCATATTGGGTCCTTTTGAGGCCTAGCAACTCTGGTTCTAAGTGATACACCCTTCAGGGAGCCTCCTAAAACTCTTATCTTATTTTGGTGCAGTGAGGGCACTCCACGATATTAGTTGGGGGTGGCTGGCACTTTATCTATCATGCTGTTTTATTTTGGATATTGTGTCCTTATCGAGATTTTTTTTTGATTGTTGGATATTGGTGCACCTTTGTAGGGATTTATTTTGGATATTGTGCCCTTGCTGAGCTTGTTTTGTTTTGAATGTTGGATATCGGTTTGCCTTTGTCGAGCTTGTTTTTATAATGGTGTGCGCTCGTCGGGTGTGTTTGTTGCTGTGGTTCAAATTGATCGTTTAGATTGTTAGTTTCTTTATTTGTAGCTTCTTTGATCTCTTTTTATATATGGTTTGTTGGATGTTTTGAAGCCAGGGGAAGTCTGAGTACCCGCTAGTCTAGATAGAACTTGTCGAAGTTGGGAACACTATGTCATACTTATCGATGTACGAACTGCATGAGCTTTACACAAGCCACTCTCTGGCTTGTGCGTTGCACGTGTAACCCGCACTTTGACATGTGCAAAAAGCACGTGCTTGTGTTTTGGGGATGATTGTATTATTAAACCTTGAGCAACCACATTGATATAGTTAGATGAATTGGCCCAATGATAGACTGAGTGACGCCATTTTTAAGGAAAAATCATCGTCTTTTGAGATAGTGGAAGTGATTGACTTGTTTTGTACTAATGAAATTAGTCTTGCATGCTAAGTGAAATAGGCATACTCCTCCAAAAAAATTTGTGAAAAGTGCATGGCAAAGAATGATGTTTGTGACAGCTCTTTTGATATTTTTGTGACTCTTAACTCATTAACTGTTTTTTGTAGAATGTGACTCCATTTATTCTTATTTAGGAAATAAAAAATTATCCTTCTTGAATGATTCACATGCTATGTGTTGGGAGGTTTAGTGAATAATTCTTGTGCTCACTTGTGTTAACTAGAACTTGTCCGGTTAGTCTTTAATGTTAGTCATAATTACTCTTGGTTGGAGAAATGATCTTAGGCCTTCTTTGTGATTGATTGAAGCCTACTTAGCCTTAAAAGCCACTATTGTACTTAGATTGAATCATTAGTCACTCCTCTTGAGCCTACTATATTTTCTTTGGCAACCTCGGTACAAGCTTTGAACCATTGTGAAATGAATCCATCTCTTAAACCAGTCCCTCCTTAAAATCTACAAGTGTGAAATCGAGGCTAAAAGGCTAAGTTTGGGGTTTGATGAAAGGTAACTTGGAGGAGTTCTTGATGAACTTGTATTTGTTTGTTGCTTAAAAATAATTTCCAAAAAGAAGGAAGATTTCGAAAAGAAAAGCAAAGAGGAAAGGAAACAAGAAAATCCTCCAAGGTGAAAAATGATAAAAGTCGGGGCTTCAAATAAAATAAAGTGAAATGGTGCCTCGTGTTGAATGAAAATGAAAGAAATGTCTTTGGTTTCAAATTGAAAAAGTTGTGTAGATTTTGAGGAGGATATAGTAAGTTGATCCCAAATGCGTATCCTACCCGTCCCCGAGCCTACATTACAATCTTAGAAAAGCCCTTTGTGATCTCCAACCGATTGTTCTTAAGCTAGTGGCGAATAAAAATAAGGGCAAGCCTATGGTTGATACTTGTTAGTACTTGAAATTCCTTGTGAGTGTGAGTATTTGTATTTGTTCCTTGTGATTGTCTTTATACATAATGTGTTTTTGGGACTTTGGTTCTTGTGAGGGCATGCGAATTAGGATAGTTGGTGACATTGATAAACTCCGAAAATGAGTCAATTGAGCATGTTTTGGTAATCTAGTGGTTTTGAGTCACATCTTGAGGATTGGATGTTGTTACTTGGTTGTTCTTAATGTTCCATTGCATCCTTGAATTGTGTTTTGAATAGAGGGGAATGCTTAGATTAAGTTATCATGCAATTGACTAATCGTTAGTACCAACCGAAGTCATACTTGGTGATTGAAATAGGTTTTCCTTGGCTTGAAGTGATGTCTTTGCACTTGTGTTGTGTTCCTCTTGAAATAGAATTTTTAGTTGCTTGAGGACAAGAAATAGTTCAACTTTGGGGTTTGATAAGTTGGTATTCTACCTACTTATTTAGCTTCTAATCTTATGCTTTTGCTAGTATAAAGTGGATAAATAGTTCAATTTGACACATATTACTTCTATTTTACAGGTTTATGTGTTTTAGAAGAGTTTGAGAAAGATTTGAGTGAAAACAAGTCAAATGGAGCAAAAAGGAGCTATTGGTCACTGTCATCAAATTAACCATTGCGATCGTGGGAGTGAGGTCACGCGATCACGATGCATAGAAACTCAAAGCCACGCAACTTCGAGAGTGGAGTCACGTAACTGCATAGTAGGAAATCATAGAACCTCATGATCACGAAGTTCATACACGCGACCGCAATGAAGGAATCATCAGCTGCAGGACAGATTTGGAAATTCCCTCTTTTGGAAACCCCAATTCACATGAAAATCTTCACAGCTGTTTGGGAATCTATCATTGGAAAATTTCACAACTCATGACAAGCTTGTAGAGCAAGCTCATCAACCAACACCATAGGAGTGAAGATTTGGATGCTCTTTATTGTAAAAACTTTAGTTTCCATTCTTCAACTCTTGTTCTTAATTGCTAATGTGCAGGATTAAATTATTGATTTGAGACTTGGGTTGTATTAGAGATAATGCTTAAATTGGGTTTCTAATTCTAAATCTTGTACTTTCTCTTGATTTAACATGTGGGTCTATTGAATCTTCGATGCATTAATCTTATAGTTGATGGTTGCAAACATTGACTTCACATACTAATTGTGTTCTTTCTTGAAAGAGGAGTTCCTCAATTTGGGAAGGTTTAATAATGGGGATTTGGGGTTTCCACTCTAAATCAAGGCTAGAGATAGTTTGGATACCGAAAACTCCCATCTAAGAGTTGGGGTTAGAAATAGCCTAACTCACCCAAGTTAATTTGTTGGTTATTGCTCACTCATGGTATTTCGAGAGAACCCATGAGGATAGTTGCTTGATTAGTTGAAAGATGGTTGAGCACACTTTTAGCCAAGACTACCCATGTGTTAATCGGGAGCAAGTCTTGTGAATTGAATTCCCATTCCCAATTCTCCTTTGTTGTCCTTGCTTGGTGAAAGCAAGGTGAAATCCATTGATCAAATCTATCTTTTATTTGATTTTATTTTATCTTTTAATTTAGTTAAACCCCCCAATTGATATTGTTTTCCTTTTGTTAATTGAACTTCAATAATTTGCTTGGATTCTTTATTAGCTCGATCGCGATTACATTGTTCTCCTTGGGTTTGACCCCGACATCAGTTCAGAATTATAAATGTATTTTGCATAATGATCACCGATACCTCTATCTTTGAATAGTACATTTGAGCGTTATCAATTCGCACCTCTCTTTGCACAGGACCCAAAATCAAGCCAAGTAACTGGTCTTCTAAGATTGATCTATGCGACGCACATACTGAGACGTGCAATTTGCTCGTCATGTGCACGTCTCCCAACGGGAATTTTTGTCCACTTTTATGTGACGATTTGGGAACCTTCCAAAACCCAATTTAGGCATTTTACTCAATAGTTCTGATAGTTTTGAGTAGTGTTGAATAAGTTTTCTCTTCCAAGGAAAGGTATATGGTTTTTACTCCATTGTCTCCATTTTAAACCTTGGATTCACCATTTTTGTATTATTGAGCTTGGATATTGGTTATTAGATTCTTTAATGAAAGGGAAATTGAACTACCCAATTGGTATCTTTTCTATTTACTTTAGCATGAGTGGATAGTATCCTTGTCTAGAGGTGTGTTGATGATGGGTGTTTGAATTTGTTTATGAGTCTTGTTTAATTGTGCTTATAATTGCTAAATTGATATGGGTTTAGTGACTTCTCCATGTTTTAACTCTAAAATTAATGATTGCAAACATTGATTGAAATTACTTGATTGTGTTCTTTCTTGAGAAAGAGGTTCATAATTTCGAATGAGAATTCACTAGTGGGTACTTGGGATTTCAATTTAGATTGAGGCTAGAAATAGCTCAATTCACCGAGAAACACCTAGTTAAAATTCTAAGCTAGAAATAGTTTGACTTTCCCAAGCCTAAAATTTATTGGTTATTGTTGAAACCATGGTTCTTGAATAAAGACCATCAGAAATATGATTGTTGGATCGAAAGATTGATATTCGCAATTAAAACCAATGTTATCCATGTTGTTTAACCAGAATTTGTATAATTAAGCGAGTACCTTAACCCAAGTTTAATTCCTATCAAAAGCATACCCCTAGTCATCCTCTCTCTTGATACAAATCTGTTTTTACTTTAAATCTTTAATTGAATTGCAACTGTGACAGATTCCCAATTCCATGATTTCCCCCATTTTTACTTTTCTTGTTGTTTGAAGGACTACTCTATTGGTTATTGATATACGACAATCTTAAAGGCAACTCTACCATTTCTCTATGGGATAGACCCCAACTCTCACCGAGAATTATAAATTTTATTTTGCTCTGACAATTGCTATCACCTCTGTTAGAGAGTGTTACTTGAGCATTTCCAGGTACCATTAGCTTCGTCTTTATGAGTAGTTTATTATTTTGTTTGGTAGCTTGTTCGTGATTTGGGGATTCGCAGAGTAGTTTAAGCTTAGACGACATCATTCCAGCAGCTAGTCATCAGACGACAGGTAGGTTACGGTCTTCCATTCCTTATACTTTACTTATATAGGCTATAATTGTATTAATTAGTTTCCTTGGGTTGGTTATTCTAGGTTGGCACCCCAGACCTTGTCCGCCTCTTCTGTCCGTTATTTCTTATGCTATTTTTAGTATTTGCTACAGTATTGTAATATTACCCTTGTAGCCCCATGTGGCCTTTGTATAAGCCTTTGGACCACAGTTGGTTGGATATTTGGGAATATTCGCGACTCCCAAATATCGAGACGTTATGTTAGGCTGGATATCTACGCTGTAGAGTTGATTGTGCCTGTGTAGGGTCGATAGGTTAATTGTGAGCCATAGGGCTATTTTTTGTTGTGATCATATCATTCATGCAAAGGATTTTCTGCATGTTTTACTACTGTTTTGGCTATGGGCCTACTATAACTGGTTTTCTAAACTCTGGATGGCCCAATGGCTCATTTTTGGTATAAATGATTATAAAAGGATTTGAAACTAACTTGATGGATCTTCTTGGAATAAATGGGATATTATGTTGATTTTATCACTGGTTTTCATACTGATACTAGACTCAGCTGCGCTGTAGGGCTAGACATGTTTTTACTATAATTTTAGACCCGAATATACTTCAGGCCCTCTTTTATGAGGGTTTTTGAGACTTTGATTTTATGAGGGGACCCTTTATTGGGGGTTTTAAGATTTCTATTACTAATTTAGACCCGGATAGACTCCAGGTACATACTATGAGATTTCAATTACTGATTTAGACCTGGATAGAATCCAGGAGGTTATACTTTGAGATTTTAAGTTCTTTACTGTATGTGGTCGAGGACCTCCATGTAACCTTCCAATCTAGACAACGGGCTACGCACTGAGTGTGTCGGAGGAGGGGTATATGGTGGAGGTGAGGTATAGCGGGTGCGTCTCTCTATGGGTCCTACCTTCTAGGACTTTAGGCACTAGGGGTAGGTACATACAGGGTTACTATCACACTGGTTCCATCATATCACATCATCATGCATATTGTATTTAGATTCCACCTTTGCTTGATGTTTGCTCAGTGTACGCTCTGGTAGTATGGGATGCTGGACGGTTATTTTTTACTTGATTATGTTCCTCGGGTGTATGGGCACCTTTGGGACTGTAGGTAGATTATATTACTTATATCCTATTATAAATCCTGTTATGGCCTTCGATTATTGATGGTTTAGCGGATGTTATCTTGATATAGTACTGATCCTTTAGGCTAATGATTATTGGAGGATATTGGAGTTATCTTGCTCAGGAACTGGTTTTGTGGCCTTCTTAGCACTTGTGAGTTAGTGGTTTCTATTTTGTCGAACTGCAGGTTTTTGGCTTTTCGATTCCTTATGGTGTAGATTATCCTATCCTAGGATTGTATTTGTGAAGTATTTCTGACTATTCTTATCTTGAGAGTGTGTTTAGCATGATTTCAGTAGTTCTATTGCTTCTAGCATGAGAATGTTTACTTGCTTTTCTTCCTTCCCTTTTTATTGAGGCTACCGGTATACCGCCCTTCTTCTTAAACTCTCTCTTTATATATATTGTTATTCCAAGGACCTCAGGTGCATTTTGCTTTCCTTTAGGTAGTATATATATCTCTTCTGTGGCTAGCATAGCATGCTTGTATTCTCATTAACTTCTATCCATGCTAGTTTCCATGTACTTTGTCTCTTGTTCTGTGACTGCTTCTTTTCTATCTGCTATTTACTACTTTTATATCTTATATACGCATCAGTTGGCCTATGATGCCTACTGAGTACCCGTTGCTTAGAAATTGGTGCTCATACTAAACTTATGCATCTTTCTGGTGTAGATATTAGTGTGAGATTTTGTTGTTGATTGCATGAATACTCATGCAACTTTGGATATTTGAGACTAGGGTGAGCTCCTGCAGACCGGGGCTTGACCATATCTCATCTTTTGGTAGTGTTACTCTTTATTTATTCGGAGACAGTTGTATATTCTATTTTATTATCTCTAGCACTTGTATTCTATTAGAGGCTCCTGTACTATCGATACTAGGTCTATAAGTTGGTGTAGTTTCCTTATGTTTATATATTCAGGTTGTTTGCTTCTGCATTGTTCTATTTTATATCTGCTTCTGCTTATTTTGCATATTTTGCGTGTTGGTTTAGGTAGTAGCCCATTAATAACTATTTTGGGCTATGGAGATTGGTTCGCCTACTGGGGGGTTGTAGGTGCCATCATGACCTGAGAAATTAGGTCGTGACATACTGTATGCTGCAACAGATTTAATAACTCAATTGTGACAGTTATTATTGTTATGGCAATAGGTTTTTTACATTAATCAAATGTGCTACTGCAACTGTTAATTTTTACTTATTATAACAGTTCTCATATGTTCCAACAATTGGTAGCCTGTTCTTTAGAAAATGCTACTGCAACAACTCTATTTTATCTATTGGAATAGTTCGTATATGTTCCAATAGCGTGGGCTGTAATTATAACTATTTGACATACAAAGTGGTAAATACCATGAAAAATGATAATTACTAAATGAAACTAATTGATTCTAATTCAAAATATCCCAGTCAAACCAATATCCTCTACATGAGAAAAATATAAAATATACGAGTCATAATGTCACCCGCCATATAGACGCAAAATATACCAAATGTACAAGTTCATAATGTATATCATCTGCCATAGGCGTAAAAAATCAGTCACAATACGAACTATGGGTAAAATATACAACAGTTGGAACATGTTTAAACTGGATAACAAAATAAGTGTTCATAATATCGACAAAAAAGTTGGTCATACAAGAGTTTCGACCACTTTCAATCAAATCTCACTTGCCGTCCTCATCAATGCTTTCATCACCTCTTTAATTATTTTCTGCACCTACAAAAATCGATAAATAAAATTAGTTATGGACTAATATTTATCATATTTCTGCTAGAACTTCAATGTTAGTCAAATTTAATATAAAAAGTGACATGAGGTGAAAGGAGAAAGGAAATAAATTTCCTTCAGCAAATAAAATTATCATTTTACCAAGTCTAGGCTAACATATGCATTACGAAGTCATATCCAAGGCAGTGAAGTGAAATGAGAAAATCAACAGCTAGTCTACAGATGCATCACCAAGTCTTATCCAAGGCAGTGAGGTGAAAGGAGAAAACCAACATCTAGGCAACTAAAAATATTGAGCCAACAAATATATGGGTTCTTAGTCAATTCTATAGTTTATTAAGATACAGAAGTAAACCAAATAGTACCATATCAATTACTGCTCCACAAGTTAGAATCTGAGATTGTTATTGCATTAGAAGTGTCAATGTCTAGCACCAACAAGGATAGATTAACATATACTATAAGAAAGATGCATTTTAACATACTATAAGTGTGAATGTTCATTGAACATACCAGCAGATGCATTTTAGCATACTAGAAGTGTGAATGTCAATTGAATATACCAACATATGCATTTCAATATGCTAGAAGTGTCAATGTGAAGTGCAAAACATTCCAAAACATACTACAAGGTCAAAGGCAAGTTCACAACAACATATGTTCACTAAATCTGTCTTCCTTCCTTCAATACTTAACAAATGCATTACTTAAATTTGAACATATTTTTGTTTTCCAGATGCATTACAAAGTCTTAATTTTGAACTTACCCTTATACTCTGAAATTTAGGCAAAGGCACTTTAATCAAAGTAAGTTAAAAACTAATCAACATAGAGTCATTAGCTACCTTGCAGACTCAAGTTAGTCCCTTTAAGAAGGATCACTATATACTAGCATCAGGTTGTTCAATGCTAGAATTCAATCCATTTTGAAGATTAAATGCAACATGAAAAACCATAACATTAGATGATATATAAGTAACTTCAAAGAGATCCTTAAGTTGCTAATAGTATTAATATCCATAACATTAACCAAACAGATTCTAAATAAAATCATATATACAGAGAATCAAATCCAAAACCACAACATTTGAATACCAAAACCAAAATCAAAATCTAAACCACAATATTTGAATACCAGTACCAAGACCAAAAATAAAACTACATCATTTGAATACCAAAACCAAAACCAAAACCAAACCCACAACACTTGAATACCAAAACCAAAACCAAAATCAAAACCAAAACCAAAACCACAACATTTGAATACTCAAACAAAAATAAAAACTTAAACCATAAAATTTGAATACTAAAATCAAAACCAAAACCCAAATCACAGCATTTGAATACTAGTACCAAAAGAAAAAATAAAACTACATCCTTTGAATACCAAAATCAAAACAAAAACCAAAACCAAAATGAAAATCACAATATTTGAATACCAAAACCAAAACCAAACATACATAATATCACACACATATATAGATTCTAAAGTACAAATACAAAAATCACACAATGTGAATAAAATCACAGATATAGAGAACCACAATATTTGATCTTGACAATAACTTGGGATAATTGGCAGATGAATCAAAACTTAAATAGAGCAATGGAAGAAAAAATTTGCCAGCACTTTCCCGACAGACAGCTGTGAATAAATAAGAAGAAGAAGAAGAAGAAGAAAAATAATAATAAGAGGAGAATCATACCTTGATTGTTCTTACTGGAAAACGACCAATTGATCCATTTGATATCTTCTTGTTGTGACTAACCACAAGATGTTGCCAAAAAGTTAGCATCCAATTGAAGCCCAGGGTACATAGAATGAAGTCGTCCAAGGATCTCAACTGTAACTTCATGGCCTATGCTCCTTTTTTGTTGTTCTAACTTTTCCACCATCCTATCTTCCAATTCATCCAACATTTTTTGCATCTCATTAGTAGCAGTTACAGAGGACTCAACACTTTACTTCTCTTTTAGAGTAGTTTTAGTAACTTCTCTCCCATACAATCTCAAGAATCCTGGATGTTCAGGTCCCATGACAGTGGCAAAAACTTCAATAGATTCTTGGCCTTCTTCACTTTGTTGACTTTGCACTCTTTCCATTTCAGCCTAAAAATCAAATTTAAATGAAGATAATAGAAGAAAATCAAACTAACCCTATATAATAACAACTAAACAATGTCAAAAATAAAGATGATTAATACAATTTTAGTTATCGTATCCTAATCAATGTCTTTGTATGATCGATCAAGTTTCCTTGATCTTATAGCCACAAAGATTTTCTTAAGTGATATATCACCGGAGGTTTCTTTCTCTTTTTGCTAATTACATAAAAGTTACTATCAATAAACTTTTAATAATAACAAATTCATAATTAATGATTTAAGAAAAGAACACACCAATTTGTCATGTATCACAACAAAATTGGTTTTACCAGTAGTATGTGGATTCTTCCATTCTTTTTGATTCTTTTTATTTGTTTTACTCATTTTCTGTAAATAATAGAGTTATGAAATGTACTTAAATAAGAAATCAAGAACATAAAAGTTAGTCGAGTCGGTGAGAATATAAATAACCCGAGTGATCAACTTCTTAGTTTTTCTCGTTCACAGTAATCATACAAAGTGTGTTCCTATAATTCTAAAACTATAATGAAGGATATACATGAAAAAGAACCAACTTAAAGTGTGCATGATTCATATCTAACCTTGAATTCATCACTGGCTTAATACTTGAGAAGATCCTTGAAATCATATTCTGAAACTTCATCGGGCTTGTTTGCCAATCGAAGAGCATCAGTAGAAAATGGTATATAGTGCTTCCTATACAAATAATTCATGTACTTCCTCTCATAAAACTGAATTCTATTCAAAACCCACTTTTTTCAGCGTCAGGAATTTTGTATTTCTCCTGCAATTAGTTCTTTGGGTTAGTAATATAAAAATTATAATATATTCTTAACTATAACTAGGAAAATAGGAAAGCAAACTAGGATATATTCCCACAAATCATCTTTGGTATCCACATTACTCCACTTGTGTATATGAAGTAGACAAAGCATGTCATTCTTGCAAAAATTGCAAGAAAGCTACCCAGCTCTGCTACTACTGCTTTTGTAGGACCAATCAATTGTTTGTACATATTCAAAATAATGGCTTTACAATCTTTTCGAGCATGTACATGTTGTATTATTGTACTTATTCTGTTTTTATTTTGACTCAAAGGGCATACAATAATATGAAGCAATGTTAAACAACATATTAAACAACAATGTAAACTGATTCAATAGTTAAAAGTATATTTATATGTTCTTGCCTTGTTCTCCAGATAGATCATTTTCTCTCAAATCCAATGCTGGTTCTTCTTGCACTTTGTCCAGTACATATTCTCCTTCTAGAGTGGAAGAATCTCTTAGCACTTATTGCATTTGTTCCTCTACAACTTCTATTCCTACAAAGGAAGAATCCATAGGAACTTATTGCACTTATACCTAACCAACTTGTGGTTTTAGAGCGTTAGAATTCCGAGTAACCGGTTGAATTAGTTCTTGCACAACCTGTGCTTCAAAAGTGGAGGATTTTTTAGACACATATGGAATAGGTTCTTTCCCAGCATATGTTTTTGCAGCAGTAGAATTCTGAGAATTTTGTTGCACATTTTTCTATATACCTTGTGCTATTAGACTCGCAGACTTTTGAGGAGACATTTGAGGCACTTGTTCTTGTATAACTTGTGCTTTCAGACTCGTAGAATTTTGAGAAGACTTTTAAGGCACTTGTTCTTATATAGCCTGTGCTTTGAGACTCGCAGACTTTCGAGGTACTTGTTCTTGTATAGCTTGTGCTTTTAGACTCGCACACTTCTGAGGAAACTTTCATGGTATTAATTCCTATATAGCGTACGCTACTAAATAAGCAGAAGTGTTTTGACACATAATATGTTCATCAATTAGTTTTGTTCTCAATGACGAAACCCATTTCCATGCCATAGATGTAAGACTTCCAGCCGCAATGTACTTCTTTGCCTTAACATTTTTGTTTTTCTTTGGACTCATGGATGCTGAATCTAGAAAAAAAATACTACACGTAAGCATCGCATTACCTTACAAATGGCTTAAATGTTAGTCAATCTAGCTACTACTAATAGAGAAGCAGAGAAAAGAAGGCACCAAATACATAATTTTAAAATAACTACATCAAGAACATGGCCACTCTAGTTCAGGAAATAGACAGTTCAACATAAATAGAAGAGTATTTTATTTTTCATACAGATAAAACAAACAAGTAGTAGTGTCAAACCTTTCTGCAACTCTAGTCAGTATGTATTGAAGCTGATTCTCTGATCCCTTCAATGGTTCACTAAATCAAATATTAAATCTCCTGTTACATTTAAGCAACTGATCAACACAATATTTTATGGAAAAAGAACAAATAAAAAATGAATAATAAGGATATAAATAAGAAACATAACCAAACTATTGCTGTCAAAAGCCCTTTATCACTCACTCAAAACAACTAAAACCATGATCAAAATTCAAAGTTAAATAGATAGGATTAATAAGGAGCATCAAATTAATGCTAACAACAAAAGTGTACCAGAAACAAGGTCCTAATCTACAATCAATGAGCCAATAAAATCAACAAAAGTGTCTATTACAGTAGACGAAAGTATTCCAGTTAAACAAGTTTACTAGGTAGCTAGCATTTGGACAAATGTTTAAACTTGCTAGAGAAGTTCTGAAGTTTCTTATTTAATCATCCGCCTCCATCCAATTCCAATCGGTATCATCATAATCATCCTCCTCTTTCGATGTTTCTATAGCTATATCTTCTAAAAGTTATGCATCATGTGGCCTATCAACAACAATAATAGAGATATCTTCTTTTAACCATATAATATCAACATCAGGTGCTGTGTTCGAGAGACCAATGACTTCAATAGGCTCCCTCCAAAATGTCTCTCCTATGTTAGTATTGTTTTCTTCCTCCAAGTCATATAAATCAACATGGACTTCATTCCTTGCATAATAAACATCCTTCTCAGTTGGATCCTTCACATAAAACACTTGATGCACTTGAGACACCAACACAAAAGGGTCATCCATACTACTTAATCTGTTAAAGTACACATGGGTCAACCTAAAATCATCTTTTTCATTATGATATCAAGCACATCTAAATAGTACAATACAAAACTGACCATAATAATTGATCTCGATAATATCTTGAATAGAACCTAATTGATGACCTCTCTATCAATTGGATTCTGATTCCGGACACTAGCAAAACTATCAGTTGTTGCAGTCAAAAATACCCCACTATTTTGAGACTTTCATATGGAATCCTATTGTAATGTATGAAACTAGTATTCAATAATGAAATAGGAAGTATATCTTATGGTTTCTACCCTATTAGGCCCTTTAGCTAGACACCTTAACTGATTAGGCACTTCAATTGTATCAACTTTCTCTTTGAACTAGTTACCGAATTCTTGACTGTTAATCCTTTCTCTTGTCCATGCATTTAATCTAATAGTACTGTCACTTATAAGTTTATGTTCCTTGCAATGAATATTTCAAATACAACCATTAAGCATTAATAATTAAAGTTTATAGTACCTTAATAGTAATAAAATAAATGAAGTTCAAAATATAAAGACTTACTTGATAAAATCCTCGACTTTTTCATATCGATGTGCTTCAGAAGATAACTGCTGATCCATCTTCAAAGGATTTCCTTTTGTTTTCTTCTCTTTTCCAATTAGATGACCTAGCTTTGGGAATACAATTGGTACATTATCTTGCTCTTGTTCAGCATCCTCGTCATCCTCTATTTGGTACCTGCTGAATCTTGTCTTCACTCCATCATGTAAGTATCTTGAACAAAAGGTCAAGCACTCTTGGGCAATAAACTCATTTACCATTGAAGCTTCTGGATTATACCGATTACGAACAAGGTCCTTAAATTCACAAAGTTCTCTCTCCATGGGATATATATAACAAAGATGATTTGGATCCCCCAACTTAATTTCATCTACCAAATGGATAGGCAAATGTTCCAATAAATCAAAAAAGGTTAGAGGAAATATCTTCTCAAGCTCACATTCAATTTTTTTGATTTCAGCTTGCAATCCCTCTAGATCTGCCCACTTTATTACCTTACTACATATGGCTTTAAAAAAGTTTCTCAACCTAATCAACACTGCTGCAACATTCTTTGGCAATGATTTATGAACTTAAATCTGCAGCAAGTTATAATGACCTATTCCGTAATTACAGATAAACCATTCGTGCAAAGTTTCGGGTTGGAAAACAAAAACCATTCGCGCGACCTGTAATTTGGGAGTTGGAAATTTTAGGCTAGGCTTGCCTCGGATGGATTCTAAGAAAGGTATAGTCTAGGGCAATCTGGGTGAGGATTGGGTAGAATATTTTAGGTTGAGTTAGTTTTTACATTATCCAAGACCTTAAGGAGTCTGGGGGACTTTTATGAAGTGAATTCGGGTGAGTAGAACTCCCGATATCAAAGTTGATATGAAGGGTTTATTTTGGAATGTCAGGATTTGAAGTGTGTTGTAAAATGGGCACTTTTGGGGGATTTTTCGAGGTTCTGTCCTGTGTCAACCACTATTACAGTTGACACAATGCTATTACGGCTACTGCTACAGCAGATAAATTCTCGCTATAATGGAAGTAAATACCGATCAGCACCGCCATAGCAGTCGATTCTGCTATATCGGTACTTCTATGGTAGTGTATGAACTACAATAGCAGAAAACGTTAGGGCAAATGCAAAAACTTTCCCAAAAACATTCAGAAATTCTTAAGAACATTTTAGGGAAGGGCAAAGGCAATTTTGGCAGTTCCAAATAAGTTTTCCACCAAATTTCATCCTAAAGGTAAAGATTTCGCTCCCTTAACTTAGTACTATGATCGCTATGCAGTAGAATCATTAACTACTAGCTTGGAGGAATGTTTAAGTTAACCAAAGAATGTAGAATCCATTGAAAAAGAGGATTCTAGGGTGTAGAATTCTTGGGTTGTGATTATTATTGTTCATTCATCCTTAAATACCATTATTCGCTTGTTGTATCCGTAAAAATAATAGTTTTAGGTGAATTAATGGTGGGAAAGCCCTTGGATGGGTGGAATGATCATAGATTGGCTTGGGGATTAGGATTTGAGTATAATCCGAGTATTATTAGTCCATTTGGATTGATTGTAGTTATTTGTAATTGTTTTTAGACCAAGAATAAGTGAAACCTTTGGAAATGGGGAAGGCCCCGGTCCCGTAGAGTTTTCAAGATATTCGAGGTATGTAATGGTTATTGTTTTCCCATATGCAATATGTGTTCATGTAACTATGGCTTAGTACTATATGTATATTTCATGTTTATGGAATGGGTTTATGAATGTCTAAGTGTTCGGGTATCAATCTTGTGAAATAATCTTGGTTTTATTGTTTATTGGTTTACAAGTGTGATTTGTTCATTGATTATTGACTTGTTGGACTGTGTGAGACATTTAGTTGGCTTGGATACCATGCTTGGTATGGGATCTTATCAGTTGACTCAGGTACCATTCCTGATACAGGTTCTATAGCGGTTGGCTCGGGTACCACGCCTGGTATGAGTTTTATTTATATTTATTGAATTCATATTGTTGAAGGTTCCATGAGTGGACTTGGTTAATTTTTGATCTATAATTGTTGCATATTGGTACATGAGAGGCTGGGTAGTTGTACTTAATTATGGGATTGGTCCTTGTGTGGATCGAGAATTGCATGTTGAACACTTAGGTGTCATTCTAGGGATCCTTGATTGGTTCGGGTCACCAAAAAAGGGGTATATTCTTGTTTCCATTGTTTACTATTATGGTCGTTGTTGAACCTGTTAAATGTGGCTGGAAAGTTAGAAGGAAGACTAAGGTCTGGGATTATGTTGTTTGCCTATATTTACATGTTATCATACTTTACTTAGGTTTAATTTATTGTCCATATATTGTTGTTGGAGCTGGCCTATGATCCTACCAGTACATGGTGGTTGTGTACTAATTCTGCACTTGCTTATCTTTTGTGAGTACATGACATATTCCAGCGGCTTCTACGTGACCTCAATTGTAGTCTAGGTGTTTCCAGATTCCAAGGGTGAGCTGCTTTCTTTCGGGCTACCATGGTTTCTTTAGTACATTCTCTAGTCCATTGTGTCAGACTTAAACTCTTTTGTTTTTGGAGTTGCATCCCTGTTTCCTATACAGTAGTAGAAGTTTTTGTAAGGTGAATTTCGGGTTCTAGGGGAAATTTCTGCAGGAGTATTATGTTTTGTTTCTGTTTTAGCTATGAATGTTAGTTTACTTAATATAATTTGTTTTTGAGCTGTTAGTTTCATTAAGCGTTGGTAGATAATTGGTTCACTCAACCGAGGGTTTGTATTGGTGCCACTCGCGGCTGATTGAGTCATGAAAAAGATGGTATAAGATCCTTGGTTCATTGATCTCATTATACCAAAACGGGTCTAGTACAGTCTTATGGAATAGTATAGAGACTTTTGTGCTTTTCTTCGAGAGGCTATAAGACTTTAGGAAACTATCTCTCTTTTATTCCTTCGTGCTATAACTTGATTCCAATTGGTATCTGGTGATACAAATTGGTACCTAACCTGTTTCATTCTTTTGTTCGCAGATGGTTGGCTATTCTTGTGGCAGAACTAGCAACTAGAGGGCGAGAAAGGGGCAGGGGCAGGGGCAGAGACAGAGGCATAGAGAGATCAGCCCCTGCTGGGGGTGAAGCTTAGGCAGCTGTTGAACAAAGATATGCGACCCCTTCCCCACCCCAGGATCTTGTTGAGGAGGAAGTTGAGGTTGTTCTTAAGAAGGGCACAAAATAGGAGGAGGAGGAATCGACTTGAGGTGTAGGTCTTCCCCCGATATCGCCCGAGGTCTTTCAGTAGGTAAGGGCTTTTTTGAGTGAGCTAGCAGGTACTGAAGCCATCCCTACTAGTACACCAGATTAGGTTTCAGGCACCCAACTAGTGGTTGCAGGAGATCCTAGGATAGACGCAGCATCATGTACTGATGACTTCTTTCTCCCGATGCTAGGTCTTGTTATGACTGGGAATGAACATGAGATACTGACCAAATTCTTGAAACTAAAACCTCCGACATTTCAGGGTACAGAAAAGGATGATGATTTTGAGTTTATTCTGGACCATTACAAGAGGCTGCATAAGCTGGGCATTATGCAACAGCATGGGGTAGAGCTTGTCACTTTTCAGCTTCAGGGTGATGCCAAACAGTGGTGGAGAGATCATGTAGAATGTTGCCCATCATCTTTACCTCCGCTGCTAGACCAAAGTCCACACTCTGAAGCTAACAAAACTATCAAAATTTGATTCCAAGCATGATTGCCATGAATGTTGACGGATACAAAGCCTGCACTGCTCTTTTAGAAACCCGATAGCCTCTTCGGCTGAATGACACACAATGGAGCTAAACCAAAGAGAAGCAACCAAGCCTTAACTCCTTACTAGCCAAGCTTGATTCCAACCTTTAACTCCAAAACTCCAAAGGTCTATTAACTGAACTAAATGGTCAAGAAACTCAATTAGAAAGCACCGATACTACACTTAAACCAAGAAAACCAAGGCGATCAACACACGGAACTCAAAACCGCGATATTACAACAAAGTTCACCCAGAAAGTCACCACCAAACCATTAAATCATGAATCGATTGACCAACAAAACCCTTCTATCTAACCTGAATCCCTTGTAGTATATCCGTGAACCTTCAGACAAGTCAAACACTCGAGCAACCTACGAAACATCAACTAACCCACCGGAGATCCATAGTTCCCACTATGCTTAACCCCCAACAATGCCACCTTCAGACTCAAACTCTATCTAAGACAAGCTCTAGTCTACTAGCCTGTGACATCCAAAATACCAACCCATAGTATATGTTCATAAACTGGAGCAACCTATCTTGACTAGCCATCAACCAACAAACGGATACCTTTGCTAAGATCAACCTCGTTACTTAAACACAATTGAACCAACCATCAAAGCTTAACTGAAACTTGCACACCAGGGTTGCGAAAGATATGAAAAAACACCCTGTGTCAATGGAGAAATTTCCCAACTGTCGAACATGACTAACCTTGTTGAGCCGTAGCAAGTCTGAATTGGCTAAAAGTGAATAGTCTAGGGAAACCTGCCCAAAAAGACCAAAACCAAAAATCAATCTCTGCAACGAGTTTGGTAAGCCTTACCACGAAGTCCGTAGCCATTAACTAAGCTCTAAACTATAAAAATACTGCTATTGCTCTAAATACTCGAACACCATTTAGATTTAAGATCACCTTACTAATCTCACCTCAGAAAGAAGTTCACCATGTCGCGAATATTAAGTCAAACCACCCTGTAGGCAAAAGAAAGGGTATTTGAAGTCCAAGGTCGCCACCTAGCTATTGGAAACTTCATAATATTTATACTCACCCTCGAGCTCAAAACACTCACTCTGTTGTACCAGTACTTGAACCACCAACTCTGAAAGCAATTAACATCTTATAACTCCAGGCCTATACTGGCAGATCCTAACCAATGCTGGAATCCCATGCAATAGACGACCCTCGGAGAATCAACTAATCAACCCTCAAATCCTCAGAACATAAAGGAGACCACCAATCTCAAAGTACTATTGGAATTCGAAGTAGCCCTGCTGGCCTCAATCTGCACAACCTGATCACATAAAACCTACAATTGTTGATCCTCAAACTGACGCTGCTGAATCTGTCCAACCAAGGTAGAATGGACCTCGCACTGACAAAAACATCGTTGGGATCTCTCAAGTCCAGCCTAATCAAATGGTTAGCCAAGGACTTGATGTCCAAGGACAACGACCACTCTGAAACTAAAAATAGGAAAGCTAAGTTGTCCACACTTACTCCCTTCTAACTCAAGAATCTATAACCGAATAGAACACTCCATGAATCACCCGAAGTAACTTGCTAGCCTACGATTCACAAACTCAACTCCAATTGCCAATCGATGCCTCTATCAAACCCGTGAGTAGACTCATATGCCATCGATGAACATTATCGAAACTAGAGTCAACTATGCTCTGAATATGTACTTTGCCCAATCCGTAGATGCTACTAAAACTTGGGTAACCCAAAGAGCAAAATAAGTAAATCACAACTGATGCAACAAGCCTCCAAAGGCACTATTGGGAAAGGTTACCACTTTAATCTCTACTAGAAGGAATCCTGACCTCGAATTCATCTAAAGAAAATGCTACTGCAATTTATAGTCGATCGAGTCAAGTCATTAACACACAAACCCAAGCAAACCCTCAATTTTCACCTCAGACAGCTACTAGTAACCTATTCATACGTGCAAGGAGTCATCTCCCTCTTTTTTCAAACCAAACAAAACCCTTTCCAAAGATACTCTGAACCTAACAAGCTCTTTCTCAGAAGATCCTGGAGCTATTACCTTATCTCCCACATCTCTATTGGTAACACTAAATAAAGTAGGAAAAGAATAGGCTGAATTGCCAACTCAACCACAATACTACGATCAAAACTTAACCGCAATACCATCGCCAAAGCTCAACCACAATGCCATAGTAAAAAACTCAACCAGACAGGAAAATGAAAAACACAATGAGAACAACCCATAAACCTGCCAACTTCCTAAACCAAACAATTAGAGAAGGTCGATTCTAATTCCCAAGAAAAGCGAAACCATCCAGTACCCGCTTGAATAACCAAAACAAATCTCCTTAAGATAAAATAACAATCCTCGGTACACCACTACCGGTACCACACCACACCAACAAAAAGACTTTTAGCAAATGCTAGCTAACGACCTATGCTATAACCACCCATGAACGCTAGAAAAGAGATACTCAAACAAAATCTAAAACTATTATGAAAACCAAAAATAGGGACAACAAGACCTACCCATGAGTCACAACTCAGGGTAGTCACCTCTCAAGGATAACACACCCCATCCACTACTAAATCAAATAAAACTACTGAGAAAACATATGCATAAACACTACAAACTCAAGTTGTAATACAACTAAGAAAGAAACAAGTACTATTAAGCATATACACAAGAAATGGTAGATTCACAAAGTAAACAACGCAAGCACTAGCTGATGGTAATAAAAGCCATACCTGAAGCAATGATATTGGGAACCTCCATATCTGGCCTACCAAGAGGGGCATCAGACTGATGGTGTCTATCACTAGACTGAGTAGTCAGTACTAAAGGATCAATCATCCCATGCTGGGGATAATCTCTAGAAAAGTGACCAATCACTCCACAACTGTAGCAACTCCACAACTGTAGCAACCTAATAAAGCCCACGGTGCCTGTCGACTCTCGATGGATACTTGAACTACCTGGATGAGATCTATCTTTAACCATTTGGAGACCACCCCTACTACTCTACACATTACCTCTAGTTGCCTGGGGACCACCCCTACTACCCTATACACCACCTCTAGCCGGTGGCACAGGAACTATGGAAGATAAGACTTACTAGCTCTGCTGACTGATCATGGAGAAATCCCTAGAAAAGAGTCCAAACTCACCATAATAGAGACAACCTCTACCAGATAAAGTCTGATGGGAAGATCTCACTGAGCATAACTGACCATCATGGTACAAACCCTGAATGTGAACCCTGAAAAACCTGACCTGCACCACACCTACTCTGCTCAATATGTTCAATACAACCACCCTCTAAAACTTGCATAACTACTAAAATTGGTCTGCTAGATAGGAAACAATGAAACTGATCCCTACCAGAGAATCCCCTACCTCGAGTCTGAGAACCTCAGAAACTGCTTTGACAATAATGCCTTTTAACACTACCTCTATATGCCTCGAGACATAATCCCTCAATATCCCAAGCATGATCAACCATTTGAAGGAAGGTAGTCCCAACTGTAACCAAGTGCTCTGTCGCCAAACGGAGCAGCAAAATCAATCCTCCAAGAAAACCCTGAACTCTCTCAAACTCTGTAGGCACAGTCCTAGCAGTGCGCCTAATCACCTCGTGATACCTTGCTTCATACTCCAATACCAACATACAACCCTGCTGAAGACCTGGAATCTCAAACCTAACTGAAGGACCGCTGGAAAAACTGGGTACTGCCCTAACCTGCGGTACTAGTACACCCTTTGGAAGACTCCGAATCTTAGCCACAGTGTCCTAAAGAACTAGGGTAGCCATAAATTCTACTGGAGGCAAGGATGGCCCCAAACTCCCTAACGAATATGGTAAACTCTCAATTTGACATCCTGGCACTGGAGGAAACACTGAAGAAATAGGCACAGAAGTCTTGACATCATCCACTGTCGTACTCATCCTAGGCATCTGAGAAAGAATGGAACAAATGAATTTTATAAGTCAATAGAGCTAGGAACGCACAATAAGAAGCCAAGAATATGGAACATTTTCTAATAATGCCCTATAGACTCCCATAGATAGGATACATATATCATCATACTTAAAAGCGAGCCTCTACTTAGACACTTGCTCTTGTACCACTGACACCGGAGAACCTAAGGCTTTGCTACCAAGATTCCATGAAGTAATGGGCTACTACCTAATCCAACATGCACAATTAGCAAAAATAAGCAGAAGCAGTTATAAAATTAGAACGACGCAGAAGAAAATAACCTGAATATATAAACATAAGGAAACTACACCAACCCAAAGACCTAGTATCGATAGTATAAGAGCCTCTAATAGAATACAAACTGCTAGAGATAACAAAATAGTAAGCACAACTTTCTCCGAATATGCAAAGGGAAATAGTTCCAAGAGATGAGATATGGTCAAGCTCTGGTCGGCAGGAGCTCACCCTAGTCTCGAATACAGAAAAACTGCATGAGAATACATGCAATCAACAATGAAGGCTCACATTAGAATTTGCACTAGAAAGATGCAAAAGTGTAGCATAAGCCCCAATTGCTAAGCAATGGGTACCCAGTAGGCATCATAGGATGACTAAGTGCATATAAGATATAAAGGCAGTAAATTGAAAATAGCAAAGAAGCAGTCACAAAAACAACAAAGAAAGTACACAGAAACTAGCACGGATAGAAGTCAATGAGAATACAAACATGCTATGCTAGCCACAGAAGAGATATATGCACCACAGAACACAGGGGAAGGAAAGGGAAATGCACCTGGGGTCCTTGCAATAAAAATATATAAAAAAAAGAGTTTAAGAAGAAGGGAGGTATACAGGTAACTTCAATAAAAAGGTAAGGAAGAAAAACGAGTAAACATTCTCATGCTGGAAGTAATAGAACTGACATAATCATGCTAAAATCACAATCTCAGGATAAGAATAGATAGGAACAATCTCACAAGTGCAACCCTAGGGTAGGATAATCTACACCACAAGGAAATGAAAAGCCACTAACTAGCACTATAATAAAATGGAATCCACTAACTCACAAGTGCTCAGAAGGCCACAATATTGGTGCCTCAACAAGATAGGAACCACTAATCCACCAATAATTGGAAGTCCATACGATCAATACTATGCTAAGATAACATCCGCTAAACCACAAATAGCCGAAGGCCACAACAATCTCTATAAGAAGATATAAGTAATATAATCTACCTACGATCCCAACGGGCACCTATACACCCGAGGAACACAATTAAGTGAAAACAAACTCTCTTAAATCCCATACTACATGAGCGTACACTGAGCAAACAACAAACAATGATGGAATCCAAATACAATATGCATGATGATGTGATATGATGGAACCGGTATGATAGTAACCTTGTATGTACCTTCTTCTGTGCTAATAGGCCTAGTAGGTAGGATCCACGGAAGGACCCATCCCGTATATCTCAACTACACCATATACCCCTCCTCCAACACTCACAACACATTAGACCTAGTCTGGATCGGCAAGGTCCATGGAGGTCCGTGACCATATGCTAAATGTGAAATCTCAACTGTATAATCGCCCAAAGTGTATCCGGGTCTAAATCAGTAATAGAAATCTCAAAACCCCAGTAAAGGGTGCCCAGAGTGTATCCAGGTCAAAATCAGTTGTCAAGTCTAAAAACCCTCATAAAAGGGTGCCCAAAGTATATTCGAGTCTAAATCTGTAGTAAACAAACATGTCTAGTGCTACAGCAGAACCGAGCCTAGTATCAATATGAAAAACATGGATAAAATGATCATCATATCTCCTTTACCCCAAGAAGATCCATCAAATCATTTCTGAATTCCCTTTTATAATCCTCTTTACAAAAAATAGGCCCTCGATGCCATGCAAAGTATAAAACCGTCAATATTAGGCCCATAGCCAAAACAGTAGTAAAACATGCAGTATAATCCTTTACATAAATGATATGCTCGAAAACAATAGATATCCCAATGACTCACAAACAACCTATCGGCCCAGCTCAGGCACAATCAGCTCTACAACATAGATATCCAGCCTAAAGTAACATCTCAATGTCTGGAACTCATGAAGATTCCCAAATATCCCACTATGTATGGTCCAAAGGCTTATACAAAGGCCATATAGGACCACAAGGGTAATATTACAATACTACATCAAACACTACAAACAACATAGGAAATAATACAGACAGAAGAGACGGACAAGGTATGGGGTGCCAACCTAGAATAACCCACCCAAGGATAATAATTAATGAAATTATAGCCTATATACGCAAATTCTAAGGTAGGAAAGACTGTAACCTACCTGTTGGCCGACAACTAGCAGCTGGAACAACATCATCCAAGCTCGAACTACTCCAAGAAGCCCAACATCGCGAACACACTATCAACAAAACATACTACTCTTCAAGATAAATCCAATGGTACCTATAATGCTAAAAACATAGCCAGGTTAAAACCAGGTCACAAGTGGACCTGTAGGCCCCGTAACCCAAAGCCAAAAACAAAAAATACCAAGGTGTTACCCAGATTCTCGAGAGAATATTCTCCAAATTTGAGAAAAAATGGACCAGCAAAGGGCTCAAAATAGCCCACAAACCAAGAATTCAAAAAGGGAATTAATAAAAGAAAATTGGAATTAAAGAGTAACGTACCGGATTTAGAAGTCCACAAATGATCACAAATCGACAATATAATTTCCTCCAAGCTTTTGGAATGATCAAGGTGGAATTATAGAGGTTTTTGATTAAATTTGCATGAAGGAACGTCCTTGGGAGATGAAGGAAAGGGCTGGAAATGAGTGTTTTCCAGCCTCAGGCCTTAATCACGATCGCAAGCCTCGTCCCTTGCGATCGCACTGAAGCACCTGAATTCTTATTCTTTGCTATCGTGTTATCGCCTGTCGCAATTGTGATAAAGTCCCTTCCCCTTTATTCTTTGCGACCACATGGCTCATTCGTGATCGTGATAGTCTAGCTAGCGTGGTCTTCGCGACCGTGAGGGGTCCTATTGCGATCGCGATGAAGGGTCCCTAGCAGTCTATAAAGCCTTCTTGGTTACTTCTCCCGACTCGAATCACAAAAACACTCCCTTCACTTTGCTCTTATCAGTTCTTATACTTGGGAAAATAAGTTGCTCATCAAATTCGTGTCATCCCGTTAATTTGGTAAGTTAGTCTTGCCCAAGCATACTTCTTCTCCTTTAACTTGCTAAAACTCCATTGTTGAAATCCTTGGAGCTTGGGAACTCTTGTACATTCTGTTCCAGTTTGTGATTGCATGATCGTGGGTTCGTGAGCCTCACTATCCGGGTGTAATTACTCGCTTTTGGTAAGCCCCCTTGCTCAAATTCCCAACTTTTATTCCTTAGTTTCGCGCTTTGGATTCTCGACTTTAGGGGTTGTTTTAGCTCAAATTTGTTTCCCAATTTCCTTGATGTTTTGGGCATGTACTCCTATGGTCTCGGTGAGCATATTATGCTATTTCATTTTTGGTATTTGGTTACGGACCCCACGGGTCCTCTGGTAACCCAAATGTTGACCCGTCTACTATTGTAGCATTATGGGTATCGTTAGACTCGTTTTAATGTTTTATTCATTTTCTTGATAGTTTGATCATCATCAGGATTTCTTGGAGCGACTCGGACTTGGATTTCATTGTTGAAGAAGCTTGTCATCGGATGACATGTAGTTTATAGTCTAAACTCCCTAGAATTAGCATATATAGTATAAAATTATACAAGCCGGCATCCTTGGGTTAGGTTATTAGGTTGTTACTACATACCTTAACCGCTTTATTCATGTCAGCCTACTTTTTTTCCTCCGATGTTTGTAGTACTTTTTTGATACATTTTATCCACCCTTGTGGTCCTGTGAGGCCTTGTTCACTCTGGAACATAGAAGGTAGGTTATAAGGAATGTCCATGAGTCCTGAACATAGAAATATCCTTCTAGGCTGGTTATGCTTGCTGAGTAGTTGTGGTCCTATGTAGGGCCGATAGGTCGATTGTGAGCTGCTGGGTGGCTATTTGTGTTTTACCATACCATTGCCATGCATATAAAGAGGAATTATCCACGTTTTACTACAGTTTTGGCTTCGGGCCTACTGGAATTGTTTTTCTAAACCTTGCATGGCCCCGGGGGCTCGTTTTCGACGGAAATAAATTTGAAATGGTTTGACTTAACTTGTGGATCTTATTGGGGTAAAAGAAGTTAAATTATGATTTCTATCACCAATTTTACTATTAATGCTAGACTCGACAGGGCCGGAGTGCTAGTTGAGTTTTCTTACTGATTTGAGATGGTTTTAGCCTCGGTTGGACCGAGCATCTGAGTTGACTTTCTACTGTCTTAGACTCGGCTATGCCCCAAACAACCTTGGAGGTGTTCTTGAGACATTTTCTACTACCTTAGTCCTAGACAGGGTCTGGGCATGCATATTCGAGACTGAGTCTCTATATTGAACCCGAACTTGCTTTTGGATGACATGTTTTCGATGCTGAGTTTTAGTATGGGGTTCAGGACCTCCATGGACTTTGTTGTTCCGGACCTGGGACCTAGGGCTGCGTGTGCCAGAGAGAGGGTATACAGTGGAGTAGAGGTATATGGGCAGTGTCCTTCCATGGGACCTACCTGCTGGGCACGATCGCCACCGGAGGGGGGTACATACAAAGTTACCATTTCACCCTGAAATCTTCATGCATCATATCATTCATTGTTTGAGGCTCCACCCTTGTTTGCTGTTTGTAGAGTGTATGCTCCGATTGTATGGGCGGCCGGAGGGTTTGTTTTCACTTGTTTGCGTTCCTCGGTTGTATGGGCGGTCGAGGGACTATAGGTAGACTCTTGTTACTTTATTGCGATGTTATCCCCTGTTACGGTTATACTTATAAGATTATATACGGCTAAGTTGTTACTTGTTGGATTGAGATTAGTATGATTAGTTGGGTTATTGATTCCTGTTTTTGAGAATTTCTATCTTTGCTCTTCTCTTCTTTCCCTTGTACTTGAGGTTACCGGTATACCGTCCACTTCTAAAACTTATTATGTATATACTGTTATTTCAAGGATCCCAGGTGTGTCATTTCTTACTTTCATCTGTGCCTGTTATGTATTCTACTTGCTATCCTTGTATGTAGTTTTTGTTGTCTTCCCTCTGGGCTAGTTCCGGTGTGACTTTTTCGTAGGATTCTGTGACTACTTGTTTTTCTATTCTATCTGTTACTACACTTTTATCTTATATGTGCCTAGTCGGCCTATGATACATACTGGGTACCTTATGCTTCGCATTTGGTGCTCATACTACACACGGCATCCTTTGGTGCAGATCCTAGTGTAGGCCATCGCCGTTAGCTCGTTGGAGACTCACGCGAGAAGCTACTTTTGTGATACTCCAAACTGAGGGTGAGCTCTTGGAAACTGGATCTTAGCTTTTAGTTTATCTCTTTCTTGTGTACTCTATTAGTACTCGGAGATATTTATGTATATATTATTTTGGATGCTTCGTACTCCTTACATATAGTTCTGGCTCTATACTATGATACCAGGTTTTGGGTTTGGTTTAGCTTCCGCATATGTAGTTATATACTCATGTTATCTATTCTCTTTATCTCATCCCCTTACTTCCGCTTATTAAATTGTTTCGTTCGCTTAGATTGTTAGATAGCAGCCCATTACTGACCATTTCGGGCTATGGGGATTGGTTTGCCTACTGGGGGGTTGTAGGTTCCATCATGATCGAGAAATCAGGTCGTGACAAAATATAACAAAATGCGAATATAATCCAAAGGTAAGAAAGATGAGTAAGAAAGAAAGATCATGGTCAAAGCCTAGATAAAAGGAGAAATACCGCAACAATATGAAAGACATAAAGTACTAGTCCAGCAACAACCAAATCAGATTTCTCGAGTCCAGAAAGTGCACCCAAATAAAGCGTACAAACAATACATGAAGTTCGATAGTAATAATGGGCAAGGAATACCATGATATGTATTGTGAATGAATGAAATGAAATATGGCCAATGCCATAATGAATGACTCATGGGCCACCGGAGCTTACCAACCATTATCGTACCATAATACCTGGAATATCCCTTCAGGCCACTGGAGCTTATCAATATCAACCACACTATAATATCCTCGTATAATCAAGAAAACCCAAAGTATTCTCATGGGTCGTCGAATCTTATCAATATCATGAATACCACAAATTAAAACCTTGTATGAACACAAAGGGGGCCACCGGAGCTTATCAATATCAACTCCATAAATCAATGGAATGTAAGATTCAGAACCGCCTCTCAGACTAAGTGCATAAAATAGAAGTATTTTCCCATTCAGAAGTTAGTAAAATAGTGATATACCATTTCTCTTTAGTAGCACAAGCTTATAGTAAAAGGAACCGTTTTCCCTTTTTATTAACCAAAACTAGAGATAAAAGTAGGATGCTCCCCCTGGAGCTCCAATTAATTGAAAAAGGAGTATATTTGGGTTTGAACATTAACAAATAGCTTAAACCGGTAAAATCCTTCCTTAATTTGAAAAACAACTGTTAAAAGAAGAGTTCCTTATTAAACCACTGATCCAATCAATTCTCGTCAATTCATACCATTCAACTCCCGTAAATTCGTACCATAACCCAATCATATGCAAAAAGAAATGAAAAATAATCATTCCAAATGTATGCATGAATACATGTAAATGCACGCAGTTATACCATGATAGGGTGTTTCACCATTCAATACAAGAATGTACAAACCTGGACTACCGCCAGCTCAACACCATGGCCTCAGGCCCACAAGCACTCATACTAAATCCAAACATTAGAATATAACACGATAAGAACAACCGGAAGGCTAAGTAAGAACTACTCTACCAAAAACTAAACCCCAACGAGTGATAACGCCACCTATTCTAGTACAAATACTAATAAGGAAGACATTACACTAACTACCAACCCCCAAGAGACCCGCCTAAGGTAAACAACTAACTGGAACTAAGAATAAAGCGTACAATATATAGAAACTTAAGCACGGCACAACCTAACTTATCTGACTCTTGCCAGTCCCATCTCCACGGTCTCGGGGCCATAAGTATAAGATAAATAGAACACCAAATGAGCAAGAAATAATAAAAATAATAATAAAATAACAACAACGCCTACTCTATCACGAACCTTATCTAATTCTAGGCTAAGGCTCCCAAAATCTATAAACCTCAACCACAAGCAGCTTAAACTAAGCTAAGGCATCTAATCCTAACCCAAGGATACTACACCACCTATGCCAAGTCTTACAAAAAAGCTACCGCCTATACTAAGGATTTGATTGTCACAATCTACTCTAAAGCCCCTAAATCACCTATAAGGATCAATATACCTACTCAGAACCGTATCTGAGTAAAAAGATCCCACCAACCATTAGCAAGTTATTATATTCATACCTCATACGAGCAAAGTCAAGAATTAGTAAACCATAACCTACTGGAAAAGCCGAGCACACGTGCATAATCCAATCCACAAGATCGGAGCCTATCTCCCCTGAGAACCATCTGCAAAAAGCCACACCATCATAACCATACTCTACACATAAAAACGAAGCTAACGATACCCATATTTCTACAAGTGAAACTGGGTTGAATTCAAGTCACAAGAGGGCCGGCGGCGCTCACATTCGAAACTAGAGACGAAAAACACCACAATGTTCTTCATATTTTTGGGAGAACATGCTCAAAATTTGAGTGAAAATGGACCATCAACGGGGATCAAAAAATCCCACAAAATCATGAATTTAAAAAGGGAAATCAATGGAGGAAAATGGAATTTAAAGAGAGAATTTACCCGATTTAGAAGCCAGCAATAGATCAAGAATCAAATAAATATTATCCTCCAAGTAGTTGGGTTGATCAAGGTGTGAAAATGGTGAATTTATGAGCTATATCTATGGAGAAAACAAGTTTGGAATTTTGGGAAATGAAGGAGAAAAGAGGCTGCCAGCCCTTTTAAAGCAGCCACGCACAGGCGCAGGTTCGCTGGTGCCACGACGCCCAGGCAGCCACAGGTGTGCTGGTGCCATGGTACCCAAGTAGCTGAAGGAGCGCTGGTGCCATGGTGCCCAGGCACACGCAGGTGCACCTCAACAACAATAGAAACATGTCAAGGGCAGATTTCTATGTGATGGGCCCCCGAAAACACATCCGGGGTCCCGCAAACACAAATGAGTTGAGCTATTCAACTAGAAATGGAATTTTGGATCCAACAAAATTGACAAAAATCCCATCATAGGTCAATTTTATGAAAAGTGGGCCCCACACCCAAAATCAACCTTTAGGCCAACTAAACCAAAACAGAACCCAAGGGCCAAAATAAAGTCTGAAAGCCTTGAGACCTGAACCAATGGTCCCTCTAGCCTAAAAATAACATTCTAGAGCTATCAACACTGGCATATTTTCATCCGAGGTTGTCTTCTTTAAATGTTGACCAAAGTCAACCTTTGTCATGCCTCGAGGCTACCCTTAGATGCAACACAGTTCTTAGTGTCACGAGTGACCCCAAGCCAACCCATGGTTTTGCATATCTAGGCATTTTTAAATCAAATACAATATGTGCAGAAGCTAAACTGGTTTAAATAAGTAGGTTGGAAAAATAATCCAAGCATATCTGAATTTATAAATATCTGAGAATATAGTAAGAATGAAAGTAAAACTGACAACCCAAAAGTTGATTCTATTTATATGTCTGAAAGACTCTAACTGAAGCGAGTTGCTGGGACAATCCCCTAGCTAACTCTAAAAGTCTGAAAACTGAAATATAAGACTGAAATTAATAAGCATAACTATTTTCCTTAAACTATGAGGACTCACCACTGAGCTGTTGAGTAAGGACTGGAATATCGCACTAAGCGCGGTCTGTAAGCTGGGTGCCTGAACCTACATCGTGATAAGATGTAGCACAAAAGTATGTGTCACTACTTCAAATGTAGTGAGCATGGGGGATATATGCAAAGTTGTAAAACTTGAATACTAAACATGGAAATATATACTGAAGAATGAGATGAGAGATAAACTAAATGCCATGACCAATTATTAAATCATGAAATGTAACATGTTGAACTGAACTGAATAACTGAAAGACTGAATACAAGGTCAATGCAAGTACTGAATCTGAACTGTGGGAGCTACTGTTAACTGACATACCCCAAGATAAGCTAACTATGGGGCCAACCTATAACCTGGCTAGGAAGGTGTTCATACCTTGCCAAGGGTACAAACAATCTGACATGGATCCACTAAACTGATGTCCACAAAGGACAAGGTTGTCATACCTAATATGACGAGTGACCCCTTTAGAACCTACGGTGACATTGTAGTTTTGGGACTCGGGGACTTCTACTAAAGGTCTCAGCCCTAAATGATGGGTGAGCCTTTATCCCTTCATCCACTTGGTGCTAAGTCTACTCTCAACTGAATACATAAGAAGTGAATGCAAACTAAAATACTGGATAGCTCAAATACTGATATAACTAAGAATGCACAATAATACTAAAAACTGATGGCATTCAAATCATGAAGCATGACTGACTTAATTATCTGACTAGCAAGTATAAATTATATGTATTGAAATTAACACATGCTAGGGTTACTGAATTCTATACGTATGGCTATTCTAGGTTCCCAAGAAAACATATAATGAATTTTATACAAGCAATAAAATCTGAATTGCAATGATTTCATAAGGTTTAGGAGCCCTAGGTCCAAAGAATTAATTCAAAACTGAAGAACTAGACTGAATCAAGGGACTCAATGGGTGAAAGGGACCCATTGATAAAATCCCACATACCTGGAAGAGAATATATGGAGGAAATCCTAGGATTTTATCTAGAACTTTGGAAAACCCTTCTTGTTCTTTAGTGGAAGAAGCATTTCTTTTCTCCAAATTTTGCCAAGTATCGATTTAATCTGGGGGAATGAGGGGTTTGGTAGTTTTAGGCTTAGTAATTAGGCTTAGTTGAGTTAAAATGATGTAGTTTAGGCTTTAAAAGAGGTAGGAAAAGTCTATAATACCCCTGGGAATTTTGAAAGTAAACTGCTGAAATTCTTGGGACATCGATCCACGACTTAGTCAACGGGCCGTCGACTGAGTCGTGGTTCAGTCCCTGAGTTTTGGGGGTTCTCTGGTCTGATGAAACCATGAGTCACAGGATGGACCATGGTTCTAAACTATGGTCCATGGTCTAACTCATGGGTTTTGGGCCCTGAACTCAGGGTGCTCTGATAAAAGGGAATCACGAGTCACAGGATGGACCATGGTTCTAAATGACAGTCCGTGGTTTGAATCGTAGTTTCTGGGACATAAGCTGTGGGTTTTCTGATCAAAAGGAACCACGGATGATAATGTGGACCGTGGTTCCAAACTATGGTCTATGGTTCTATCCATGGTTCTTAGATAGGAAACTAGCACCTCTCTGATGACCAAGTCCAAAACTGACAGGACGGTCCATGGTTCCAAACTACGATCCATGATCTTGACCCTGGTTTCCGAAAACTTGAAGTTTTTTCTGCTATTTTTCCCGCTGAGTGTTGCACTGTAGTTAGTTAGATTCTGGGGTGTTATAATATCTTCCCCTTGGGATCATTCATCCTCGAAAAAGAAGAAGATGTAGGCTAGCAAACTGAGTTTGAAGGGAACAAGCAGCAACCACTACCAACTGAGTTCTAGAAGCCGTTATCTAACTGAATTGAGTTCTAAGTACATGAAAGCATGCTGGAACTGCTATAATAGTTAAGGAAACATGATATTGGGACTGAAATGCACATGAGGAAATTGAGAAACTGGAGAGAAACTATTACCTCAAGATAAAACTGGATCAGAAGGAAAGAGATGAGGGTACTTGGCCATCATAGCTACTTCTTCTTCCCAAGTAGCTCCCTCAATGGACTGATTTGTCCAAAGAACCTTCACTGAAGCGACCTCCTTATTTCTTAACCTATGAACCTGATGGTCAAAAATCTCAACCGGAACCTCCTAATAAGTGAGGCAACTTTTAACAGCCATAGTCTCTAATGGCACAATTGATGCAGGATCACCAATACACTTCTTCAAAAATGAAATATGAAAGACGGGATGAACCACTGCTAGTTCTACTGGCAACTCTAACTCCTAAGACACATTACCAATCCTTCTTAAAATTATGTAAGGACCTACATATCGAGGACTGAGCTTCCCTTTCTTGCCAAATCTCATCACACCCTTCATGGGTGACGCTTTCAAGAAAACCTAATCATCAATATCAAATTCTAATTCCCTTCTAACATCTACATCGGACTTCTGATGACTCTGAGCATTCTTCAACCTTTCACTAATAAGATGAACTTTCTCCATAGTCTCTGGAACTGAATCTGGCCCAATCAATGCTGCTTCACCTACCTCAAACCAGCCAACAGATGATCTAAACCTACGCCCATAAAGTGCCTCATAGGGGGCCATCTGAATGATGGAGTGGAAGCTGTTATTGTAAGCGATGAGTCGATAATCTACCAACTCATTTACCCTTTAATCATGAATTATTTCTATGTTTTGATAAGATTTAGAGGTTCTTATAGCCTTTATTGACATAAATGCAGGTACTTTTGTCCTAAGATAGAAAAAAAGGAATTGGACCCAAAAGAGCTGAAAAGAAGTTGAAGTGTGAAGGATTGAACAAGATGGAGATTCTGCTGAGAGGTGTGGACCTCATGCGACATGGACAACATGAGGTGCGGTCTGCACCTCCCATTATGCAATCTCAAAATTTTGCTGAAGAATCAATTAAGGGGTGCATTCGATATGCGACGCGCACAAGGTCTGGTATAGATTGCACCCCACTTCGCATGAAGACTAAAGATTGTTTGAAGTCTCTGATTCACAATTGTTGACGTGGGAAACGTACATCACATCGCATAGCTCTCAAAGGGAATTTTTGTCCATCTTTGTATGACAAATTGGGAATCTTCTAAAACCCATTTTAGGCATATTTTTAGATAGTTTTGAATAGTTTTCAAAAATAGTTTTGAATATTTTTCAAAATTAGTTTTTGAGTAGTGAGAAAGCTTTTCTCTCCAAGAAAGAAAAGAGGGTTTCACTCCAATTCCTTCTTCCTAATTTTTGGAATCACCAATCTTGTAAAAATTGAGCTTGGATATTGAATATTTAGATTATATGAAAGGGAATTGGACTTACCGCTTTGGTATTTTTCTTTATTCCTTTAACATGAATAGCTAAATCTCTTGTCTAGAGATGTGTTGATAATGGGTGCTTGATTAATGGGTATGGGTGTTGCTAATTTGTGTTTATAATTGCTAATATAAGATGGGTCTAGTGATTTTACCATATGTTAATTCTAAAATTGATGGTTGCAAACATTGATGTACCTCACTTGATTGTGTTTTTGCTTGTTAAAGGGGTTTAAAATTTCGAATGTGAAATTTGTATTGGGTACTTGGGATTAAACTTAGATTGAGACTAGAAATAGCTCAATTCATTGGAAATACCCATTTAAGGGTCTAAGCTAGAAATAGTGTGACCTCCCAAAGCATATGTTGGTTGGTTATTGTCTAAACAATGGTGTTTGAATAAAAACCATTGGATATATGATTTTTTGATCAAGAGATTAACAAGCATACCTAAAACCAATGCTATCCATATCATCTAGCGAGAATTTATATGAATGATCAAGCACCCTAACCTATATTCGAGTCCCATTGCATAACACACATCCCTAGTTCTCCTCTCACATTGTTTACACTCATTTTTACTTTATTGTTTTATGTTGAATTGCGAATTGTGATAGATTTCCCAATTCCCCCCCTTTCCTTTACTTTTATTATTTGCGAACAAGTTACTCTCGTTGTGAAGTCTTTTCTTTACAATCGACTTGGCTAGTCACCAATTCTCTGTGGGATCGACCTTGACTCCCATCGGGAATATATAAATGTGTTTTGCTTTAACGATCACTAATACCTCTATATAGGAGACTACACTTGAGAATTATCAAAAATGGCGTCGTTGCCGGGGAATTGAGTTTGAATAGACTTTTTTGATTGTGAATTGAAATCACCGTGTAGAGTGTTTGTTCTTTTTATTTGGTTTGTTGTTTTTGTGTATTGCATAGGTAGCCCATGAGTGAAGTGGGCGACAACAAAAGTGTCAATGGAAGTCTTGATGGCTTGATGAACGAGTCCAATGAACCCATACCTCAAGTGGGTGTAGGTGCAATCTGCCTACCCATAACGATTGGAAATGCAGTGTTCCACGTCACTAGCACAATGCTCCATCTAATTCAAATGAAAGGGATGTTTGGAGGAGCCACTCACGAAGATGCCAATAGGCATATCCGCAAATTTGTGGAGATATGTAAACCATTCGTCTTTCAAAATATACCCCAAGAATCCGTCTAACTTTTCCTATTACCCTTCTCTCTAACGGGGGAAGCCACGACTTAGTTGGAGGAATTATCGGATGGGTCAATCACCTCTTGGGCTGAGTTGGTAAATGCTTTCACTACTAGATTTTTCCCTCCATCACAGATGATGCAGCTGAGGGATGAAATTAGCAACTATTGCCACTTTCCCGATGAACCTTTGCATGAGGGATGGTTGAGATTCAAGAAGAAGCTCGTGTTGTGTCCTAACCATGGATTGCCGGATAATGTATTGCTACAAAGCTTCTTTAGATTCTTGAACTCAATGAATAAGTTCTTTGTCAATAATCTTGGAGGTGGTACCTTCATGGATCTATAATTTCCACTTGTTTCGTCCCTCCTAGAGAGAATGACCAAGACTAACCAAGCTTGGCACACAAGGGAGGTGGATGTTCCCACCTCGGGAGTAACCACATCAATCTAAACAAATGAGATGCAGAGAAAGGATGAAGAGAGAGATGAGACCATGGAAAAAATGATGACGCAAATAGACTTGCTAGCCAAGCATATGATGGGGGCTGGTGGTGCTAAGACCGTGAATGTTGTGAGTACACCGGAGATCAAGGCTAGTGATGACGAGCTCATGACCATTGTGGATGGTAAACTTTGCTATATTATGGCGGGTCTAGTCCTGGGTATTATCGCTCGAGGGATAATAATCAAGGTTAGATTAAGGACAAAGAATGAGATGGAAAATGAAGGGATCGTGATATAAAGGGTGATAAATACAATCACCGAAGCTCAAACCCATACATACCTCCAAATAATTCGGACTCCTTATATAAACCCACCACAAGAAATCCCTGGTACTCAAAGATTGAGGACATATTGTCCTTGTTTTTGAAGAAGGTAGAAACTACAAATACCAGGGTTAGTGAGCTCAAAAGCAAAGTTTCAACACTTTATTAAACCATGAGCTATCATTCGGCCTCAATCAAACATCTAGAGGCCCAAATGAATCATCTATCTACTCAAATGAACCCGACGATGAAGGGAAAACTTCCTAGTGACACCACAGCCAATCCTAAAAATGATGCTCATGTCATATCCATTGTTACTAGAAGTTAAAGAATAAGTGGTGTGGTGAGAGAGCCCGTTGTGGAGCCGATTGTTGTAGAAAAGAAGCCTATTGTTGAAGCCATTGTGGAGCCATGTGAAAAAGAAGAAAAGGCTTCTTGTGACAAAGATTTTATGGAACCAGAGGTTGGGGTGAATCTTGGTTCACCCAACGCCCCGGTGAATGTTGATGTTGATGATGAGAGGGAGGAGGTTGAATCTCCTCCCTATGTGGCTGTTGAAATTGAGGAGGACCCTTCTATTGTGCCAAGTGTGCCAACCACACTACACAAGGGACCTCCTTCATACCCTTAAAGGTTAAATAAGAAGAAGGAGGAGCACAGATTTAACAACTTTTTGACATGTTTAGCAAGCTTTCGATGAATATTCCTTTGGTTGAAGACTTAACACGAATGTCGGGGTATGACAAATTTATGAAAGAGTTGCTCAAGAAGAAGAATATTGTTGATGTGGCCACCATTGAGATTTCACACAGCTGTAGCACTGTCATGACGAGTAATCTCGCTATAAAATTTGATGATCCGAGTGCATTCACCATATCGTGCACTATTGGGTTATTTATGTTCTGTAAAGCCTTGTGTGATTTAGGGGAGAGCATCAACTTGATGCCCCTAGCGATATTTAACAAGTTGGGATTGGGTACGCCCAAACCTACATCCATAAATCTACTCATGGTTGTTCGATCCATTAAGCGCCCGATAGGGATCCTCTTTTACGTATTAGTGAAGGTCGACAAGTTTATTTTCTAGGAGGACTTCGTGATCTTAAATTGTGAAGTGGATGTTGAGGTGCCCATCATCTTGGGGCAACCACTATTAGCTACATGGAGAGCACTTATAGATGTTGAACTCGGTGAACTCAAATTCTAGGTTGGAAGCAAGGTAGTGAAATTCAACATATTCCAACCAACAAGGCCTCTGGATGAATTGCGGGTGATCTTAGTGATAGATGTTGAGGGTAAGCTTGATCATACCCTTGAGGAGTGTGAAATAGGCAAGATGCCCAAGTTTGAAAAGTTGCCAAGTCAGCAAAACATTATGATGCTTTGAGGACGTTGAAGAAGCAATTCCCCTTCTTAGAGTGGGCCACGCAAACTAGATTGGGTTGCTATTTGACAACGACTAAGGTTTAGGTACCATCATTGATTCGCGATTTTAAATCAAACTCTTCTTAGGAGGCAACCCAAGTGTTTTTACTTTGTTTTTCGTTATTTTTTGTTGTTTTTGGTTTGTTTTAGGAATGCAAGGAGTAGAGGAATGAAAAAGTGGGAAAATAGGGAAAAAAGGAGACGTGGGGAGGATCGTGCGGTTCACACAAGACATTATGCGAGTCACACATCCCAACGCACTTTAAAACAAAAGACTAGAAAAAAATGCTGAGTCAGAGGCGACATTCACTTGGCTATGCATTTTGCATACGCCCAAGAGCGTGTCGCACCTCCATCCAATTCTGAAAAAGAAGCCTGGCCAAGTTTGGGGTATGAAAAGGTAAGGTGTGAAATGGCATGCGGTCTGCACAAAGGCTTGTGCAAACTGCATGTCACAATGTACCAAGGTAAATTTCAAATTTCAAATTGACCTACCCATTGACCAACCCTACCCAAAGACTGACCCCGTAACCTTCTCTTTTCTTTTACTCCCTTTTAACCACCACCCTCACCTATTTTTCTCCCATATTTTTCTTCAACTCTTCCAATTATCTCCTTAAACCTCCTACAAATCCCTCAAACTCTCCCAATTTTTTATCCCTCTCTAACCCAAACTCCTCTGCCACTGTCGCCTATCACCACCGCTGTTGGTTCTCCGGGCAAGGTTGTTGGGTCTCCATTGTTGCACTTTCAAAAGCTTTGATTTTTTCTTATCTTTGCTTAATCATCACTTGTGCTAAGTTTTCCAACGTTAAATACATGTTTTTATGTTGATGGAGAACTCATAATGTGAAGCATACTCCATAAAATTTCCATGTTGATTTTGGGTGAGATCCAAAAATTTTGGGTCTCCAATTTTGAATTGTGTTATGGATTAACTTGGTAGAACTTAATATTGTTATAATGCATGCTGATTATAGTAGTTTTAAGGCTTGAAAATCTGTGTTTGGGGTAAAGTCTAAGTAACTCATTTTTGATTGATGCATGATTTGGCCTTATGATAGATTGGGTGATGTCATTCTAAGGATAAATCATCATTTTTCATGAGGTTTGTTTAACAATTGATGATTGGGGGATGAAATTGGCTACTATTATTATGCCCATAATCTTTGTTAAAAATTTTGTTGGGTATATGATCTTTTGAGGGGAGGTGGAAATTGTTGATTGAAGCTTTGGTGCCTAATTTTTACAATTGAAGTATTGATGTTCTTGATGATAGACGAGGTAACATCCTTCTTAAGGGAAGTTGTTGAGTTCTTTTTTTGCTTGTTAATCATGTTAATAAAACTTTGGGGAAGTCTGAGTACCCGGATGATTTGGTGGTCATGTGTATTTTTCCCTTTTGTTTAACCGTTGGTTTGATGCTTGATGCCAAGTACTTGATGCAAATCTTGCTCTACGAATCACATGCATAATTCAAAAAAATACAAGGAACCAAAAATTCTAACTGTGTCCTTGTGTGTTTCGCATGTCGTGTAGAGATCTCGATGTGCGAAATGCACAAGGCACTGCACTTTGAAGATAAACACTGCCAGTTCACTATTTGGTGAGGCAAAGCATGGTGAGATACGTACTTTGTCTTTTGCAAATCGCACAAGCTTCCCACTCCAGTTCATAAATCCCTGTAGGTTTTTGATAGCTCGTGCAAAGTCACATGCGATGTGCACTTTGTCTAGTGCGGTTCACACGTGGTCCGCATGAGCCATCAGTCACCTACATTGTTTTTATACATCTTTGCATTCCATCCTTTTTAGTTTGTTAACTTCTTTTACACTCTATTGTGGTACATAGATACCTGGATCTACCACTAACATCCATTTTCATAAATATTCTTCCACCAGGCGGCACCAAAAAGGACAAAAATGGCTCTGAAATCCAAGCAATGTGTGTTGCACCATCAGTCGAACAATATCCAAATCCTCCTGATTCACCCATGACTGAATGGAGGCGTCTACCTAGCCAAGTTGGTTTCCACCACCACTTTCTTATCATCAGTTGATGACCGCCGAGGATAGATGGTTCGTAGATGACTCTCTTGGTCCTCTTAAGTTGCCATGGGACCCTATGATACCACCATTGGTAGGTTTTCTAATTGATTCAGTGCATGACAACATCCCACCAGCGATATCACCACCACCGCAACCTCAGAGGCCACCTCATTGATTCTACTCAAGGAGGCGTCATCGCTATCATTAGTATAATCAGAGAATCTTTGCATTCATTCTTACTTGTTTAATTTTTTGTGCATCGAGGGTCATGCACACTTTAAGTTTGGTGTGCCTAGAATTATTTGTGGTATGTAGCTTGATTGTGATGATATTGCCCTCGCTGGGCATGATTTTTAATTCTTGATTGATTATATGCCGGGTTAGTCTTACACGATTCCTTGGTCTTGCTACCTGCGCCTTGTAAATTCGCTAATAGCCTACTTTGAGGCTTGTTTCTCAAATGATTCATGAGTGCACAAATTGATAATCACCTTGTTAATAGTAGTTTAGCAATAAACTCCGAGGATTTTCTTAGAGCCACGGTTCTTTTCCATAGAGCAAATGTTTTCTTTATTTTCTTTTTCTTTTTCTTTTGTATTTGTGTCGAACTGGGTTGGTGTTTCCCAATGATAGATTGAGAGGTGACTTTCTTAAGGAAAAATGTCAATTTTTAGTTTAATTTGAGTCTGTAGTGTGCTTGCCTCAAAATGGACCCACCAAAAAGTTTTTCTTGGCAAGACATTTTCTAAAAGGAAAGGAAAGAGGGAAAATGGAATTTTGAGTAAAGCATTTTCTGGTCATGATTTACACACTCTCGTTTTGGCTTAATCGATTCACAAACGAATATGTAATGAACTAAGAATATCATGTCAAAAGTCATTTGTCCCAATTAATCTTGAGACTAATGAAAGAAGTCTTGTAGCATGATGCCTTGTGTGGTGAGGCTTTACCTTGATTCTTGTGCATGTGTGTTGTCTAGAACTTTCTCCGAATGTGATTCAAGGCAAAATTCTATGTGTGACCAGGCTCAGAAAATGATCTTAGGCCCTTTTTGATAGCCACGTCACCCAAATGAATTACCTCAACATCAATCCTAGTGAACCCCTTTGAGCTTGTGACAGTTCTTTGGCACCTTATTTGACACCTTAACCTTTTTTGAACCTCTATCTTGGCACCCGTCCTCCCTAATTGCTTGAAAGTGAAATGTAGGCTAAAATCCTAAGTTTTTTTTTTTGGGGGGGGGGGGGATGAAAAAAAACAACATAGGCAAATGCCTAAGTTGGGGGTGTATGTGATCAATGAGGAAAAGAAAAGAGAGGCACTTCAAAGTGCAAGGTAGCACATTGTGTTGAATTGAAAAATTGCTCCAAAAAGTTCAATCCAATGAGCAAAATGAAAAGAAAAATTTGGTGCTACTAAATAAAAGGTGTTATATGGAAGTTGAATGATCAAAATTAAAAGGGGAAAGCTTGGGATGTGTGATGGAGAAATAAGGTGAAGTCAAAAATACAAAAATGTGAGCGGTGTTCAAAATAATTAGAAAAAGCATTAGGGGGGTTTAATCACTTGAGCCGAATGAAATTTTCACCTTAGCCCTAGCAAACATTGTAACCCGCAAGAGCTTAGTGATTCCGAGCTTGTCCATCCTACATTAGTGGCAATTTACATGAAAGGCAAGCCTACGGTTTGACATGTGTGCACTTGAACTTCCTTGAGAGAGTGAGAGTTTTCTTAGTTCTCTTATAATGCCTTTGTTGTGTGAATTGCATAGTTGTGAGTGAAATTCTCTCTTGTGGTGAGTGGCATCATGCACTCGAATTGAAATATGAAGTCTCTATTTCAATTAAGAGGAATGAATGAGACAAGTTGTGTGGTGAATCTCGATGCAAACCTTAATGGTCCATGCCGATGACTTGAGAATCTTAATATCTTATTTTGAATGACAAATTCCCTTGATTTCTAAATGAGAAATGAAACCCTTCTGAAAGTTTTGAAATGATCAATTACCTTGATAATGTAGTGGTTCAGATTGAGATTAGCATGACAGTTGAGTCTTTTGTTTGAGTCTTTTTGTTTATTATTTTCTTAGTTTTTAGAATAGAGTAGTCTTTCTTGCCTTGGTTGAGTTTTAGAGCATCATTCATTCCTTACCTTGTGAGTATCTTGCTTGAAGATAAGCAATAGTTCAAGTTTGGGGGTTTGATGAGTCGGTAATCTACCAACTCATTTAGCCTTTAATCATGAATTATTGCTATGTTTTGACAAGAATTAGAGGTTCTTATAGCCTTTATTGACATGAATGTAGGTACTTCTGTCCTAAGATGGAAAATAAGGAATTAGACCCAAAAGAGTTGAAAAAGAGTTGAAGTGTGAAGGATTGAACAAGATGGAGATTTTGCTAAGAGGTGCGGACCTCGTGCGACATGCACAACACGAGGTGCGGTTCGCACCTGCCACTGCACAAGCTTAAAAATTGGCTGAAGAATCTGTTAAGAGGTGGGGTCAATGTCCAATGTGCACAAGGTCTGGTGCAGATCGCACCCTACTTCCTATGAAGACTGAAGATCGGCTGAAGTCTCTGATTCACAATTGTGGAGCTGTGTGATGTTCCCGTTATGACATGCGAACCTCACATCGCGTCGCATGGCTCCCAAAGGGCATTTTTATCTATCATTGTATGACAAATTGGGATCCTTCTAAAACCCATTTCAGGCATATTTTTAGATAGTTTTGAATAGTTTTCAAAAATAGTTTTTGAATAGTTAGCTAGTTTTCTCTCCAAGAATGAGGAAGAGGGTTTCACTCCAATTCCTTCTTCCTAACTCTTGGAATAACCATTCTTGTAAAAAATGAGCTTTGATATTGAATATTTAGCTTCAATGAAAGGGAATTTGATTTCCTATTTGGTATTGTTCTTTATTCCTTTAGCATGAATAGCTAAATCTCTTGTCTAGGGATGTGTTGATAATGGGTGCTTGATTAATGGGTATGGGTGTTGCTAATTTGTGTTTATAATTGCTAATGTAACATGGGTCTAGTGATTTTACCATATGTTAATTCTAAAATTGATGGTTGCAAACATTGATGTACCTCACTTGATTGTGTTTTTGCTTGTAAAAGGGGTTTACAATTTCGGATGTCAAATTTGTATTGGGTACTTGGGATTAAACTTAGATTGAGACTAGAAATAGCTCAATTCATTGGAAATACCCATTTAAGGGTCTAAGCTAGAAATAGTGTGACCTCCCCAAGCATATGTTGGTTGGTTATTGTCTAAACAATGGTGTTTGAATAAAAACCATTGGATATATGATTTTTTGATCAAGAGATTAACAAGCATACCTAAAACCAACGCTATCCATATCGTCTAGCGAGAATTTATATGAATGATCAAGCACCCTAACCTATATTCGAGTCCCATTGGACACATATAACTAGTCGTCCTCTCTCATTGTTTACACCTGCTTTTACTTTATTGTCTTACTTTGAATTGCAAATTATGACAGATTTCCCAATTCCTCCCTCTTTCCTTTACTTTTATTGTTTGCAAACAAGTTACTCTTGTTGTGACATCGTTTCTTTACAATAGACTTGTCTAGTCACAAATTCTCTGTGGTATCGACCCCGACTCCCATCGAGAATATATAAATGTGTTTTGCTCTAACAATTATCGATACCTCCATATATGAGAGTACACTTGAATGTTATCAGTAGGCAAACTCTATGAGAGGTAAGTGATCATACCAACTACCTTTGAAATCAATCACACAAGTTCTCAACATGTCCTCTAAGCTCTGAATAGTATGCTCTGCCTGACCATCCATCTGCGGATGAAATTCTATGCTGAGGTATACCTAAGTACCAAGATCTTTCTAAAAGGATCTCCAAAAATAAGTTGTAAATTGAGTACCCCTATTTGAGATGATAGACAAGGGAACCCCATGCAACCTGACTATCTCACTAATGTAGAGTCCGGCATAATCTTCTGCTGAATCTGTAGTCTTAACTTCTAAGAAGTGGGCTGATTTGATCACCCTGTCCACAATTACCCAAATAAAGTCACGTTGTCTGTGAGTATGAGGTAATCCTGTAATGAAGTCCATGTTGATCACTTCCCACTTCCAAGTAGGGATGCTAATCTCTTGAGTCACACCTCCTTGTCTCTGATGTTCCACCTTCACCTGCTGACAGTTGGGACACTTGGCCATAAAATCTGTGATATCCCTATTCATTCCATTCCACCAATAGACTTTTGGTAGGTCACGGTACATCTTGGTGGCACCTAAATGAATAGAATATCTAGAACTATGGGGTTCTGTTAGGATCTGCTGCCTCAACTCATCCACATTAGGAATACATAAATTACCGTGGTAGTGAAGCACACCATCTCCCCCTTGGGAGAAAACTTCTACCCTCTGATGATGAACCACACCTTTTAACTGAAGTAAGATGGGATCACTGTCTTGCTTCTCCTTCACCTCGGCTACCAGAGAAGATTTTGACCCATTCTGAACTACCATACCGCCGTCTGTCGCGTCCATAAGGCAAATTCCTAGGCAAGAAAGCCTATGAACGTCCTTAGCCAATTTTTTCCTTTCTTCCTCAACATGAGACACACTACCCATAGGTAGTTTTATAAGGGCATCAGCCAGAAGATTAGCTTTAACTAGATGGTAGAGCACATTCATATCATAGTCTTTGAGGAACTCGAGCCATCTTCTCTGATGAAGATTCAAATATTTCTCGATGAACACATACTGGAGGCTCTTATGATCTATTAATACGTCTACACGAACACCATAAAAGTAGTGTCTCCAGATTTTTAAGGCAAAAACAACTGTTGCAAGCTCAAGGTCATGAGTCGGGTAGTTCTTCTCATGAATCTTAAGCTGTCTGGAGGCATAAGCTATGACCTTACCATGCTCCATCCTGACACAACCCAATCCAAATCTGGATGCATCACAGTAAACCACAAAACCATCTAACCCTTCTGGTAGAGTCAAAACTGGAGCTATAGTCAACCTAGTCTTCAACTCTAAGAAGCTTTTCTCACATTCATCCGACCACTGAAACTTGACCTTCTTCTGACTTAATTTGGTTAATGGGGCAGCTATGGATGAAAATCCTTCAACAAATCTCCTGTAGTAACCAGCAAAACCCAAAAAGCTTCAGATGTTTTTCAGAGAAGTGGGTCTAGGCCAGCCCTTCATTGTCTCTATTTTTTGAGAATCAACTCGGATGCCCTCACTAGACACCACATGACCAAGGAACACAACTAACTTCAACCAGAATTCACACTTGTTGAACTTAGCAAATAACTAGCGATCCTTGAGAGTTTGCAGCACAACTCTCAAATGATCTACATGCTCCTCTTTGCTCCGATATTAAACAAGGAAATCATCAATGAAAACAATGACGAACATGTCGAAGTACTGCTTGAACACCCTGTTCATCAGATCCATGAAAGCTGCAGGAGCATTCGTTAGTCCAAAAGACATAACTACAAATTCATAGTGACTATACCGAGTCTTGAAGGCTGTCTTTGGAATGTCACTATCTCTGACTCCGAGCTGATGATAATCGTCTCTGGGGTCAATCATACAGAAGCAACTAGCACCCTGAAGCTGGTCAAACAAGTCATCCATCCTGGGGATGGGATACTTATTCTTGATGGTGACTTTTTTCAGCTGACGATAATCGATGCACATCCTGAAAGAACTGTCTTTCTTACGCATGAAAAGAACTAGAGCACCCCATGGAGAGATGCTGGGTCTGATGAAGCCCTTATATAGAAGGTCTTTCAGCTACTTGTTCAATTCCTTAAGCTTAGCTGCAGCCATTCTGTAAGGAGGACTTGAGATAGGCTGGATATTTTTGGAAGGAGATCTATTCCGAAATTGATTTCCCTTTCAGGACGAACTCCGGGAAGATTTTCTAGAAACACCTCGGGGAATTTTGTTGACCACCGGGACTAACTCAGGAGTTGGGGTCTCAGATTCTGAATCCTTGACCTGAACAAGATTATAGATATACCCTTTGGTAATCATTTTTCTGGCCTTAAGGTAAGAGATGAATTGACCTACAGGCACTGAGGTATTACCCTTCCATTCTAGGACTAGTTCATGAGGAAACTAGAACCAAACAATCCTAGTTCTACAATCGACTGAGGCATAATAGGAATGTAACTAATCCATGCCTAGAATAATATAAAAGTCAGTCATTTCTAACTTCACTAGATCGGTTAAGGTAACTTTCTGGGAAGCTGTGACAGGGAAATTTTTGTATACCTTTTAGCTATAACTTAGTCACCAACTAGAGTAGAGACTGAGAAAGATTATGGGAGGGTTTCTAGACTGACATCAAAATTTACTGTTATATATGGAGTTACCAAAGAATGTGTAGACTCTAGGTCTAACAATGCATAAACATCAAGGTGGAAGACTTGTAATGTACCCGTGACCAGATCGAGAGAATCCTCCTGGCCGTGTCAAGTCTGAAGGGCATATAATTTTTTCTGGCATTGACTGCTACTTGCACTAGATGAGGCACCCTCCTGAGTCAGCGACCTACTAGAGTTGTGGTAGAGTTTGCCTGATTCTGTGAACGAGTATCCCTGCCCTTCAGAGAAGTCATTGGGCACTCTTTCATTCTGTGGCCCAGCTTGCCACACCCAAAATAGTTTCTACTACCTACCATACTCTCCCCTAGGTGGTTCTTACCACACTTGTTGCAACTGGATGAGTGCACCCACTAGTGACGCTATATTGGGACCTAGAGCCTGGTGCCCTACCCCGCCAATCCTATTTGAACATAGGCACAGGGGCACTGGCAGAAGATGGGGCTGGAGCTGATGATTTTTGGTGGAACCTACCACCATCTAACCTTATCTGAGAGTAACAGAATTCACATGTCCTAGCCCTCTTATTGTTCCTTGCCTTTATTTTAATCTTTACCTCCTTAATATGTTGGGCATGAGTCATTAACCTGCAGATATGCATGTCCTTCACCAGCATATCAGTCCTACACTCATTGACCACATCATCTGAAACACATGATATGAACTTGCTCATGCGGGGCGTGCAGGAGTCAGCAACCATTGCCGGAGAACACTTCCACAATTGAGTAAACTTGAGAGAGTACTTTTTAATGCTTATGTCTTTCTTCCTCAAGTTGATAAACTCCTGATCCCTTACTTCTCTGAGTTCAATTGGGAAGAACCTGTCTAGAAATGTAGTTTGAAAATAATTCCAATCCACTGGGCCTGCATTAGCACCTCGTGAATCCTTCCATTGTTGATACCACACATGAGCCACTCCCTTCAACTGAAAAAGCATCTAAGTCTTCACTCTCAGTTGGATGACACCCATAACCTTCATTACCATTTAAATTTCATCCAAGAATGACTATAGATCTTCGTCTAACTTGGAACCATAGAACTCTGGAGGGTTCATCCGAGTGATGTCTTGGACCTTAGATAATGTAGTGTTAGTCTGTGGTGGGGCTGGTGCCACAACTTGCTAATTGACTTGGGTAGTCATGGCCTAAGCAAGCACTGGAAAGGAAGCCCTGAACTCTAGACGAGTAACTTGCTCATTCAGAGGGTCTATTGGAGAGGGTGGTGCTTGTTGGATGCCATTCCTATTTTCGTTCCCTCTTGTGTTCACTGTTCTGGGAGACATTTTCTGTAATGCGTAGAACACGAGTTAGAAGGAGATTAAATAGAGTTCATACTCTATATTAAGATATGGAATAGAAAGAAGGGAAGTTTTCCTAAAAACGTCTTGTAGCTTCACCCCCATAAGTGTGGCACAATTCACACCCATGAAGAAGGTTCTACTCGATACGGCTTTCAAAGACCCTTGGACACTTGAACCTTGTGCTCTAATACCAAGTTTGTCACATCCCGAGGCTACCCCCTAGAAACAACACAGTGCTTTGTGTCATGAGAGACCCCAAGCTAACCCATGGTCTGGCATATCTAGGAATTTTTAAATCAAATACAATCTGTGCGGAAGCTAAACTTGTTTAAATAAGTAGGTTGGAAAAATAATCCAAGCATATCTGAATATATAAATATCTGAGAATGTAGTACGACTGAAAGTAAAACTGACAGCCCAAAAGCTAATTCTAGTTCTATGTCTGAAAGCCTCTAACTGAAGTGAGTTGCTGGGATAAGCCCCAAGCTAAATCTAAAAGTCTAAAAACTAAAATATAAGACTGAAATGAATAAGCATAACTATTGTTGTCAAACTATGAGGACTCACCACTGAGCTATTGAGTAAGGATTGGAAAGTCGCACTAAGAGCGGTCTGGATACTAGGAGCTCGAACCTACATCATGATAAGATGTAGCACAAAAGTATGTGTCAGTACTTCGAATGTACACACACTTCAAATGTACTGAGAATGCAGGCTATATGAAAAGCTGTAAAACATGAATACTGAACATGGAAATATATGCTGAAGCATGAGCTGGGAGATAAACTGAATTCAATGACCAAGTTCTAAATCATGAACTATAACATGCTCAAGTGAACTGAATAACTGAAAGACTAAATATAAGGTCAATGCAAGTACAAAATCTAAAGTATGGGAGATACTATTAACCGACATACCCCAAGCTAGGCTAACTATGGGGCCAACCTGTAACCTTGGATGGGAGGGTGTTCATACCTTTCCAAGGGTACAAACAAATCTAACATGGATCCCATAAACTGATTTCCACAAGGGACAAGGGTGTCATGCCTAATCTGTCAGGTGACCCCTTTAGAACCTATGGTGGCACTGTAGTTCTGGGACTCAGGGAATTCTACTAAAGGTCACACCCAAAATTTATGGGTGAGCCCTCATCCCTTCGTCCACTCGATTCTAAGTCTACTCCCAACTAAATCTTTAAGCAATGAATGCAAACTGAAATACTAGATAACTCAAATACTGATATAACTGAGAATGCACAATAATATGGAAAACTGAAGGCATTCAAATCATAAAGCATGACTGATTGAATTATCTGACTTGTAAGTATAGATTATACATACTGAAATTAACACATGATAGGGCTACTGAATTCTGTACGTATGGCTATTCTAGGTTCCCAAGAAAATATGTAATGAATTTCATACAAGAAATAAAATCTTAATTGCAATGATTTCGTAAAGTTTAGGAACCCTAGGTCCAAAGAACTAATTGAAAACTGAAGAACTAGACTGAATCAAGGGACTCAATGGGTGAAAGGGACCCATTGATGAAATCCTACATACCTGAAAGAGAATCTATGGAGGAAACCCTGGGATTGAAGCTTGAACTTGTGAAAACCCTTCTGCTTGTTCTTGAGAGAAAGAAGCATTTCTTTTCTCTCAATTTTTCTAATTATCGGTTTAATCTGAGGGAATGAGGGATTTGGGTAGTTTTAGGCTTAGTAACTAGGCTTAGATGAGTTAAAATGACATAGTTTAGGCTTTAAAAGAGGTAGGAAAAGTCTTTAATACCCCTGAAAATTTTGAAAGAAAACTGCTGAAATTATTAGAACATCGATCCATGACTTGGTTGACAGGCCGTGGTTCTGGATGACAGACTTTCGACTGAGTCATGGTTTTGTCCCTAAGATCTAGGGGTTCTATGGTCTTATAAAACCATGAGTTGCTGGATGGACCATGGTTTTAAACTACGATCCATGGTCTAACTTGTGATTTCTGGGCCCTGAACTGAGGGTCCTCTGATAAAAGGGAACCACGAGTCACAGGATGGACCATGGTTCTAAATGATGGTCCATGGTTTTAATCGTGGTTTCTGGGATTTAACCTGGGGTTTCTCTGATCAAAAGGAACGATGGATGATAGGATGGACTGTGGTTCCAAACTATGGTCTGTGGTTCCATCTGTGGTTCTAAGATAGGAAACTAGCACCTCTCTGATAACCAAGTCCACGAGTGATAGGACGATTCATGGTTCCGAACTGCGGTCTGTGATCTTGATCATGGTTTCTGGAAACTTGAAGTTTTCTATAATTTTTAATAATGAGTGTTGTACCATAGTTGGGTCAGATTCTAGGATGTTACAACCCTTCAAGCCCAACTGGCCTGAAAACACAGAACGGGAGAAGATTCTAAGCTAAAAATCTCCCGGATCCCGACCAAAGGTCCAACTAGACCAAAGACCACGCTCCACAGCTAATGAAACTGTGTGAATTCTATTCTGAGTGTGTTTACCAAGAAAGTTAACCAAAGTCAAGGATTTCCAAAGTTAGAGTTCTAAAATAGGAAAATGGTCATAACGACCAAATGAATGGCCTGGGCATTGAACTGTCAGTCCCGATAAGTCATAAATGACCTGTAGCCACTGCAGCAAAACTCAAAATGCAAAAAAAATGCAAGGAAATAAAGAAATGACCTGGAGGGTAGTTACACAATCGGAGATTCTTTAGTAGTGGATCATGTACATTGGGCATGCGTGGTGACTATCATGGGGTATGACACGTGGTTAGATCTGATTGTTCTAGACATGGTTGATTTTTATGTGATTTTTGGCATGGATTGGTTGTCTCCCTACTATACGGTCTTAAATTTTTTCGCTAAGACCATTACTCTACGGATGCGTGGTATCTCTGCTTTATTATGGGAGGGTTCCGATAGACATATTCCAATGGGAGTTATATCTTTCCTGAGTTCCAAACGGTTGATTGGGAAGAGGTGCTTGGCCCATCTTGCTTACATCCATGATACTAGTGCCACCATACCTACACTTGAGTCAGTTCTTATGATTTGCGAGTATTCAGATGTGTTTCCTTCTGATCTACTGTGTCTTTATCCTAATCATGATATTGGCTTTGCCATCAATGTCTAGTCGGGCACTCAACCCATTTTTATTCCATCATATCAGATGGCACTAATCGAGTAGAGGAAGCTTAAGGATCAGCTCAAAGATTTGTTGAGTAGAGGATTCATCAGGCTTAGTGTATCTTCGTAGGGTGCTTTAGTTCTTTTATGAAGTAAAAGAATGGGTCCAGCATATGTGTATTAATGATCTGTTTGACAAGCTATAGGGTACATCGGTATTCTCTAAGATAGACTTACAATTTGGTTATCATTAGTTGAGGATTACGGCTGCAGATATCCCAAAGACTGTATTTAGGACTCGATTTGTGCACTATGAGTTCTTGGTCATGTCTTTTGGACTGACTAATGCCCTAGCAGCATTTATGGAGTTGATAAACTGTGTGTTGAGAGACTTCCTAGATTCCTTCGTGATTATGTTCATCGATGACATTCTAGAATATTCGAGGAGTAGAGAGGAGCATGAGCAGTATCTGAGAGTTGTACTTCATATCTTGCGAGATCATCAATTATATGTCATGTTCACTGAGTATAAGTTCTGGTTAAGTCTATGGCATTCTTGGGGCACGTGGTGTCAAAGTATAGGATTATGGTGGATCCAACAAAGATTACAAAGTTTGTTATTGGTCTAGGCCTACTTCTCCTACCATGATTTGCAGTTTCATCGGGTTGGCAGGTTAATAAAGATGGTTTGTGGAAGGGTTCTCTTCTATAGCAGCTCCATTTACTAGATTAACTCAGAATAATATCCTCTTCCAGTGGTCACATGAGTGTGAGGTGAGCTTTTTAAATCTCAAGGCCTTATTGACCTTAGCTCTAATTCTTACTCTTTCAGTCTAGGGTCACGGGTTTACAGTGCATTATGATATTTCTGGTATTGGTCTGGGTTATGTATTAATACAGCAGGGTCGAGTGATTGCTTATGCTTTAAAACAACTAAAGGTTCATGAGAGGAACTACCCCACTTATGACTTGGAGTTAGTGGTGGTAGTCTTCACGTTGAAGATTGGGAGGCATTATCTGTATGGCGTGCATTGTGAGATCTAAATTTGAGGTAGCACAGGTGGCTGGAGTTACTGAAGGATAATGATATCTCGATTACTTATCATCCGTGCAAGGCAAACATGGTAGTAAATGTCTTGATCCAGAAGGCAGTGAGTATGGATAGCTTGGCGTTCTTAGCTGCAGAGGAGAGACCTTTAGCTTTGTACATCCAGTCATTGTCTAACAAGTTGGTTAGACTTCACTTTTCTAAGCCAGGCTACATTCTTACTTATGTCGAGGCTAGATCTTTCTTGTTAGAGTGGATTCGAGCACAATAGTTTAATGATGAAAGGTTGAGGATTATTCATGATAAGGTATTTAGCAGTTAGGCTAGAAAGGCGAACTTAGACTTGGAGGGTGTTCTGAGGATTGAGGGTCATATCTGCATTACTAAAGTTTGTGAACTGGTTAGATTGATCTTAAAGGAGGCTCATTGTTCAAGGCATTCCATTCATCCTGGGGCAACTAAGATATATCATGACTTGAAGCAACACTACTGGTGGTGTGGTATGAAGAGGTATATCTCAGATTTCGTGTCTAGGTGCTTGAACTCTCAACATATGAAGTTTGAGCATTAGAGACCAGGTGGTTTGACTCAAAGGCTACCCTTTTCGGAGTGGAAGTGGGAGAAGATAGCTATGGACTTCATGGTAGGCTTGCCACATACTTTGCAGAGATTTGATGCTATTTGGGTCATAATGTATGGATTGACAAAGTCTGCTCAATTTTTGTCGGTTCAGACTTCCTACAGTTTTAAGAGGTTGGCTCATATCTACATCCACGAGATTATCTTTTTGCATGGGGTGGCAGTTTCGATCATTTTTTACCATGGTAGTCAGTTTACTTTGTGTTTCTATAGGTCTATTCAGAGGGAGTTGGGTACCAGAATTGAGCTTAGCACTGCTTTTCATTCGCAGACTGATAGTTAGTAGGAACATACTATTCAGGTTTTGGAGGATATGTTATGGGCCTATGTTATCGATTTTGGGGGTCAGTAGGACTAGTTTTTAGCCTTGGCCGAGTTTGCGTATAATAATAGTTACTATTCGAGTATTCAGATGGCTCTGTTCAAGGCTTTGTATGTTAGGCGGTGCAGATCTCTAGTAGGTTGGATTGATGCCTTAGAGGTTATGCCATGGGGTACCAACTTGCTTCTTTATTCTATGGATAAGTTTTAGGTCATTCAGTAGAGACTTCACACTACCTAGAGTAGGCATAGGAGTTATGCCGACCAAAGGGTTCAAGACTTAGAGTTTATGGTTATTGACCGTGTGTTCCTTCAGGTGTCACCCATAAAGGGCTTTATGAGGTTTGGGAGAAAGAATAAGATTAGTCCTAAGTTCATTGGGCCATTTGAGATCCTTCGTCGCATTGGGGAGATTTCTTATGAGTTTTCCCTGCCTCATACTATTTCCAGTGTTCATCCAGTTTTCCATGTTTTTATGTTGCGGCGGTATATTCTGGATAAGTCTCACATGCTTTAGCGGGATTTTTTTTAGTTGGATGAGTCTCTGCTTTTGAGGAGGAGCCTGTTGCTATCTTGGATAGGTCGGTTAAGAAGTTGAGGTCCAAAGAGATTATGTTAGCTAAGGTTCAGTGGCGGGATCGTCCGATGGAGGAGGCTACTTAGGAGATCGAGACTGACATATGGACCCGCTATCCTTACCTTTTTGAGCCATCAGGTATCTCTCTTTCTTTAACTTTCAAGGATGAAAGTTCTTTTAGTAGTAGATATTGTAATGAACCTTTAGGTCATTTTCTTGATTTTCATGCTTTTTGTAAATATTTTGAGCTTTTCAACAATGGCTACAGGTCATTCATGACTTGCTAGAACTGATAATTTAGTTCTCGGGCCGTTCGTTTGTATTTTAAGCTTATTTCCTTATTTTGCAACTGTTAAGGCTGGTAGAGTTGACTTTGGTCAACAATCAGAGAAGACGACCTCAGATTGAAATTATGTCAGCACTGTTAGCTCCAGAATGTTGACTTTAGGCTGGAGGTACTTTGGTTTGGGTCCCCAGGCTTCCGAAATCATTTTGGGCTATTGGGTTTTGTTTTGGTGAAAGTTGGTTTTTAGGCGTGGGGCCGACTTTTCTTTGAAATAATCTTTTTTTAGATTTTCTTCGATTCTGTTGAGTCTAGAATTCCATATTTTCATATGGGGTTTCAAATAAATCCCAAGGGTGCGATTGGAGAGTTTTGTCGCTTGTTGTTGCAATTGGTGCTGCTATTTCTGGTATAGCGCACCTACGTGCCTGGGAGCGCATCTGCGCTGCCGCTCCTATGGTTACGAACCACACCTTCAGCCTTAGGTGACGTCGGCAAGGGGCACCCCTATGCTTATTTGTTTGCTCTTGCGGTGCCGCCCCTGCGGCATGTTCATTACACTTGCAAGGGTTGGGGATTTGGCTGACAACCGCCCCTACGACTGTCCTGGTGCAATAGTGATGCCGCACCTGCGCAATTTTTTAGAGCAGGTGCGCTGATCACTTATAGCTTGAATTAAGTTCCTTCTTCATTTCATTTTACTTCAACCCCCATTTGAGAGCTTGGCTAGGAGGGAGAAATAGCCAATTATCATCGATTCCATGCCTTCTCGAGGTAATTATAGTCCCCTTGCCATTCTAGTGTTGACTATATGTAACACCTCAGAAATCAAACCATATATCTAAGTTGAAATATCAGAAAAATTTCATGTTTCCGGAATGACAGGTCCAAACCACGGACCATGGTTTGAACCACGGGTCATGGAATGAAGCCATTATTTCCTTTCTATTGATTCATCCTCTGGTCTGGGACCACGAGTAGGTTCTACGAATGGTGGTTCAAACCATGGGTCCTTCCTGTCTACTCGTTGAACCCAGATAAGAGGGATGACAGTCCACTAGGAATCATGAGTCAGTCTATGGCTCGTCGTCCAAACGACGGGTCTGTCCTGTGACTCGTAGAACCTAGTTCTGAGAAGTCCATGTTTCCGTGAACTACGGTTCAAGTCTACAACTCGTCATTCATTCTACGGGTCCATCCTGTTGACTCGTAGAAGTGCTTTTATATCCTGAAGCTTATGTCAGGAACCACGAGTGGAACCACGGGTCGTGGTTCAAACAACGACCCGTGGAGCTGACCCGTGGTCCCTGAAACCGACCATTTTCTAATTTTTTTCTTAACTATGTCCCAGGGGTATTTTAGTCATTCCCCACTCTTTTAACTCCTAAATGATGTCATTTAACTATTTCTGGAAGGATTTTCACCCTCATTAGCCTAAGTCCCTTCTCAATACCTCATTCATCTCCCAAAAATGAAAAGAGCTCTCTCAAGCTCAAGGTCTCAAGCTCCAAGTTCAAGTCTCCTAAGTCTTTTTAACTCAAGTGGGTTAGCTTCAATCAAGGTATGTGGGTATTCAACAATGGGTTCCTTTCACCCTTGTGCCCAAAACCCCTAATTCTTATGTTAGATTATGAGCTTGTGAAATTAGGGTTTTGATCTAAATTGGGGAAAACTTATGAAAGCAGTTTCTATGCTTAAATCCATGGTTTCTTATTGCCTAATCATGATTTGATTATGATTCCTTCATTAGTTTTAAAAGCCCAAGCTCTAAATTTGATTTCTAGCATGATTTCATTGAATTGAATATTTTCAAGAGAAATTTGATATGATTAGATATCATGACCTTATGTATTTTATGAAATTGCACGCCTAATTCTTCAAGTATTAAATTAGAAAGGAAATGTAAGATTTGAATTATGGTTATGCTAAGTCTTTAGATGTATGATTTTTAATTGCATGGCATCAGATATGTCTTATTGCTTTTCAAAAAGTTTTGACATCAGATATGTCATCAGTTATGACAGTTTTGGCATCATATATGCCCAGTATCTTATGAGTTATAAGTATGTTTTAGGAGTAGTATTTAGCATAGAGTTGGACAAGGTGAGAGTACCCTTAGTCCCAGAACTACGTGCCCCCATAGGTTTATAAGTCCCCTCTGTTGGGCATCAGATTTAGTGATCACACCTCAGTCATGGCTTTATACCCTGGTAAGGTATATTGGGTCCTCTCGATGGGGCGTATACATCGGATTCCATGTAGTTCACATGGTGTATGTCGGTTAGAGAACCTCCCATGGAAATGGTTTATGCTTTTAAAATTTATTTGACTCTTGGTTAGATTTCAGACTTATTATTTTTGATCATGTTTTTAGCTTATGATATTTCATAGAGTCACTTGCATCTAGTTTTACTTCTAAAGCATGATTTCGATTGTTAAGCATACTTAGAATTTTTTTGTGACATTTATGCATATCCCTCATACTCGGTACATCCTATAGTACTGACGCATATCTTGCGATGCATGCTTTGATGATGAAGATTCAGGTGTCCCATCCTAGGCACGTGGCTAGAGCTTCCAGGACACTCCATTCGCCAACTGTTGGTGAGTCCTCCTAGGTCGAGGACTAGTCATGTTATTAGCTTGTGTTAGCTTTTCATTTCCATACTTTGAGTTAGCTAGGGTCTTGTCCTAGCAACTCTTTATGTCATAAGTAGAGGCTTTTCATACATAGACAGTATTTAAGTCTTTTTGGATCTTGTATGCCTATTTGACTTAATTATCCATTTATGCTATTCCGACTTTATCTATTATGCTTCCGCTTATTTTTTTTATGCTTCAGAATGCTATGACCAAGGGTTATCTTGGGGAACTTGTGGTCCTAAGTCCTGTGTTACGTCTAGGGGGTAACCTCGGGGCGTGACAAACTTGGTATCAGAGCTTCAGGTTCAAGAGTCCTAGGATGTCTGAAAGCCGCATCGAGTAGAGTCTCCTTCATGTGTGTGAAGCGTGCCACACATATGAGAGGGCAACTATGATATGTCTTAGAAAACTTCACTTCTTTCATGATCACATCGTGCGATAGAGCTTAACTCTAATGTTCCTCTAATCCTTATTTTGTACGTTTTATATTATGCTTCCTCGATGTGCTATGCCTCCCCGAGCCGCTCGGAATGTTGTTCCTCCCATTCTGGTCCCCGATGTCACAAATGAGGAGTTCATAAATGCCATCCATTTGCTAGACCAAACTTTGGCCATTCAGGGCAATCAGCAGCCTCCTGCCCCAGTCCACCCTCAAGGTGGGGTAGCGGCCCGAGTTCGTGACTTCATCCGAATGAACACACATAAATTTTGGGGTTCAAAAGTGAGTGGGGACCCGCTCAACTTTATTGATGAAGTGAAGAAGACCTTCGAAGTTATGCAAGTGGTTGGGGTCGATTGTGTTGAGCTTGCATCCTATCAACTCAAGGATGTAGCTCATATTTTGTTCAAGCAATGGAAGAAGGCTAGGGTGAGGGACGCGGTCCCTATGACTTAGGAGTGTTTTGAGAGTGCATTCCTTGATAGGTTCTTTCCCTAAGTGTTGAGCCAAGCGAAGGTGGAGGAATTTGTAAACTTGAGACAGGGGTCGATGTCCGTTCAAGAGTATAGTGTGAAGTTCACTCAGTTGTCTAGATATGATCCCTCCATGGTAGCAGACCCGCATGATCAAATGAGCAAGTTTATATATGGGGTTTCTGATATGGTGAAGAAAGAGTGTAGGTCTGCCTTGTTGATGAGTGATATGAACATTTCCCGAATCATGACTCATGCCCATCAGATTGATGGTGACAAGCCAAGGGAGATGGCGAGGGAGAAAAAAAGAGCTAGATCTGATGGTTCAGGATTTAGCCACCAGAAGTTTGGGGGAGGACATCACTCTTCTTTTCAGAAGAGGTCGTCAGGGCCTGTGCATTCTTTTGCCAGTACTCCTTCTCAGGCCTCCAGGCCCCGCAATGATCAATCCAGTAGAGGTGCAGGATCTTATTGTCAGGGTGGTGGTGCAAAGGGGCCTTTTTTTCCCGCTTGTACCAAGTGTGGGAAGAATCACCCCGGCGAGTGATTGGCTGGTAGAGAGGGTTGTTTTTGTTATGGTTAGACTGGGCATCGGATCAGAGATTGCCCTTCAGCTAGGAAGGGACAGGGATGTAGGACCCAACCTACCCCAGCAGCTTCAGCTGGTAGAACAGCCTCATAGGGTGCAACTTCTAGTTTAGGGGGTTAGCGCCAGAACCGTCTTTATGCTATGTCCTCCCGTCAAGATCAGGACAGTTCTCCAGATGTCGTTACTGGTATGTTGGAAGTCTTCTCTCTTAATATGTATGATATCTTGGACCCCGGTGCCTCCTTATCTTTTGTAACACCTTATGTTGCTTGTAAGTTTGAAATTTGTCCGAATCAACTTTTAGAACCCTTTTGTGTATCTACTCCTGTTGGTGAGTCAGTCCTAGCCAAAAGAATCTATCGAAATTTCCCTATCTCAGTCCTTCATAGAGTCTCTTAAGTGTATCTAGTAAAGTTGGAGGTGACTGATTTTGATGTTATCATTGGTATGGACTGGTTGTATGCATGTTATGCCTCTGTTGATTTTGATACTCGTGTGGTTAGTTTCAAGTTTCCTAATGAACCCATCTTAGAATGGCAAGGTAGTCCCCCTTCCTCGAAAGGTTGCTTCATATCCTATCTTAAGGCTAGGAAGATGATTTCTAAAGGCTATGTCTATAATATAATTCAGGTCATGGACACGGAGTTCGGAACCCCATCTATTCAATCTTTTCCTGTTGTAAGTAACTTTCCAGAAGTGTTTCCCAGTGATTTACCCGGAGTCCCTCCCCGGCAGGAGATCAACTTTGGGATAGATCTTCTCCCAGATATGAATCCTATCTCTATTCCTCCCTATAGAATGGCTCCTGCAGTGATTAAGGAGTTAAAGGATCAGTTGAAAGATCTTCTTGATAAAGGTTTTATCAGGCCTACCATTTCTCAATAGGGTTCCCTGGTTTTATTTGTTCGAAAGAAAGATGGTTCTCTTAGAATGTGTATTGACTACCGTCAGTTGAACAAGGTCATAATCAAGAATAAATATCCCATTCCTAGGATTAATGACTTGTTCGACCTGCTTTAGGGTGCTAGTTTTTTCTCCAAAATTGACCTTAGATCCTGTTATCATCAGCTTCGTGTTAGAGAGTTTGATATTTTGAAGACAGCCTTCAGGACTCGGTATGGTCATTATGAATTTGTTGTGATGTCTTTTGGTCTAACAAATGCTCCTGCAACTTTTATGGATTTGATGAACCATGTGTTCAAGAAGTATTTGGATATGTTTGTTATTATTTTCATTGATGGTATCCTCATGTACTCTTGGAGTGAGGAGGAGCATGCGGACCATTTGAGAGTTGTGTTGTGAACTCTCAAGGACCAGCAGTTATTTGTTAAGTTTAGCAAGTGTGAGTTTTGGATGCAGTCTGTTTCTTTTCTGGGTCATATTGTGACTAAATGTGGTATCTAGGTTGATTCTCAAAAGATAGAGGCAGTAAAGAACTGGCCTAGACCCACTTCTCCGTCATATATTAGAAGCTTTTTGGGTTTGGCTGGCTACTACAGGAGGTTTGTGGAAGGATTTTCTTCCATTGCTGCCCCTTTGAACCGATTGACATAAAAGAAGGTAACATTTCAGTGGTAAGACTTGTGTGAGAAGAACTTCCAAGAATTGAAGACTAGATTTACCACAGCTCCAGTGTTAGCTCTACCCGAGAGCCTAGATGATTTTGTTGTGTATTGTGATGCTTCTAGGATTGGTTTGGGTTGTGTTTTAATGCAGCGTGGTAAGGTGATTGCTTATGCCTCTAGAAAACTTAAGACTCATGAGAAGAACTACCCTACTCATGATCTTGAGTTGACAGCCGTGGTCTTTGCTTTGAATATTTGGAGACATTACTTGTATGGTGTGCATGTGGATGTATTCACTGACCATAAGAGTCTTCAGTATGTGTTCACTCAGAAGGAACTGAATTTGCGACAAAGGAGATGGTTTGAGATTCTTTAGGATTATGACATGAGTGTGCTTTACAATCCGGGTAAGACCAATGTTGTGGCGGATACACTTAGTAGATTGTCGATGGGTAGTGTGTCTTCAGTCAAAAAAGGAAAGAAGGAACTGGTTAAGGAGGTTCAGAGGCTAGCTCGATTAAGAGTTCGCCTTATGGACTCGACAGAAGGTGGTGTTATTGTTCAGAACGGTTTCGAATCATCCTTGGTAGCTGAAGTGAAGTCATAGCAACACAGTGATCCCATTTTACTCCAGCTTAAGGATACAGTCCATCGGCAAAGGGTTGAGGTGTTCTCCCAAGGGGGAGATGATGTACTTTGTTATCAGGGTCGATTATGTGTGCCAGATGTAGATGGGTTACGCAAGAAGATTTTGACTGAGGCTCATGGTTCTAGATATTCCATCCACCCCGGTGCCACTAAGATGTACTGTGATCTATGGGAAGTCTTTTTATGGAATGGCATGAAGAGGGACATAGCCAGTTTTTTGGCTAAGTGTCCCAACTATCAGTAGGTGAAGGTAGACCACCAATGATCGGGTGGCATGATTCAGGATATTGACCTTCCCACTTGGAAATGGGAAGCGATAAATATGGTCTTCATTACAGGTTTTCCTCGTAGTCGAAGGCAACATGATTCAATTTGGGTGATTGTCGATCGGATGACTAAATCATCCCATTTCTTGGCTATTAAGACTACAGATTCAGTAGACGAGTATGCCAGACTCTACATCCGGGAGATAGTTTGATTGCATGGTGTTCCTTGGTCCATCATTTCAGTTAGGGGTACTCAGTTTACATCTCAGTTTTGGAGGTCTTTCAAGAGGGGTCTTGGTACCCAGGTTAAGCTTAGAACAACTTTTCACCCTCAAACAGACGGACAGGCAGAGCCTACTATTCAGATTTTGGAGGATATGTTGAGAGCTTGTGTGATTGACTTCAAGGGAAATTGGGATGATCACTTACCTCTTATCGAATTTGCCTACAACAACAACTTTCACTCTAGCATCCAGATGGCTCCATATGAGGCACTATATGGTCAGAGATGTAGATCTCTTATTGGTTGGTTTGAGGTAGGTAAGGCAGCCTTAATTGGTCCATATACGGTTCATGAGACTATGGAGAAGGTTCAGCTTATTAGCAAAAGGTTGAAAACTGCTCAGAGTCGACAGAAATGTTATGTGGATGTGAGAAAAAGGGAGTTGGAATTTGAAGTTTATGATTGGGTTTTCCTAAAGGTGTCACCCATGAAGGGTGTGATGAGATTTGGCAAGAAAGGAAAGCTTAGTCCCCATTTTGTAGGTCCTTAACGGATTTTGAGGAGAATTGGTAGTGTTGCTTATGAGTTGGATTTGCCATCAGAGTTGGAAATGGTTCATCCAGTTTTCCATGTTTCCTTGTTGAAGAAGTATGTTGGTGATCCGGCCTTGATTGTTCCCTTGGAGGATGTGGGTGTGAAGGATAGTCTTAACCATGAGGAGGTTCTCGTGGAGATCCTTGATCGTCAGATTCAGAGGTTGAGGAACAAAAATGTCACTTCGGTGAAAGTCCTTTGGAGGAATCAGCTTGTAGAGGGTGCTACTTGGGAAGCGGAAGAGGCCATGGAGGCCAAATATCCTCATCTATTTCCTTCTGATTCAGTTCCAGCTTGAGGTACTAGTTTCCTCCTTAGTATGTCCCTCCGATTCTATTCAACCAGTTCCTCTCATGATTCTAGCATGCATCCAAGTTTTCGAAAGTTAGTTTATCATGTTTTCAAGTTGAAAAGTTCAGTTTTCATGTTTACGCCTTGATTTCCTGGTTTTGATTGCTGGTTAGGCTGTTTTCTCTTCAGTTTTCCTTGTTTAGTCTTCATTCAAGGACAAATGATCCCAATGGGGAGATATTGTAACACCTTGGAAATCAAACCAGTTATTTAAGTTGAAATCTTAGAAAAATTTCATGTTTCAGGAATGACAGGTCCAAACCACGGACCGTAGTTTGAACCACGGGTCGTGGAATGGAGCCGTGATTTCCCTTCTGTTGACTCAGCCTCTGGTATGGGACCATTGGTTCTAAAGACCATGGTTCAAACCATGGTTCCGTCCTGTCCACTCATGAAACCCATATCAGAGGGATGACAGTCCCCCAGGAATCACGAGTCAGTCTACGGCTAATCGTCTGAATGACGGGTCCGTCCTGTGACTCGTGGAACCTGGTTCAGTGAAGTCCATGTTTCTCGGAACTACGGTTCAAGTCTACGACTCGTCATTCATTCTACAGGTCCGTCCTGTTTACCAGTAGAAGTGCTTCTGCAGCCTAAAGCTTCTGTCAGGAACCACGAGAGGAACCACGGGTCGTGGTTCAAATGATGAACCATAGAACTGACCCGTGGTACCTGATACGAACTATTTTCCAGATTTTTTAAAATATGTCCCAGGGGTATTTTAGTCATTCCCCACTCTTTTAACTCCTAAATGATGTCATTTTGGCTATTTATAGAAGGGTTTTCACCCTCATTAGCCTAAGTCCCTTCTCATTACCTCATTCATCTCCCAAAATGGAAAAGAGCTCTCTCAAGCTCAAGGTCTCAAGCTCAAGGTCTCAAGCTCCAAGTTCAAGTCTCCTAAGTCTTTTCAACTCAAGTGGGTTAGCTTCAACCAAGGTATGTGGGTATTCAACAATGGGTTCCTTTCACCCTTGTGCCCAAAACCCCCAATTCTTATGTTAGATTATGAGCTGGTGAAATTAGGGTTTTGATCTAAATTGGAGAAAACTTATGAAAGCAGTTTCTATGCTTAAATCCATCGTTTCTTATTGCCTAATCATGATTTGATTATGATTCCTTCATTGGTCTTAAAAGCCCAAGCTCAAAAGTTGATTTCTAGCATGATTCCATTGAATTGCATGTTTTCAAGAGAAATTTGACATGATTTGATATCATGAGCTTATGTATTTTATGAAATTGCATGCCTAATTCTTCAAGTATGAGTTTAGAAAGGAAAGGCATGATTTGAATTATGGTTATGCTAAGTCCTTAGATGTATGATTTTGAATTGCATGGCATCAGATTTGTCTTATTGCTTTTCAAAAAGTTTTGACACCAGATATGTCATAAGTTATGATCAGTTTTGGCATCAGATATGCCCCAGTATTATATGAGCTATAAGTATGTTTTGGGAGTAGTATTTAGCACCGAGTTGGATAGGGTGAGAGTACCCTTAGTACCAGAACTATGTTCCCTCGTAGGTTTATAAGTCCCCTCTGTTGGGCATCAAATTTAGTGATCACGCCACAATCATGCCTTTATACCCTGAGAAGATATATTGGGTCCTCTTGGTGGGGCGTATACATCGGATTCCATATATCTCACATGGTCTATGTCGGTTAGAGAACCTCCCATGGAAACAATTTATGCTTTTCAAATGTATTTGACTCTTGATTAGATTTCAGACTTATTTTTTATGATCATGTTATCAGCTTATGATATTTCATAGAGTCACTTGCATCCAGTTTTACTTCTAAAGAATGATTTTGATTGTTAAGCATACTTAGCATATTTTCGTTATGTTTATGCATATCCCTCATACTCGGTACATCCTATAGTACTGACGCATATCTTGCGATGCATGCTTTGATGATGAAGATTCAGGTGTCCCATCCTAGGCACGTGGCTAGAGCTTCCTGGACACTCCATTCGCCAACTGTTGGTGAGTCCTCCTAGGTCGAGGACTAGTCATGTTATTAGCTTGTGTTAGCTTTTCATTTCCATACTTCGAGTTAGCTAGGCTCTTATCTTAGCAAATCTTTATGTCATAAGTAGAGGCTTTTCAGAAATAGACAGTATTTGAGTCTTTTTGGATCTTGTATGCCTATTTGACTTGATTATCCATTTATGCTATTCCGACTTTATCTATTATGCTTCCACTTATCATTTGTTATGCTTGAGAATGTTATGACCAACGGTTAACTTGGGGAACTTGTCGTCCAAAGTCCCGTGTTACATCTAGGGGGTAACCTCGGGGCGTGACACTATACCTTTTTTTCTGTATTTCCTTTCTGTTAATTTCTCCAATTTCATGGTGATCCTCCGAGATTAAAGTGGACTTTAGGCCCCAAAATGAGTCCCATTTGCACTCAAATTTTGTACATGGGTTTCTAAACCCGCTACAAACATAATTATGAAATTTGTTTTTTGATTCATTACACAGGCCTCGAGGGTCATTTTCCGACCCAATTTATGGCCCAAATTTTGTATAAGTAATATGTGTGTCATTCTTCTCGTCTTGACACCTAAATTATGTTCTTTATAACGTGTTATCTTTCTGCAGCTATTTTAAAGGGGAAGGTACATGAGTGATGGTTCATGCTTGTAGTTCAGCCCCGAGGTAGGTTACGATTTACATAATTTAGACTTGGCTTTGTTAGATTTTATATGTTATGCACTGCATGAATGTTAGGCTAGGGTTAGGTTAGAATTAGGCTTAAACCCTGTTTCTGCTTATCTTGGCCATTTTTGAGACTGTAGAGTAGTATTATCATGTTTATTCTTAGTTTAGGATCCCATAGTCTGCTATGTCTATCCTAGAATCCTTAGAATGATTTAGGGAGGTTTTAGAGGTAGAGTAGGTGCTTTTACTTATTTTCCTATTTTATCTATGTTTTCTCCCTTTTATTCCTGTATTGGTATATATGCGAGCCCGAAGCCATAACATGGACCGAACGAAGTGCCAGTTCAATTATCATGTTTGGAGGTGTTTTACCATGATTGATTGATATTCGTTGTACATGACATCATATCTCATTACTGCATTCCATCGCTATTGGTTTCGAAAATTAAAGAAATATGAGATTTTTGGTTCAAGTTCAGGATTTTACTTAACCACTAGTTTTGGAAAGAAAGGAAGTACCACTGTTATGCCAATCTGAGGGATGTTTCCAAACTCGTTATCTATTTTACTTTCTTGTTGATGAGTCCGAGGCACGATTCCAGGCAACCCGAGAAGCACGTATCCAGGTTTTACTTTTATGTTGTTGTTTTTGAGCTTGAGGTTCCTTTTGGGTTCCTATGGTACCAGAAACCGAGTTTTTACTTTTTTAAATTGGCCATACTCTGCATCATATCATCTCACGATGCATTGCACTGCATTATCTATATGTACTTGGAGTGTTGTTACATGTTTTATCATTATTGTCTTCACCGTTGAATAGATAGTTCTATTTTCTGTTGATAAGTAGATTTAGGCAGATCTCTGTAGCTAATTTACTTTCCTTTAGCTTATAATATTTCACTTATTAAAAATTTCCTATCGCTCATGTTACCAGATACACACCACTCTCGACCAGCTGTAAGGCCTTTTCAACTTTTCGTAAATCTCACCAATGTTGATATTTCTCTTCATCCCCACATTCATCCATTATTGTTGATATTTCAATTTTTAAATTACATAACTCTTCAATCTCGAAGTCCGGTCATCAAGGCTAGTGCAACAAAACTCTTCTCTTTCGAAGACCCAGTCCTCAAGGGTGGTGCAAGCGATGGTTTTGCTAGCATAGCTTCGGTGATGTTTGACGTAGAAGATCCAGCCAACCCAACTTTCAGGTTTCTGCAAATGATGCCCAATGTTAATATTTCTCTTCATCTCCACATTCATCAACTATTGTTGATATTTCAATTTTCAAATTACAGAACTTTTCCATCTCAAAGATTTAGCCGCCAAGGGTGGTGCAAGTGGTGGTGAAGCAAAACACCTCCCCCTCGAAGATCCAGTTGCCAAGAATAGTGCAAGCGGTGATTTTACTAGAGGAGATCCGGTAATATTTGAGATGGAAAATTTGAGCTGTTATTTTTTCTATTGTTTTACATTGATGAAGATGTATTTGTTTTTCTTCTTCTTCTTTTTCTTGTCTTCTTCTTCTTCTTCTAAGTATGTATCTATTTACAGATACATGTATTCAAAGTTTTGATGGGCAACTTTGATGCTAGATACATGTATTTTGGATACACTATATAAAATTTATATTGGATACATCAAATTAAACTGAATACACTAGATGAAATTGTTACTGGATACTGTTTTTCTTTATCCTCTTTTTTGTCGAAGTACGTATCTATACACAAATACATGTACTAAAAGTTTCAACAGGGTAGATTTTATACTAGATACATGTATTTTGGTTATAATGTATGAAATTAATACTGGATACATATAAACATATACATGAAATCGCCTCCTCCTCCTCCTCCTCCTCCTCCTCCTCCTCCTCCTCCTCCTCCTCCTCCTCCTCCTCCTTTTTCCTCTTTGTCTTGCCCGTCTTGGTATTTGTCTTCCTCTTCCTCTTCCACGTCCACTTTCACTTCATCTTTTTCTTCTTCCTCTTCTTCTCCTCCTCCTTCTTCTTCTTCTTCTTCTTCTTCTCTTTCTAAGTCTTCTTCTAAGTACATATGTATTCACCGATACATGTATCAAAAGTTCTCACAGGGCAACTTTGATACTAGATACATGTATCAAAAGTTTTGACAGTGTAGCTTTGATACTAAATACATGTATCAAAATTTCCAACAGGGCAGCTTTGATACTAGATACATGTATTTATGATATAATGTATAAAATTTATACTGGATACATATAAACACATATATGAAATTAATAATAGATACATAAAAGTAATACTAAATATGTATAAAAAGATACATGAAATTAATACTAGATACATATAAACATATATATACTAGATGAAATTTGATAAATATATCCGTGATCTTTGAATCTACATATAAGTATCTTTGATAGCAGATACATGTATTTGGTTACATTGTATAAAATTTATAGTAGATACATTAAATTAATGAATTTATTATTTTAAAGTGTAATAAATAAGATTACTCAAATTACATAAACAAAATACATATTTTCGTTAATCCCTTACTTTTCTCCTTATGTTAAGGAATTTGATTAATTTTAATTTTTTAAAATTAGTTGCGCATGTATCTGAGATACTTGTACCTGTGCAATAAAATCTTATATCCGGACACTTTTTTAGTGGTAGAAAGTATAATTTCAAACAAATAGTATTTGAGGGAGTAATGAGCTCCTATACTGGTGGATTTTTTTACTGTTTACTCAAGAAATAATCCTCTTTATTTTGGGTACCTCTCTATAACACCAATCATAAATTTTATTTTTCTTCATATCATTTTTCATTGTTTATGAACTGCTACCAACTCTCTCTATATTTCACTCTTTTTGGTGTGTTTATAATGAGAAGCTCAAGCTCTATTTTTATAGAAAAAGTTATGGCCAATATGCCAAATCAAGATTCGGCAATTCAATTTGCAAATTAGATTTGAGATATCTTACAAATTAAGACATTAAAAATTAATATTTGAATGTTTTATAGGTCCAACCAATCAACTTATTTTATTATTATTACTTCGTTTATTGGATCCCATAATCCCCCCCCCCCTTAGTTTTAATTTTGTCCATTTCAAGATTTGATTACTTCAATCATGGCTTATCTCCACCTTGTGTCTGTAACAGCTTCAACAAAATTCATTTGTTCTCTATGAGAAAACAATACAAACAATCAAAATTAGTAACTTCTAATGTATCATCATAGAACTCTTGAATGCTCTTCATCTCCTCCAGCTTTTCACTTGAACTCTCTTGAGAAGAAGGAGATACAACATTTGCTGGAGAAGGAGGTGGTGTTGTGTCCTACACAGGTGTCATAGTCTCTTGTTCATGATCATTTTCAAAGTATGAACGAAAATCATATATTATTTCTTTCTAAGCGTAAAAATTTCATGATATTTTTTCATCAAATTCAACGTCACAACATGCCATCACTTTGTTGTTGCTTAGGTTGTATAAATTGTTGTCTTTTGAACTCGTGTTATAGAAAACAATCACATACTTGATGGCACATGAGATCCAATATACTCCCAAAATTTTCAAGTATTTGACACTTGATTTTCTTTCACTCCATATTTTTGAGGGGTTTGATCTCTAATATTTTTAGTTTGAGACCTGTTGCTCAAATAAACTGCACAAGTAATAGTTTGATCCCATAATTTCTTTGGCATATTTTTAACTTTGAACATGCATCTAGTCATATTAAAAATTATTCTATTTTTCTACTCTGCAACTCTATTTTTTGGGTGAATGAGGTACCCTTAGAGGGCGATAAATTTCATGAGACTAACAAAAGTCATTGAACTCTTTTGAAGCAAATTAACCTCCTCTACCAGACACTAAAACATTTGTTTTGTACTCCCTTTCTTTTTTTACTAGTGCGTTGATGTTTTAAAAGAAACAAATGCTTCAGATTTTTTCTTCAAGAAATATGCCTAAGTTTTTCTATTGAAATCATCAAAAAAGATCAATATTACTTAGATCCAAAGAAGGTGAATTGATTGACCCGCAAACATCGATATGAACAAGCTAAAGCGGATTGTTTGTTTTTGACGTTGCCTCTTCCAAACAGATCCTCCGTGCATATTTTTCAAGAAACAAAGCTTTATATAACTGATTGAAGTAATTTCACGTATCATGTTATTTTCTTTCATTAATTTTGTAACAACACACATAGTGATTTTTGAATTTTTATGTGTTTTAACTATTTTATCCCTCTCCATACTTGTATTATGGTGTTTGTAGTGTGCGGGAGTGGGTAGCATGGTTCCTCGAGGTGTTTGGTTAGATTCTATGTGAATTTTTAATTTTAGAAAGTTTTGAAGTTGATATGGTTGACTTTGGCCAACATTTGGAGATTTAGTTCTCGTATGTGAATTTCTTCAGTTCTGTTAGCTCCTAAATACATTCTTTAGGCTAGTAGCACTGTTGGTTTGGATCTCAAGGTATTCTAATGTGTTTTGAGTAGTTGGTTGAAAGGTTGAAAGTTTTATCATAGTATTGACTTTGGTCAACATTCATTAAAAACTACCTCTTTTGATAAATCTGATGGTTTCATTGAGTACAAAATCACTTTTAGTCTAGTAGCATATTTAGTTTGTGTTCACGAGGTTTTGGGTGAATTTCAAGGGGCATTTCGGAGCTTGTTTAGTTGGTTATTGTTGTTGGTTGCTGATATTTGGTGCGTCGCACCTGCGACTTTTATTCGTATTGGCAATGTCAGACTTATAAAGCCTAGTTGGTTGAGCCACCAATATTCCGATGGGCTTCTCATCACATATGTGGAGGCATAATGATGATAAAACTCTGCTTTTGTACAGTTGTCTCACTGCTATTGTAGAGCCTCGATCGAAATAGCAGAGTTGTGGTTGCAGAATTTCCCTGCGCCTATGGAGAGGGATCGCAGGGATCGCACCTGTGGAACCCCACATAATAAGTAGATTCTATAGCGGCGGATGTTGTGCCGCAAAGAAGAGACCGCGCCTGCAGAAAAATCTCTGTAGGTGCAAAAATTATTGTAGATATCACTGATTTTCCCCTTTTCATTTTATCTTCTTCCATAACTCATTTTTTGGAGTTTGGGGACTCGACTTTGGGTTAATTTAAAGGGTATTTTTAGGTTTCTTTATTGGGTAAGTTTTTTATACTACTTTTATATATTCCCCAATGATGATTTCATTATTTTACCTTCAAATCTTGATTTTTCAACTTGAAATTTTAGAATATTTTGGTGAAGTTAAAGAATAGTTTTTCGATGATTTCAAGGTCAGTTTTAACTCTATTTTAATAAAATTTTATATTTGAACTCCTTATGCTTTGAATAAATTAATTTTTAATAAAAATTCCAATTTTGCACTGTTGGGCTCAAAGTTGACTTGTTGGACCCATATTAGAACCATATAAATATGAGTATTGTTGGACTCATGTTTATGCGTAGAAGTTATTATTGGTAGATTAAATGCGTTTTGAAACCATTCAACAAGGAAAGTATCTTGTGTGATCAAGTAGAGACTTGCGGATCAACATCAAGGTCATTTATCGCTTAACTTTTTTCAGATTTTTCTTGGGTGGGAATTTATTGTATAAAGTATGCTATGAGTTGGTGAATTCGTAGATTTGAGTATTAAATGAGATATATTATAATTGTGATGCCAAAATAGGGGCTTATATTATTTTAAGTAACAAGGAACTTGATTTCCAGTTTGATGTTGAGACTCGTTGTCAGTGTTCATGAATTTGTTATGATTCTGTGATTTTTTAACATATTTGTTATACTTGGCTTACTTTTACTTTTTTATTCATGCATATTTATTCATCTCATGGTACATGAAAATAATTTATTGAGAAATAATTTGAAGAAAATGAATTGAAAGAAACACAGGATTATGCTCCCAGTTTGAGTTTGGGTCATTAATACTGATTATTAGTCTCAGTTCAATTCTGAGTCATTGATATTTATTTTAGTCTCGGTTAGGGTCCGGGTAAAATTTATTGAAACTTTGGTTTGAGTCTGGGCAATTGATATTGATTTTAGTCTTGGTTCGAGTTTGAGCATGATACTTGAAAGTTCTGTTCGAGACTGGACATGATATATGGATTTCACAAATCCCTCATGGTTCCATTGTGCATCACATGACTGGGGTAGGTGTATATCGGTAGGCATTCACTACTCAAAACTGTCTAAAAAGCGACGGACAACGATTCACCAAAAAAGGGACACTATCCGTTGCTTTTCCAAAAATATAGTGACCTACATTGAGTCACTCCTTCATTTTTCCTCTTTTCTTCCTCTCTTATCTTCTCTCTTTCTCTTCACACCATTGCCTCCACCAGTTCTATCTAGCTACCGCCACTGGTCAATTGCTGTTGTTGTTTCCGCCAATCAACTATTGTCGCCACTGCCTCTGATCAACTGTTGTTGCCACTTCCCTTCTCAATGTTTTCCACTTCCTTTGCCCACCACTAGCACCGCTGCCGCCACACTCCTCCACCACTCAAAGGTTAGTAATTTATTAATTTCAATTAGTTTATTTCAATTGGTTTTAATTAGTTTATATCAATTACTTTATTTCAATTAGTTAATTAGTTTAATTTAGAAATTTGAAGTTGAAGTGGAAGTTGAATTAGGGTTTGCTTGAATTTTTTTTCCCTAATTATTTTGTTACATTGTTATATTGTTTGTTTTGATTTAGGATTTGTATGAACATTGTTAGTTTGTGAACCTTGAATCATTACAATCTAATTTACATTGGTATTTTGCGAATCTTGCATCATTATTGTAATGACTCTTCCGGTCATTTCGACGTATACATTTTCCTTGTACCGTTAGAGATTGTTTGTAGCGGCCCCAAGTCATTTAAGGATTTTCGGGACCGGTATTTCGGGATCGGTATTTCGGTGCCGGGTCCATTTGTTTGGTCGTATGATAAGTTTTGAAGTCAAGCAAGTCGGCAAAAGTTATCGTAAGTTTCTTTAATAAATTTTCTGAACTTTGGGTAAAATGTCTCAGACCTTTTCTCTCAATATATAAAGAGTTAGAAGTCCCCCGAAATACCAAATCGAAGGTCTACGAGTATAGTTTCTAACGCACAAAACCTCACGTCCAACTGATCTCGGAGTAAAAAGTTATGACTATTTTACCGCGGACTGTCTGGCAGAAACCGGGTCGCGAACCGGGTCGGGTCAAAATCGATTTAAAGCCTCAACTTCACGTTTTAAAACGCTATTTCAGTTTAGAAATAGTGAGAAAACATAAGGGAGGGTTCCAAGAGAGTTCTTGAGTATCAAAATCGTGCGATGGTGAATTGTGAACCTAAATTTAACAATTTTATTAGCATCGCGCGTATATTTGAAAATATTTTATTTTTAAGTTATATTTTCTATTACCTTTTTAAAGTATTTTAATGTGTATGAAAAATATTTTATTTATGATATAATTGTGTACGTATTTATTTTATAAGGATTTTATAAATTGTAATGTTTTAACGGAGATAGTAAATTTAGTTTTGTTAAAAATTATTATTATAATATAGTAGGTTTTGTTTGAAATAATTTTCTATGAATTATGGTATATTTAAAAAGTTATATATATTTTACCACGAATTTATGCAATACCCGAATATTTATATAACGAGATAAAAATTATATGGTGGCACCACCACTTCCACGTGGAAGTGGTGGAGAAGTGGACAATTAATGTTTATTGATGTGGTGGCCATCACTTAGAAGCTAATATCAATTAATTCCATGTCATGCTTGATTGAAAAGTTGAAAATCATCACTTATTTTATATATATACACACACGGCTATCACAGACCTTTCAATCCATTGTTTGTTTGTGTGTTAATGGAGAATGCTGCCATATTTTATATATATTACGTACAGTGTACTCCATCATATCCTTTAATTAATTCTCTATACCAAATATTAGCTATATCAATTATCTACGTCATCTTATTCAAGCCCGAGTTCGAGTTTGATTTCGTTTTAGAGCTTTTTCGGAGAGGTTCAAGATTGTCATCGGACGAAAGGTAGGTTACGATTTATTTTTCCTAGACTCCGCATATATAGGATAACATGTATTAATGGGCATAGTTGGGTTGGTTTATTAGGTTGGTACCACAGACCTCGACCGCTTTATTCATGTCCGCCTACTTTTGTTCATCCGATGCTTGTAGCATTTGCCGATATATTTTATTTACCCTTGTGGTCTTGTGAGGCCTTGCTAACTCTGGAACATAGAAGGTGGGATTTTGGGAATGTTTGCGAATCCCGAGCATAGAATTATCCTTCTAGGCTGGTTATGCTTGCTGAGTAGCTGTGGGCCTGTGCAGGGTCGATAGGTTGATTGTGAGTTGCTGGGCAGCTATTGTGTTTGATCATACCATTTAAATGCATATAAAGAGGTTTAATCCATGTTTTACTACGGTTTGGGCTTCGGGCATACTGACACTATTTTCTAAGCCTTGCATGGCCCCGGGGGCCCATTTTTTATGGAAATAATTTGGAAATGGTTTGATTTAACTTGTGAATATTCTTGGGCAAAAGAAAGTAAAATTATGATTTAAATCACCAGTTTTACGATTAACGCTAGACTCGGCAGGGACGGGGTGCTAGTTGAGTTTTCTTGCTATTTGAGATAATTTTAGCCTCGGTCGGACCGAGCACCCGAGATGACTTCCTACTATTTAGACCCGGTTATGAGCGGGCACCCTTGGAGGGGTTTTTTTTGAGATATTTTCCTACTACTTTAGTCCTGGACAGGGTCTGGGCATGCATATTCGAGACTAGGTCTCTATCTTGAAACCGGACTTGCTTTCGGACGACATGTTTTGATACTGAGTTTTAGTATGGGGTCAGGGACCTCCATGAACCTTGACTTCCGGGCTTGGTGTTGCCTGCTGCGTGTGCCGGAGGAAGGGTATACGGTGGAGTAGAGGTATACGGGCAGTGACCTTCCATGGAACCTACCTGCTGGGCCGGATCGGCACCGGAGGAGGTACATACAGAGATACCATTTCACTTGAGATCTTCATGCATCATATCATTCATTGTCTGAGGCTCAACCCTTGTTTGTTGTTTGTTGATTGTACGCTCCGGTAGTATGGGATGCCAGAGTGTTTGTTTTCACTTGTTTGTGTTCCTCGGTTGTATGGGCGGCCGGGGGACTGTAGGTAGACTCTTGCTATTTACTTACAGAATTGTTCCCTGTTACGGTTAAGTATGAAATTGGTTGCTGCAAGACTGTTAGCTTCTGATTTGAGATTGATATGATTAGTTGAGTTTGATTCATGTCTCTGAGCATGTCTATCATTACTCTTTCCCTCTTCTTATACTTGAGGTTATCGGTATACCGTCCATTTCGTAAACTTATTATGTATACACTGTTATTGCAAGGACCCCAGGTGCGTTCTTTCCTACTTTCACCTATGCCTATGGTGTGTATTTTCTTCTTACTCACATTTGGTGCTCACCCTACCCCCTGCATCATTTAGTGCAGATCCTAGCGTGGGCCATCGCCGTTAGATCGCTGTGATTCGTGCTTGGAGATGTGTTGAGGACTACTTCAGACTGAGGGTGAGCTCTTGGCGATCGGAGCTTAGCTTTAGTTTATCTTTTGCTTTATGTACTCTATTACCATTCAGAGACATCTGTATATATTGTTTTGGATCGTTTGCACTCCATGTATGTTGTTTTGGCTCTATACTATGATACCAGGTCTTGGGGTTTGGTTTAGTTTCCGCATATGTATATATATACTCCTGTTGTCTATTCTCCTCATCTTACTCTCTTACCTTTGCTTATTAAACTATTCTTCCGCTTATTTGTTAGATAGTAGCCCATTACTAACTATTCTAGGATACGGGAATTAGTTCGCCTACTTGGGGGTTGTAGGTGCCATCATGACCGAGAAATCGGGTCGTGACAACTTGGTATCAGAGCCTTAGGTTCACCGGTGTCATCGGTATTGGAGCCAATGTCTAGTAGAGTCCTGCGGATCAGGGCGGAGACGTTCGTACTCAATATTTGGGAGGCTACAGTGACATTTTAGGAAATTTGACTCTTTAATTGCTTTTGTGTCGTGCGTGGAACCCTTGGAATTTCTGGAAATCTAATTTGTTCTACTTCATTCTTCCGCAGATGGTTCGTACGAGATCATCGGCGTCACGCGGAGATGAGCCTCCCACTCCAGCTAAGGGTCGAGGACGCCCTCGAGCAGTGGCACCTGCTAGAGCTGCCAGTGTGGAGGTAGAGCCCGAGCAGCATGTGGATCAGGAGGCAACCCAGGTACCACCAGCTCCAGTACCAGCTCTAGCACCAGCTCCAGTACCAGCTCCAGCACCAGCTCCAGTACCAGCTCCAGTGCCCACTTCTGTGCTAGCTCCAGCCCCAGCTCAGTCTCCAGATATTCAGGGATTACTATTACAGCTTTTGGGTGTGATTGGAGAGCGGCCTTCTGAGGTAGCGCAGACATCCGCTCAGGGGGCAGCCCTGGGTGCACAGAGCTCAGGAGGGCAGCCTGCTACTATGGCTCCCCGTGCGGAGGTCATTCCGGTTCCATCTGTTGCACAGCCTCTTGCTCCTCACCCAGCTATGACAGAGTCAGAGCAGAAGGCGTTGGGTAGGTTTTTGAGGTTAGAACCTCTGAGGTTTGCTGGTACTTCTGGACAGGATCCACATGACTTTATTACTACATGTGAGGAGATGTTGTATCATTTGGATATGTTGGAGACTTACGGGGTTGGTTATACTACCTATCAGTTAGAGGGCCCAACAAAGTTATGGTGGAGGGCTCATGTTGCTTGTAGACCACCATCGTCACCTCCTTTGACCTGGTCTGAGTTTTATGAGGCCTTTATGGCCAAGTTCCTATCTCAGAGTGATCGTGAGCATCGCAGGGAGTAGTTTACTCACCTTTTGCAGGGGTCTACGACTGTCTCAGAGTATGAGACCCATTTTCATCAGCTAGCACCATTCGGAGCTATGATCATTCCTACCGAGGCAGATAGGATTCGCAGATTTGTATGGGGTTTGAGGCCAGAGACCAGGCGGCCAGTTGAGATATTGATCGCCAGTGGTCGGTCATTTTAGGCTATCATAGACTATTCCCGCACTGTGGAGGACTTACATCGACATTATCAGGGGTCCAGAGATAAGAGGCCTCGACATTAGGGTGTCTATAGTGGTTCCAGATATGGTGGTAGAGGTCCTGGCCAGTGGAGCCGGAGTTATCAGCCACAATAGCACCAGGGTCTGTCCAGCCGACCGGTTCAGGCTTTCCTTTAGACTTTTGGTAATACCCAGTTCGAGCAGGGTCAGAGCAGCCATCAGGGCTATGGCGGCCAGTCTTCGAGGGGTACAGTTTTTGGGGCATCAGGCCGTGGTGGTTATACGGGATCTGCGGGTTCATGAGTAGGCCGCCAGGGGCTTGTTTTACTTGTGGTGTGATTGGTCATTTTGCTAGAGAATGCCCTCAGCAGGGTACAGTTCAGTTGGTCGATCCTTTACGAGCAGTTCAGCCCCCGGCTAGAGGAGGTGGTCGTGAGGGTAGAGGTGGTGCTCCGCGCGGTAGATCAGGTGGTAGGGATGGCGGACGGGCAGGTGGAGGTCGTCGTCCATTTTACGCAGTCCCTAGGAGACCAGAGGCAGACGCCTTAGATGCTGTGATTACAGGTACGATTTCTGTGTGCCATCAGTCTGCTATGGCTTTATTTGATCTTGGATCCACTTGTTCATATGTATCTGCCTACTTTGTGCCTTGTTTGGGGTTGGCTAGTGAGCCATTATTTGTTCCTGTTTCGACTCCAGTAGGAGATTCTTTAGTAGTGGATCGGATTGTCAGATCTTGTATGCTATCTATTGGTGATTCAGAGACTTGGGGTGATTTGATGATTCTTGATATGCTAGATTTTGATGTGATACTGGGCATGGACTGGTTATCCCCTCACCGTGTGGTTTTGGATTGTTATGCCAAGACCATTACCATAGATGTGCCCAGTGTATCCCCGATTGTGTGGCAGGGTTCTGTTAGCCATGCACCATCTGGGATCATCTCTTGTATTCGATCTAGGAAGTTGATTTCCCGTGGGTGTTTATCTTATCTAGCATATGTTCGAGATGTTAGTGCTGACCCTACTTCTCCTAAGTCTATTCCTGTGGTTAGAGACTTCCTCGATGTGTTTCCTACCGACCTGTCAGGCATTCCACCTGAGAGAGATATTGATTTCGCTATTGAGCTAGAGCCGGGCATCAGGCCCATTTCTATTTCTCCTTACCGTATGGCTCCTGCTGAGTTGAGAGAGCTTAAGGAGCAGCTCCAGGATCTGTTAGCTAAGGGGTTTATTAGACCTAGCATATCACCTTGGGGTGCTCCTGTTCTCTTTGTGAAGAAGAAGGATGGGTCGATGCGCATGTGTATTGATTATCGGCAGCTGAATAGGGTGACAATGAAGAATAGGTATCCGATGCCGAGGATTGATGATTTGTTTGACCAAATTCAGGGTTCAGTCATGTTTTCGGAGATTGATTTTAGGTCTGGCTACCATCAGTTGAGGATTAGGGCAGAGGACATCCCTAAGACAGCATTCAAGACATGTTATCGCCATTATGAGTTCCTGGTGATGTCTTTTGGGTTGACTAATGCCCCCGCAGCCTTTATGAACTTGATGCACAGGGTTCTTGGCCCGTATCTGGACTCATTTGTGATAGTTTTTATGGACGACATCTTGGTATACTCGCGTAGTAGAGGTGAGCATGTGCAACACTTGAGGGTTATACTCCAGACTTTGAGAGATCATCGGCTTTATGCCAAGTTCTCAAAGTGCCAGTTTTGTCTTGAGTCAGTTGCATTCCTAGGGCACATGGTGTCTGAGGATGGGATTAGGGTTGACCCGGGAAAGATTTCTGCAGTTTATGATTGGCCTAGACTTACTACTGCTACTGAGGTCCGCAGCTTTATTGGGTTAGCAGGTTACTACAGACAGTTCATTGAGGGATTTTCCTCCATAGCAGCACCCTTGACTATGCTGACTAGGAAGAATGTCCCATATCAGTGGTCGGATCAGTGTGAGGATAGCTTCCAGAGGCTTAAGGCCTTATTGATTTCAGCTCCAGTTTTGACTTTGCCAGTTGAGGGTCAGATCTTCTCCGTGTATTGTGATGCTTCTGGGGTTGGTCTTGGTTGTGTGTTGATGCAGCAGGGTCGAGTAATAGCATATGCGTCGAGGCAGCTGAAGGTTCACGAGCGCAACTACCCCACTCATGACTTAGAGTTGGCGGCGGTAGTTTTCGCGCTCAAGATCTGGAGGCATTACCTATATGGAGTTCACTGTGAGATCTTCACTGATCACCGTAGTCTTCAGTATATCATGAGTCAGCGAGAGTTGAACTCGAGACAGAGGAGATGGGTCGAGTTACTGAAGGACTATGACATCACTATTCTGTATCATCCGGGCAAGGCAAATGTGGTAGCGGATGCCTTGAGTCGGAAGGCAGTGAGTATGGGTAGCCTAGCTTCTCTTTCAGTTTCAGAGCGACCGTTGGCCTTGGACATCCGGTCCTTGGCTAACCGTTTGGTTAGGCTTGACTTGTCGGATCCTAACAGAGTTCTCGCTAGTGTTAAGGTTCGTTCTACTTTGATTGATCAGATTCAGAGCCGTCAGTTTGAGGATCAACAGTTGGGTGACGTTCGTGATTGGGTTGTTCAGGGTGAGACCAGTCGGGCTACTCTAGATTCAGATGGGGTTCTGAGGTTTGATAGTTGCCTTTGTGTTCCGAGGATTAGTGATTTGATTCAGTTGATACTTCATGAGGCACATTGTACTAGATACTCCATTCACCCTGGCATAGAAAAGATGTATAGAGACTTGAGGCAGCTTTACTGGTGGAGTTGTATGAAGCGGGATATGGCAGATTTCGTATCTCGGTGCTTGAACTGTCAGCAGGTTAAGTTCGATCACATGAGACCTGGTGGTTTGATGCAGCGACTTCCCATTCTCGAGTGGAAGTGGGAATGGATTACTATGGACTTCGTTCTTGGTTTGCCTCGTACTTCTCATGGGTTTGATCCCATATGGGTAATTTTTGATAGGCTGACTAAGTCAACACATTTCTTGCCGGTTCAGACTTCTTATGCTGCAGAGAAGTTAGCTCAGATCTACCTTGGTGAGATCGTTCGGTTGCATGGAGTCCCAGCTTCTATTATTCAGTGAGATTAGGGTACATAGGTTCATCTTAGTACCGCCTTCCACCCTCAGACAGATGGCCAGTCCGAGAGGACCATTCAGATTTTGGAGGACATGCTTCGGGCCTGTGTTCTTGACTTTGGAGGTTTTTGGGATCAGTTTGTTCCCTTGGCAGATTTTGCTTATAATAACAGCTTCCATTCGAGTATCGGCATGGCACCTTTTGAGGCTTTGTATGGCAGGCGCTACAGATCACCGGTAGGTTGGTTTGATGGTTTTGGTTCTGGGCCACAGAGCACAGATTTTCTTCGATATTCCTTAGATCAGGTTCGAGCGATTCAGGACAGACTTCGGGCAGCTTAGAGCAGGCAGAAGAGTTATGCTGACCGTAGGCTTAGTGCCTTGGAGTTTAGTGTCGGTGACTTGGTGTTTCTCCGTGTATCGCCCATGAAGGGCGTGATGAGATTTGGTAGGCGGGGTAAGCTTAGCCCCAGGTACATTGGGCTGTTTGAGATTCTTCAGAGGGTTGGTAGCGTTGCCTATCAGTTAGCCTTGCCTTCGATGTTTTTAGCTATACATCCTATATTTCATGTTTCGATGTTGCGTCGGTATGTCCCAGATGAGTGTCATGTGTTGCAGTGGGATTCAGTTCATTTGGGTGAGGGTTTAGCCTTATTTGAGGAGCCGGCGACTATTTTGGCCAGAGATGTCAGGAGATTGAGGGCTCGAGAGATCCCGGTTGTTAAGGTTCAGTGGAGGCACCATCCAGTAGAGGAGGCTACCTGGGAGACCGAGAGAGATATGTGGGCTCAGTATCGGCAACTGTTTGAGCCTTCAGGTACCCCCTTGACCTTGACATTCGAGGACGAAAGTCCTTTTTAGTAGTGGATGATGTAATGACTCTTCCGGTCATTTTCACATATACATTTTCCTTGTACCGTTAGAGCTTGTTTGTAGTGCCCCCAAGTCATTTAAGGCTTGTTGGGACCGGTATTTCGATGTCGGGTCCATTTGTTTGGTCGTATGATAAGTTTTGAAGTCAAGCAAGTCGGCAAAAGTTATCGTAAGTTTCTTTAATAAATTTTCTGAACTTTGGGTAAAATATCTCAGAGCTTTTCTCTCAATATATAAAGAGTTAGAAGTCCCCCAAAATATCAAATCGAAGGTCTACGAGTCTAGTTTCCAACACACAAAACCTCACTCCAACTGATCTCGGAGTAAAAAGTTATGACTGTTTTACCGCGGACTGTCTGGCAGAACTCGGTCGCGAACCGGGTCGCCGGGTCGGGTCAAAATCGATTTAAAGCCTCAACTTCACGTTTAAAAACGCCATTTCAGTTCTGAAACAGTGAGAAAACATAAGGGAGGGTTCCAAGAGAGTTCTTGAGTATCAAAATCGTGCGATGGTGAATTGCGAACCTAAATTTAAGAATTTTATTAGCATCGCGCGTATATTTGAAAATATTTTATTTTTAAGTTGTATTTTTTATTACCTTTTTAAAGTATTTTAATGTGTATGAAAAATATTTTTGTTATGATATAATTGTGTACGTATTTATTTTATAAGGATTTTATAAATTGTAATATTTTAACGGAGATAGTAAATTTAGTTGTGTTAAAAATTATTATTATAATATAGTAGGTTTTGTTTGAAATATTTTTCTATGAATTATGGTATATTTAAAAAGTTATATATATTTTACCACGAATTTATGCAATACCCGAATATTTATATAACGAGATAAAAATTATATGGTGGCACCACCACTTCCACGTGGAAGTGGTGGAGAAGTGGACAATTAATGTTTGTTGATGTGGTGGCCATCACTTAGAAGTTAATATCAATTAATTCCATGTCATGCTTGATTGAAAAGTTGAAAATCATCACTTATTTTATATATATACACACACGGCTATCACAGACCTTTCAATCCATTGTTTGTTTGTGTGTTAATGGAGATTGCTGCCATACCTTATATATATTACGTACAGTGTACTCCATCATATCCTTTACTTAATTCTCTATACCAAATATAAGCTATATCAATTATCTACGTCAACTTATTCAAGCCCGAGTTCGAGTTTGATTTTGTTTTGGAGCTTTTTCGGAGAGGTTCAAGCTTGTCATCGGATGACAGGTAGGTTATGGTTTATTTTACCTAGACTCCGCATATATAGGATAAAATTGTATTAATGGGCATCCTTGGGTTGGTTTATTAGGTTGGTACCACAGACCTCGATCGCTTTATTCATGTCCGCCTACTTTTGTTCCTCCGATGCTTGTAGCATTTGCCGATATATTTTATTTACCCTTGTGGTCCTGTGAGGCCTATCTGACTCTGGAACATAGAAGGTGGGATTTTGGGAATGTCCGCGAATCCCGGGCATAGAATTATCCTTCTAGGCTGGTTATGCTTGCTGAGTAGTTGTGGGCCTGTGCAGGGTCGATAGGTTGATTGTGAGCTGCTGGGCAGCTATTGTGTTTGATCATACCATTTCCATGCATATAAAGAGGTTTAATCCATGTTTTACTACGGTTTGGGCTTCAGGCCTACTGACACTATTTTCTAAGCCTTGCATGGCCCCGGGGGCCCTTTTTTATGGAAATAATTTGGAAATTATTTGATTTAACTTGTGAATATTCTTGGGCAAAAGAAAGTAAAATTATGATTTAAATCACCAGTTTTATGATTAACGCTAGACTCGGCAGGGCCGGGGTGCTAGTTGAATTTTCTTGCTATTTGAGATAATTTTAGCCTCGGTCGGACCGAGCAACCGAGATGACTTCCTATTGTTTAGACCCGGTTATGCCCGGGCACCCTTGGAGGGGTTGTTTTTGAGATATTTTCCTACTACTTTAGTCCTGGACAGGGTCGGGGCATGCATATTCGAGACTGGGTCTCTATCTTGAAACCGGACTTGCTTTCGGATGACATGTTTTGATACTGAGTTTTAGTATGGGGTCAGGGACCTCCATGGACCTTGCTTTCCGGGCCTGGTGTTGCGGGCTGCGTGTGCCGGAGGAAGGGTATACGGTGGAGTAGAGGTATACGGGCAGTGACTTTCCATGGAACCTACCTGCTGGGCCGGATCGGCACTAGAGGAGGTACATACAGAGATACCATTTCACTTGAGATCTTCATGCATCATATCATTCATTGTCTGAGGCTCAACCCTTGTTTGTTGTTTGTTGATTGTACGCTCCGGTAGTATGGGATGCCGGAGTGTTTGTTTTCACTTGTTTGTGTTCCTCGGTTGTATGGGTGGCCGGGGGACTGTAGGTAGACTCTTTCTATTTACTTACAGAATTGTTCCCTGTTACGGTTAAGTATGAAATTGGTTGCTGCAAGACTGTTAGCTTCTGGATTTGTGATTGATATGATTAGTTGAGTTTGATTCATATCTCTGAGCATGTCTATCATTACTCTTTCCCTCTTTTTATACTTGAGGTTATCAGTATACCGTCCATTTTGTAAACTTATTATGTATACACTATTACTGCAAGGACCCCAGGTGCGTTATTTCTTACTTTCACATGTGCCTATGGTGTGTATATTCTGCTTACTGGCCTCACATGTGGTTCTGTTGATTTCCCTCTTGGCTAGTTCATGTGTACCTTTCGTTGATTTCTGTGACTACTTGCTTCTGTTCTGTATGTTACTACGCTTTTATCTTATACGTGCCCAGTCGGCCTATGATACCTACTGGGTACCTTATGCTTCGCATTTGGTTCTCACCCTACCCGCTATATCTTTTGGTGCAGATCCTAGCGTGGGCCATCGCCGTTAGATCGCTGTGATTCGTGCTTGGAAATCTGTCGGGGACTACTTCAGACTGAGGGTGAGCTCTTGGCGATCGGAACTTAGCTTTAGTTTATCTTTTGCTTTATGTACTCTATTACCATTTAGAGACATCTGTATATATTGTTTTGGATCGTTTGCACTCCATGTATATAGTTTTGGCTCTATACTATGATACCAGGTCTTGGGGTTTGGTTTAGTTTCCGCATATGTATATATATACTCCTTTTATCTATTCTCCTCATCTTACTCTCTTACATTTGCTTATTAAACTATTCTTCCGCTTATTTGTTAGATAGTAGCCCATTACTAACTGTCCTAGGCTACGGAAATTGGTTCGCCTACTGGGGGGTTGTAGGTGCCATCATGATCGAGAAATCGGGTCGTGACAATTATAATCTAAGTTACATTGTTAGTTTATTATATTGTTAGTTTGTGAACATTGAATTGTTATAATCTAATTAATTGTAATAAAATAATTATTAAATACTCAATATATAATAACAATTAAATATGTAATCTAATTATTAAAATAATAATAATTATAATAACAATTATTAAATACTCAATATATAATAACCATTAAATATGTAATCTAATTATTAGAAGCAAAGTAATTGTAATAATAATTATTAAATATATAATAATTTTTAAATATGTAATCTAATTATAAAAAAGCAAAGTATTGGTAATCATAATTATTAAATAAATAATAATTATTAAATATATAATTTAAGAATTATTAAAAGCAAAGTAATTATAATATTAATATTAAATATATAATAACCATTTCCTAGTAAATTTTACTAGCAATATAAATTAGTTAATCTCATAAATTTGTTAACGAGTCTAATTTAAAATTGAATCTTTATATTTTTATAGATGAATCATTGTTTATGTATATATGATATATATTAGCAAAATGGTGGGGCTATAAATTTGTTTTTTTTGCTGGAGTTAGAGGTTTTATTGAGAATACAATGTCACTAGAAAACTTTCAAAGTCATAGTGGGATGGTTAGGTATCCTTGTAGTCTATTCCGGTGCATGAAATATTTTAATTCAGATACAATTATGGTTCATATCTATCGTAATAAATTTAAGCCTAGATATTTTGTATGGGTTAATCATGGTGAGAAAGATGGATTGAATGGTATATTTTATAATTTGCTGCCTATAGGTGAATGTAATAGGCTTACACGTGGTAAAAATAGGGTTGAACATGATACATTCCAAGATAATAAGGTTGAACATGAGAGGGTGCATGAAATGGTCAATGATGCTTTTGGAGTTCAAGATGGGATGAAACCCGAACAGTATTAAGAAGAAGATTCTAATGAAGAAGCAATATGGTACAATCAACAATTACAAGAGGATAGTCATCCATTATTTGAAGGGAGTCCGCATTTTGCTTTGTCAATTACAGTTAGGCTAATGAATATCAAATCAGATTAGAGTATTCCTCAAGCTTGTATAGTCTGTGTAGTTAATCTTATGCGGGAAGTAGTTAGTAATATAGTGTAATGACCCTTTCGATCATTCTAGCTTTCTTCGTACTGTAAGAGCTTGCCTGTAGTGGCCACAAGTCATTTATGACTTACTGGGACCATTGGTTTGGTGCCCTGGCCGTTCATTTGGTCTTTATGTCCGTTTCATTATTTTAGAGCTTTAACTTAGAAAATCATTTACTTTAGTCAACATTCATAGCTAACGTGCTGAGAAATGAATTCTGACAGTTCCATCAACTTCGGGACATGGAGTTTGGTCTAGTTAGACCTTTAGTTGAGGCCTCAGAACTTTTGGTATGGGTTTTGTGTTACTTCTTCTATTTTCAGGACATTTGGAGTTAGAAGTGTGACTTTGGTCAACTTTCGATGATTGGAGAATCATATTCAAAATTCAATGATTCCATCAGCTCCGGAATGTTGAGTTTCAGTTAGGTAGGTGGTTAGTACGAGTCCCGGGTGAGCCAAGCTCATTTTGGGTTTCTAGTTGATTTTAGTTAGTGTTTACGTGGGTCAATATTCATCCGAAACAACCTCATATGGAAGTTTTTTCAATTTCATCGAGTCTGGAACATCGTTTCCACTCTAATAGCAAGTTTAGTTTGTGAGTATCGGGTTTCGATTATGCCCGGAATGCCTCGTAGAAGTTTTGAGTTTTGCTTATTTTCTGTTGTAGAGGGCCTTGAGCGCCAATGGCACCCAGGTTGTGTGATCGCGCTATGCCTGTGCATTCCCTCCTGCGCAATGGTGCCCAGCCAGCACCGATGGCGCCTAGGCCAGCGCCTGTCTGCCAGCGCCATTGGAGCCCCTGCCGCGCGAATGCGCACGCGCACCTGACCACCCTTCTGAACGTTGGAGCCCTTCCAACGCGATACCACCTGCCTCCTGTTCAGCTCTATAGTGCTCCTCCAGCGCCGTTGGCGCTAGCTTGCGGCTAGTCTTATAAGTTTTCTCCCTCGTGAATTTTCAGCAATTTCTCTCTTATCTTTGTCACTCCAAAATTAGTCCCTCTCCTACAAAGTGTTCCCAAATTAGTTCTTGGCTTTGGGATTCTTGAATTGACGGATTATCTTGCTTTTCTCTTTGTCTTGGTAAGTTTCTTCTTCCCCAAATTTGCTTCTTCTCCATAAGCAAACTCCATTTTTGGTTTGTTAAAGCTTGGGGAAAACTTCTTGGTTGTAGTCACTAAATTTAAGGCTTGATGCTCGTGGGTTCGGAGAATTCACTCAGTGGGTTTGCTTCATCTCATCGTGGTAAGTAGATTCTTATTTTAATTCCCTGTCTTATTCTTTGATTTTCCCTCTTTAAATCATTAATTGAGCGGACTGTTTTGAGGCTTTTTCATGGCCAAACTCGCTCAAATTTTGAGCATGCACTCTTGAGATTGTCGTGATCATCGTGTGTCCTTCTATTTTTGATTTCAAGTTGTGGGCCTCGCGGGCCTACTTTGGACCCAAATTTTGACCCGACTATAATTATAGCAATATGGGTATCATTGGTCTTATTTTAATGCGTAGTTTATGCTTATAATAGTATGATTGCGTTTCAATGCTTCTTAGAGTGGTTAGGGCTTGGACATCATCATTCCAACAGCTTATCATCGGATGACAGGTAGGTTATAGTTTAACTACAGTTTAACTCTTCTAGACTTTGCGTATATAGGCTATAATTATACTAATTAGCATCCTTGGGTTGAGTTTATTATCTTGGTACCCCATACCTTGTCCACTTCTTCATGTTCGTCTTATTTTCACTCTGATTGTTGTAGTATTCGTTGAAGTTAATAGTATTACCCCTGTGGTCCTGCGTGGCCTTGTATTTGACTTTGGACCATAGATGATAGGTTATTTAGGAATGTTTGAGAGTCCCGAACATTGATATTGTTATTATAGAGCTGTTTATATCTGCTTGTAACGACCAGGTCCGTTGTTATGGGTAATTTACTCGTGCCAAGTTTCAGGTTAGAAAACTTTTGGGTTTGAAAGTTAGAAATTCTGGACTAGACTAGCCTCAGACAAATTTTGAGCAAGGTATGGTCTAGGGAAATTCGGGTGAGGATTGGATAGAATATCTTAAGTTGAGCTAGTTTTTCTATTAGCCAAGACCTTAAGCAGTTCGAGGGACTTTTCAAAAGTGAATCGGGTGAGTAAAACTCATGGTATCAAGGTTGACGTGAAAGGATTGTTCTAGAACGTCAGGATTTAAGGTGTATTGTAAAATAGGCACTTTTGGAGGATCTTCTGAGTTTCTATACTGTGTCCACCGCCATAGCGATTGACACTATGCTACAGCAGCCACCATTATAGAAAACAAATTTCCGCTATAGCGGAAGTTAATATCGATCATCACCACCATAGCAGTCGGTTCCGCTATGCCAGTGCTTCTATAGTGGTGTACTGATAAATGCTCAAACGTACTATCCAAAGATGGAGGTAACGACAATTATCAAGCAAAACACATTTACAATTACCCAACCGGTGTCGGGGTCATACCCACAGAGACTTGGCGATAGCACAATGATGATTGTATTGAAACGACTTCACTAAGAGAGTAAATTTTCGAAAATAAGAAATTAAAGATTGGGAAATTGGAATTCTGTCATAACAATCTCAAGTCGTCACAAAGCAAGAAAGTGAAACGGGTGTACAAATATGAGTAGACGACTAGGGATGTGTATCCAATGAAGTTCTAATATGGGATAGGGTTATTACTTATTCATCCTTATTCTCAATCATTGACATAGGTAGCCTTGGTCATGGGTATGGATTGTTTATCTCTTGATCAACAACCATATATCTGACAATCTCGATTTGAGCACTTCGGTTTAACAACAAACAACAAGGATCAAGCTTAGAGAAGTCATACTATCTTTAGCTTAGACCCTTAAATGGGGGATTCTTTTGATATGAGCTATCTCTAGCCTCAATCTAGGTTGAAGCCCAAGTTCCCACTAGTAATTTCACATCCGAAACTATGAAATTCTCTTTCAAGCAACAACATAGCCATGTAAGGAAAATCAATGTTTGCAACCACCAATTTTAGGATTAAAACTTGGTGAAACTACTAGATCCATATCAATTGAGCAATTATAAGCAAGAATTAGCAACACCCACACCCATTATCAACACATCCCTAGACAAATTAATTTAGATGTGCATGCTAAATTAAAGAGATATACCAAATGGGCAAGTCAAATACCTCTTCATTCAAGTGTAATTTCAAGTTTTAAGCTCAGTTTTTGTACACAAATGGTTAACCAAGATTTGAAAGAGAGAATGGACTGAAACACTCTTCTTCTTGGAGAGGAGAACTTGTTATCAAAGCTAAAATTACTTGGAAATATTCAGAGCTGAAGGATTCTTTTTTACATTTGTGCCTAAATTGACCTTTTATACTTTCCCAAAATATCACTAATTTTCTAAACAAAATTGTCCGCCACTCGCAAAGGCTCAGCCAGAGGAGCAGCTGACTTAACTGTACCCCACTGGGGGCAATCTCTAGCATAATGGCCAACAACACCATACTTATAATAAGGCCCTGATGGCATAAACTGATGAGATGGACCAGCAGAACCTGAACGGCCTGATGCCCCAGATACTGCACCCCTTGAAGACTGACCCTGCTCGAACTAAGGACTACCAAGAGTCTGAAGTGAAACCTGAACTGGTCGACTTGACTTACCCTAGTCATGCTGTGGCTGATAACCCCGGCCCCAATGGCCTGAACCTCTACCACCATGTCTAGAACCACTGTAGCCACCCTGATAATGAGGTCTCTTCTCTCAAGCCCCCTGGTCATGTCGATGTAACTCCTCCACAGTACGGACATAGTCTGCGATACCTTGATATGACCGGCAACAAGAAACCAATATCTCAGCTGGCTGTCTAAGCTCTGACAATAATCCCCAAACAAATCTGCGAATCTTTTCTGGCTCAGTAGGAATGATCATAGACCCAAATAGAGCAAGCTGATGGAAATGGGTCTCATACTTAAGTACATATATGGATCCCTGCATAAGCCTGTGAAATTGCTCCTAGCGACACTCTCGATCACTCTAAGGTAGGAACTTGGCCATGAAGGCCTCATAAAACTCGGACCATGACAACGGAGGTGATAAAGATGGTCTACAAGCAACCTGATCCCTCCACCATAACTTAGATGTGCCCTCCAGCTGATATATAGTATATCCAACTCCGTGAGTCTCTAGCAAACCCATATGGTGTAACATCTCCTCACAAGTAGTAATGAATTCATATGGGTCCTGTCCTGATGTACTAGCGAATCTCGGTGGTGCCAATCTCAGAAATCTACTCAAGGCCTTCTAATCCCCATCTGTCATAGCTAGGCGAGGAGCAAGAGGTTGTGCAACTGCTGGAACTGGAATAACCTCAGCACAGGGAGCCGCAGTAGCAGGCTGCGCTCTTGAACTCTAAACACCCAGGGTTTCCCCCTGAACGGATATTTATGATACCTTAGAAGGTCTCTCCTCTATCATACCCAATAACTGACGTAGTAAACCCCGAATATCCGAAGACTGAGCTGGGGCTAAAGTTGGCATAGAAACTGGTACTGGAGCTAGTGGTACATGGGCTGTCCCCGGGTCCACATGCTGCTTCTCAGGGACAAACTCGAGCTCATAATCATACTTGGGCTCTACCTCAACTCTAGAAGCTCTAGCAGGTTCCACTGCTCTAGGACGTCCTCAACCCCTACTTCTACCACTGCGACCACCTTAGCCCCTAACTGGAGTCAAAGGTGCAGGGGTAGGAGGCTCTCCTCCGCCAGAAGCCAAAGACCTCACGCGAACCATCTACAGAAGAGTGAACCAGAACAAGTGAGATTTCCAGAATGTTTAAGGATACTACGCACAAGAGAGAAATAAGAAAAGTCTATTTTTCCTAGGATGTCACGATAGCCTCTCGAAGATTTGAGTACGGATGTCTCCGCCTCGATCCGCAGGAGTATATTAAATATTAGCTACTATACTGATTACACCGGTGAACCTAGAGCTTTGATACCAAGCTGTCACGACCCAATTTCTTGGTCATGATGGCACCTACAACCCCCCAGTAGACAAACCAATCCCTGTAGCCCAGAACGGTCAGTAATAGACAACTATCTAATCAATCTAAGCAGAAAAAATAGTTTAATAAGCAGAAGCAAGGGAACAAGATGAAGAAAATAGATAATAGGAATACATACATATGCAAAATCTAAACCAAACTCAAAACCTGGTATCATAGTATAGAGCTGCAACTACACATAATGAGTACGAAGCATCCAAAATAATATATACGCAAATGTCTCCGAATAGTAATAGAGTACATAAAGCAAAAGATAAACTAAAATCTAAGCTCTGGTCTCCAAGAGCTCACCCTCAGTTTGGATAGTCCAAAATCTCCACGCACAACTCACAACGATGTAGCGGTGATGTCCCACAGTAGGATCTGCACCAGAAGATGCAGAGGGTAGTATGAGCACCAATTGCAAAGAAACTGGTACCCAGTAGGTATCATAGGCCGACTGGGAAAATATAAGATAAAAGAGCAATAACGAACAAAATAGAAAACAGATAGTCACATAAGGTAACGAATAAAGACACGGAAACTAGCCAAGAGGGAAGACAACATAAAGTAACATATAAGGCTAAAAAGTAGAATATATACACAACAGGCATATCTAAAAGTAAGAAATGACGCACCTGGGGTCTTTGCAATAACATTATATACATAAAAAGTTTCAGAAATGAATGGTATTTCGGTAACCTCAAGTACAAAGGAAGGGAGGAGAAGAATAAAGATAGGCATGCTCAAAAACAGGAATAGATAACCAACTTAATCATACCAAACTCAAGCCAGGAACTAACAACCTCTCAGTATCCAATCTCATATTTATAACCATGATAGGGTGTAGTATAGTGATAAAGTAACTAGCGTCTACATACAATCCCCCGACCGCATATACAACGAAGGAATGTAATCAAGTGAAAACAAACCCTCCCGACGCCCATACAACCAGCGCGTACACTCAACAAATAGCAAACAAGGGTGGAACCTCACATAAATGAATTATATGATATGATATGACGAATTAAGTGTAACCATAGTGTCAGTATGTTACCCCCTCTGGTGCCCTAATGGTCCAATAAAGGCGGGATCTATGGAAGGACTTCTCCCGGTTACATCTACTCCACTATACACCCCTACCCCAGTCCCCCTTTTGCCCGTAGCACTTGGTACAGAATGACAGAGTCCATGGAGGTCTACTCGTAGACCACATACTACACTCTAACCTCAAAACATCCGTCTGGAGTGCCACCGGATCCCAACTAGTACTCAAATGCTCAAAATGCATGCCTGAATTCTATCCAGGTCTAAATAAATGAAATAAGTCTCATAACCCCCTTCAAGGGTGCCCGAGCGTAATCGTGTCTAAACAGTTGATAGAATCAAGTCTGATGCTCCGCTTTACCGAGTCTAATGTCATTTCCCCTCTCTAACAGGGTCAATCTAGCACATTGGATCAACCAGGTCTCATATATAGCAGGAAAACTGTGACAAATCTTTCTTTTAACTTTTCTTACCCCAAGAAGATCCATTAAGATGGTACCAAACCATTTCATAATCAATTTTACCGAAAATAGGCCCCATGGTCCATGCAAGGTTTATAAATCATCAATAGAAGGCCCGAAGGAAAAATCATAGTAAAATCATGATGAAAATCCTTTTATATTCATGATAATTGCATGTTCAAACACAATCAATAGCCTAATGACTCACAATCAACCTGTCGGCCCTGCACATGCTCCAATCATTCTACAACATAGATAGCCAACTCTATAATAGTAATAATGATGTCCGGAATCACGGACATTCCCAATATCCCACAACCTATGTTCCAGAGTCTATAAAAGGCCACACAGGACCGCAAGGCTGAATAGAGAATATAAAACAAATACTACACATATCGGTGGAAGAAAAGTAACTGGACATTAATAAGCGGTCAGGGTCTATGGTGCCAACCTAGTAAACCTAACCCATGGATGCCCATTAGTACAATTTTATCCTATATATGCTAAATCTAAAGTGTTTAAATTGTAACCTACCTGTCGTCCAATGACAAGCTGCTGGGACAACAATATCCAAGCCCGAATCACTTCAAGAAATTCCGAATGATAATCAAACTATCAAAAACATACATAATATATTAAAACGAGTCTAACGATACCCATAATGCTATAGGAATAGCTGGTCCAAAATCTAGGTCATCAGCAGGCTCATGGGCCCCGCAACCCAAAACCAAAAATGGAAACTCACATTATGATCACCAAGACCATGGGAGTGCATGCCCAAAAATCAAGGAATTTGGCCAACAATTTCGGGCTAAAACAGCCCCTAAAGTTAACAAGCCAATAATGGAGATTTAAGAAATGAAAACTCAAAATTGACAAGAATCACCTATCAAGATGACAAAATTATGCCAAGAGCTAAGAATTGAATGAGGTACCGGGCATGCAACGCCACACACGAACATATTCTACAAATGAAATTCGAGCTTGAGGAGGTGGAAACAATGGTGATTTAGATAAATGGAGAAGAAAGGAGCTTTGGGGAAGGAGACTTACCAATAATTAAAGGAACAAGAATTTGGGAAGAACAAATGATTTCCCCAGGCCTAAGAGCTGATTTAGAGTAGTTGGAGAGTGTTTGAGTGTTAGAGAGTTGAGGGAAATGAGAGATGAAGGCTGGAAAAATGAAATGGAAAAAGTTATATACTGCCCAGGGGTCCTTCATCGCGAACGCCAAGGGACCCCTCACAGTCCCGAGGACCACGCTGGCTAGACCATCGCGATCGCGAAGGCTAGCCACGCAGTCACTAAGAACAATAGGGAAGAGACTTCATCACGATCGCGATCGGAAATCATGCGATTACGAAGAACAGGAGTCCAGGTGCTTCATCAAGGTCATGAGGGTAGTAGCTCGCGATCACGATTGTATCTTGATGCCTGCACCTGCAATAGAAAAAGTCTGCAACTTTCCAAAATTCGATGGGGCATTTTGGGCAGAATCAAAAACTGATATTCAAAAACCAATAATGGTAACAAAGAGAAAATAACGTTCAAGACTCAATGGAATTGATGAAACTTCCTTACGAGGTCATTTTGGAGAAATGTTGACCCAAGTCAACACTAACCAACACGCAACAAACTACCCAAAATGAGCCTGGCTCACCCGGAACCCAAACCAACTATCTACCTAACATAAATTCAACATTTCTGAGCTATTGGAATAGTTAGATTTTGAATCTGACGCTCTGATCATCGAATGCTGACCCAAGTTACACTTTCAACTCCAAATGGCCTGAAAACAAAGAAAGCAACACAAAACCCACACCATAAGTACTAAAGGTCCAACTAGACCAAACTCAATGCTCCGGAGCTATGGGAACTGTAGGAATTCAATTCCGAGTATATTAGCTAAGAATGTTGATTAAAGTTAACGATATTCTAAGTTAAGGCTCTAAAACGAGAAAACAGCCAAAACAATCAAGCGAACGACCGGGGCACCAAACTACTAGTCCCTGTAAGCCATAAATTACTTAGGGTCTCTACAGGAAATCTCTAATAGTACAATGAATGCGTAAATGCAAAGATGACTAGAAGGGTCATCACAACAAACTTGGGTTTTCTCCAAAGAAGTGCTTGATTTAACGTCGCGTCTCAACGATACTACCTTAACTCAGTCATTCATTGGATTAGTGATGGTATCACTTGGTAGCGTCCTTTTCATCCTCGAGTTTATTTGGTTCGAGAAGTGGTTCATTTGGGCCTCAAGATGCTTGGTCGAGGCTGAGTGAGAGCTCACGGTTTGGTGAGTTGTTGAAACTTCACTCTTTAGCTCACTCACTCTTGTATTTTTTGTATCAACCTTCTTGAGAACCAAGCACAACATGTCCTCTATCTTGGAATGACCGGGATTGCTTGTTCCTAGTTGGTAGAGAGAGTCTGGTTTGTTCAGAGGTATATAGGGATTTGATCTCCAGTGATTGAAGCGATCACCATCTTTGTCTCTATCTCGCCAATTTTTGCCCCTTTCTTTATCTCTTATACAACCTTGGTTCTCCTCTCTTGGGTGATAATACCCGGGATGAGAACCCACCAACACAAAGCATAGTTTACCATCTATCACTATCATCAACTCATCATCACTTGCTTTAATTTCTGGTATACTCACAACATTCACCACCTTAGCACCACTAGCTCCCATTACATGCTTGGCCATCAAATCAATTTGTGTCATCATTTTTTCCATTGTCTCATCTCGCTCCTCATCCCTCTTCCTCATTTCATTGGTGAATATGGATGAGGTGCTCCCGAAGTTGGCACATCCAATTCTCTTGTATGCCAAGTTTGGTTGGTCTTGGTCATTCGTTCTAATAAAGTCGAGGCAATGGAAAACTCTAAGTCCATGAAAGTTCCACCTCCAAGGTTGTTATCCACCGACTTATTCATAGAGTTCAACGATCGATAGAAGCTTTGTAGCAATACGTTATTTGACAACTCATGGTTCGGACAAAAGAGAAGCTTTTTTTTTAATATTAACCAAATCTCATGTAGAGGCTCATCCAGGAGTTACCTAAAGTTGGTAATATCGTCTCTTAGCTGCATCATGCGATACGGTGGGAAGAATCTTGAAGTGAATGCCTCAACCTACTCAGCCCAAGATGTTATAGACCTATCCAACAATTCTTCAAACTACACCGTGGCTTCCCCCGTCAAAGAAAAATGGAATAGGCGCAATCAGATGGATTGTTGGGAGATGTTTTGAATATTGTATGGTTGGAAAATCTCCACAAAATTCCAAATATATCGGTTGGCATCTTCATGTGTTTCTCCATCAAACAGACCCTTTATTTGGATCATGTGGAGCATGGTGCTAGTAACGTGAAAGACAATTTCCCATCGTGGGGGGTAGGCGTATTGCACGCACACCCCCTTGCATCACTGGCTTAGCAATGTTGTCATCCATGAATCCAGCAATGTTGTCATCAATATTGTCAATGCTAGCCAGCTCAATCACAACACAAACAACAAACAAAAGTAAAAGAAAAAAACACTCTAAAAGTGATTTCAAATCTACAATAAAAAATAGCTATCAATTCAAGTCCCCAGCAACGATGCCATTTTTGATAAACACTCAAACGTACTCTCCAAAGATGGAGGTAAAAGCGATCGTCAAGCAAAACACATTTATAAGTACCTAACAGTTGTCGGGGTCATACCCACAGAGACTTGGTGATAGCACAATGATGATTGTATTGAAATGACTTCACTAAGAGAGTAAATGTTCGAAAACAGGAAAATAAAGGATTGGGGGAAATGGGATTCTGTCACACCAATCTCAATTCATAACAAGTCAAGAAAGTGAAACGGGTGTATGAATTTGAGTAGAAGACTAGGGATGTGTATCCAATGGGGTTCTAATGTGGGATAGGGTAATTGCTTATGCATGATTATTCTCGATCATTGACATAGGTAGCCTTGGTTATGGGTATGGATTATTTATCTCTTGATCAACAACCATATTTCCGTCAATCTCGGTTAGAGCACTATCGATTTAACAACAAACAACCAATATCAAGCTTAGAAAGGTCATACTCTCTCTAGCTTAAACCTTAAATGGGTGATTTCTTCGATATGAGATATCTCTAGTCTCAATCTAGGTGGAATCCCAAGTTTCCACTAGTAATTTCACATTCGAAACTATGAAATTCTCTTTCAAGCAACAACATAGCCAAGTAAGGAAAATCAATGTTTGCAACCACCAATTTTAGAATTAAAACTTGGTGAAACTTCTAGAACCATGTCAATTAGGCAATTATAAGCATGAATTCGCAACACCCACACCCATTTGTCAAGCACCCATTTTCAACACATTCCTAGACAAATGAAATTAGCTACTCATGCTAAAGAAAAGAGACATACCAAATGGGTAAGTCAAATTCCTTTTCATTCAAGTGTAATTTCAAGTTCTAAGCTCAGTTTTTGTACACAAATGGTTAACCAAGATTTGAAAGAGAGAATGGATTGAAACCCTCTTCTTCTTGGAGAGAAAAACTTGTTCTCAAAGCTAAAATTACTTGGAAATATTTAGAGCTGAAGGATTCTTTTTTACAATTGTGCCTAAATTAGACTTTTATGCTTTCCTAAAACGTCACTAATTTTCTAGATAAAATTTCCCTTTGGGTGGTGTACGACACGACGTGCGGTTCACACGTCGTGATGTGCATGTCGTACACCATCTTTAGTTAGACCTGTGACTTCAGCTAATTTGGAGGCCTCTTGTGAAGGAGGTACGGTTCACACAGTGATTGTGCGTGTCACACAACGATCGCACCCCTTAGCAGATTCTTTAATGAATTTTGTGGCTCTATGTGGTGTAGGTGCATTCTGCACCACAGCTTGTGCGTGTCGCATCTTAGGGCAGAATCTCCATCTTTTCTGATAACTTCACACTTTACTCCTTTTAAGCTCTTTTTGTGTCCATTTCCTCATTTTCCATCTTTGATCACAAGTACCTACATAGGCATCAATAAAGGCTATAAGAACCTCTAAATCTATTCAAAACATAGTAATAATTCATGGATAAAGGCTCAATAAGTTGGTAGATTACAGACTTATCATATAGGGACCGCTATAGCAGACTTAGTCGGGATTAATGCAGGAATGTCCCCTAAAATGTTCAGAATTTCTGGAGAACATTTTGGGGAAGGGCATAGTGATAACGCTCAAATGTACTCTCCTAAAAGTAAGTATCGGCGATTGTTAGAGTAAAACACATTTATAGTACCCGACAAATGTCGTGGTCGATCCCACAGGGAATTTAGAGCTTAGCCTAGGTGAGTGTAGAACAGACTTCACACGAGAGTATATTGCTCAACAACAATAATGTAAAAACGGGGGAATAGGGAATCTGTCACAATTCGAATTCCAAACAAAATGATAAGTAAAAGTGTGAGGTCTAAACAATAGAGAGATGATGACTAGGGATGTGTGTCAATTGGGACTCTAACATGGGAAAACGTGATTGCTTATTCATGCAAATTCATGCTAAACGACATGAGTAACCTGGGTTTTGGGTATGGTTATTCATCTCTCGATCAACAACCATATATTCAACAGTCTTAAATCAAGCACTATTGATTAAGCAATAAACAACCAAGCTAATTCTTAGGGAGGTCACGCTATTTCTAACTTAGACCCTTAAATGGGTTATTCCATCGATTTGAGTTATTTTTAGCCTCAATATAAATGGAAGCCCAAGTTCCTACTTGTAATTTCACATCCGAAGTTATGATTTCCTCTTTCTAGGAAGAACATAACCAAGTAAGGAAAATCAATACTTGCAACCACCCATTTTAGGGTTAAAATATGGTGAAATCACTAGACCCATGTCAATTAAAAAATTATAAACAAGAATTAACATCACCCACACCTATTTATCAAGTACCCATCTTCAACACATCCTTAGACAAGAGGTTCAGCTACTCATGCTTAACAAAAAAAGATATACCATGTGGGTAATTCAATTTCTCTTCTTTTCAAGCGAAATTTCTCAATATCCAAGCTAAGTTTCTATACAAATGGTGGTTCTAAGAATTGGGAAGAAAGGATTGGGAGAAACCCTCTTCTTATTCTTAGAGAGGAAACTTGTTCACAAAGCTAAGAATTGTTCAAAACTCTTCAGAACTATTTACAATTGTGCCTAAAATGGGCTTATAAACATTCCCAAAACATCACATAAATTTGGACAAAAATTCCCTTCGGGTGGTGAGTGTAGTGATGTGTGGTTCACACATTATCATGTGCACGTCGCATACCCTTCTTCACAGGTCCAGTGACGCAGGAAAATTGGGAGCTTCATGCGGAGTGGGGTGCAGTTTGCACTAGGCATTGTGTGTATCGCACAGCGATCGCACAACGATCGCACCCCTTGGTAGACTCTTCAGTTAACTTTCATATCCGTGTTGTAGAAGGTGCATTCCGCACCAAGGCAAGTGCATGTCGCACGAGCGCCGCATCTCACATCAGAATCTTCGTCTTGTTTGATCACATCACACTTGACTCCTTTTTGGCCCTTTTTGGGTCTATTTCCTTGTTTTTTATCTTTGACCATAAGTACTTGCATAGAGATCAATAAAGGCCATAAGAACCTCTAAATATTATCAAAATATAGCAATAATTAATGAATAAAGGCTCAATAAGTTGGTAGATTACCGACTTATCAAACCCCTAAACTTGAACTATTGCTTGTCCTCAAGCAAGATAATCACAAGGTAAGGAATGAATTATTCTCTATAACTCAATTAAGGCACCAAAGACCACTCTATTCTAAAAACTAAGAAAAATAACAAACAAAAATAATCAAACAAAAGACTCAACTATTGTGCTCATCTAGATTTGAACCACCACATTATGAAGGCAACATATCATTTCAAAACCTTTTTAAAAGGACTTCATTTCTCATTTAAGTCAAGCGATTTTTGTATTTCAAAACAAGATACAAAGCTTCTCAAGTCATTGTCACGGACCATCAAGGTTTTCCTTGAGATTTGCCACACAACTTGTCTCATTCATTTCTCTCAATTGAAATAAAGACTTCATGTTTCAATTCGAGTGCATGATTCCACTCACCGCAAGAGTGAATCTCACTCGCAATCATGTAATTCACAAAACAAAGGGATTATAAGAGAACCAAGAAGCCTCTCACTCTCTCAAGGAAGTTTGAGTGCACACATGTCGAAGCATAGACTTGCACTTCATATAATTCGCCACTATGTAGGGTGATCAAGCTCAAAATCAATAAGGACTTGCGGGTTCCGATGTTGGCTAGGGATAAGGTGAGGATTTCATTTTGGCTCAAGTGACTACACATCCTTAATGCACTTTCTTATTATTTCAAACACCGCTTACATTTTTTAATTTTGACTTCACCTTATTTCTCCCTCACACAACCCAAGCTTCTCCGTTTTAATCATGATCATTAAAAACTCCTTGTATCACCTTCGTTTGGTAGAATCTATAATTTCTTTTCATTTTGCTCATTGGATCAAACTTTTGGAGGAAATGTTCAATTCAAACTTAAGGTTCTACCTTGCACTTGGAGTGCATCCTTTTTCTTCTCCTCATTGATCGCATACACCCCCAAACTTAGGCATTTGGCTATGTTGTCTTTTCATTTCCCCCCTCCCCAATCTTAGGCTTTTAGCCTACTTTTCATTTTTGAGCACTTATAAAGGACGGGTGCCAAGATAGAGGTTTCAAGAAGGTTAAGGTGTTAAACAAGGTCCCAAAGAATGGTCACAATCTTAAAGGGGTTCACTAGGATTGATGTTCAGGAAAGTCATTTGGGTGAAGTGGCTGTTCATAAAGGGCAAGGTTATTTTCCAAGATTGGTCACACCTAGATGTTTGCCTTGAATCACATTCAGGGCAAGTTCTAGATAACTCACATGCACAAGAATCAAGGTAAAGCCCCACCACACAAGGTATCATGCCACTTTCTTTTCGGAGGCTACCTGTACATTTAGGGCTCCAACCAGCATTTTTCTATCCAGAATAACTCCTTCGCAGCTCCGGTGAGGCGCGTGAACCCAGATCTTCGCCGGTCAGATCTGCTCCGGCTAGATCTACTCCGGTCAAATCCGAGTCTTGCTTTGCTCTCTTTCTCTCTTTTCTTTGTGTTTCTTGTGTATCTTCTCCTTGCAGGTCCTTTGCAACCTCAGATCCGGCTCAATTTCCATCGTCCACCGAGCTTCCGACGACCACCAAGATTCCGGCGAACAAGAAGATTATGGCGACCAATTTCGACACCCCATCTTGCCGGAATCCAACCACTTTAGCAGCAGACCGTCCTTCTCTCCTCACAGCTTGACCCCGGTGACTTCTATCCCTAGGCTTTATTTTTGTCCTCAGTTTTTTATCGCATTCTTGATAGCCTATTTAGGTTGACATTTCTGTCATTGCTTTAACACTCGCTGTCTAGTTTTTTTTACATTTTATATTGATTTTGACGTGTAGTGTATTTGGGAAGCAAATTATTGGCTCTATATCGTGTTTGGTAGTGTAGTTCCTATCTCTTGTACCTTATTTTGCTTTTCTTGTCATATAGTTGTCTAGTATAGTGTAGTGGGTTGAATTGGTTTATCCTTGATTATAGCGCACGTTTTAGTGGCTTTGGTGAATGATGGTCGAGTAGGGTCATGTCATCGGTCGCACTCGGGTTTGGGGGCAGGGTCGGGGGTGGGGCCGGGGGCGGAGGCGAGGGGAAGGAGAGGTAAGGGGGTTAAGGGAGCATCTAGGTTGAGAATAGGGTCTTGGAACATAGGGACTTTATCCGGAAAGTCCATAGAGCTAGTGAAGGTTCTAAGGAAGAGGAGGATTAGCATAGCGTGTGTCCAGGAGACTAAATGGGTGGGCACTAAGGCGCGAGAGGTAGATGGGTATAAGTTGTGATACTCAGGAGGTGTGAGGAATAGGAATGGGGTAGGTATCCTAGTGGATGAGGAGTTGAGAGAGCAAGTGGTGGAGGTTAGGAGGGTCAATGATAGGTTGATGACAATTAAGTTAGCCCTTGGAGGGTCTACTTTGAACATTATTAGTGCGTACGCACCACAAGCGGGCTTAGATGAGGAGGAGAAGAAACGCTTTTGGGAGGTTTTGGACGAGGTAGTGGGAGGTTTGCCTGATACTGAGAAGCTTTTCATTGGAGGAGACTTCAATGGGCACATTGGGGCATCTTCGAGGGGTTATGACGATGTGCATGGAGGCTTTGGTTTCGGGGATAGGAATAAAGAGGGTGCCGCACTCTTGGATTTCGCTAGAGCCTTTGGGTTGAGAGTAGCTAACTCTAGTTTCCCGAAGAAGGAGGAGCACTTGGTTACCTTCCATAGTTCGGTGGCCAAGACTGAGATAGACTTTTTGCTCCTTAGGACAGGTAATAAAGGTCTTTGTAAACACTGTAAGGTTATCCCAAGTGAGAATCTTTCGACCCAACATAGACTCTTAGTGATGGATTTAGAGATCAAGAAGGAGAAAAAGAAGTGGATTGTGGATGACCGGCCTAGGATTAAATGGGGTAGCCTGACTATGGCCAGTGCACTGGAAATAGGGGAGAAGTTGTTGACTAGGGGTGCTTGGGGGAGTAGTGGGGATATGGATAATATGTGGGATACGACTGCTAGTTGCATAAGGGAGACGGCTAGAGAGGTGTTGGACATCTCGAGAGGTCGTTCTGGAAAGCATCGAAGGGACTGGTGGTGGAATGGAGAAGTGAAAGGAAAGGTGGAGGCAAAAAAGAGGTCATATGCGAAGTTGGTAGAGAGTAAGGATGAGGAGGAGAGGCAAAGGAATAGGGAGGCGTATAAGATTGCTACGAAGGAGGCTAAGTTAGCGGTAACGGCAGCTAAAATGGCAGCCTTTGAAAGATTATACGCGGCTTTAGAGGATAAAGGTGGGGATAAGAAGTTATATAGGTTAGCAAAGGCTAGAGAGAGGAGGACTCAGGACCTTGACCAAGTGAAGTGCATCAAGGACGAAGATGGCAAAATACTAGTAGATGAGGTACTCATTAGGAGGAGATGGCAGTCTTACTTCCATGGACTCTTGAATGAAGAGGGGGACAAAAGCTTTGTGCTGGGAGATTTGGCACACTCAGAGAGGAGTCGTGACTATGATTATTGTAGCCGTATAAAGGTTGAAGAGGTTAAGGTTGCGATTCGTAAGATGCGAAGGGGTAGGGCGACGGGGCCAGATGAGATTCCCGTTGATTTTTGAAAGAGCTCGGGTGAGACAGGTGTGAAGTGGCTAACCGAGTTGTTTGATGGTATTTTTAGAACGGCAAAGATGCCTGAAGCTTGGAGATGGAGCACGATGATTCCTTTGTACAAGAACAAGGGCGATATTCAGAGTTGCAACAACTATAGGGGTATCAAATTGCTAAGCCACACTATGAAGGTCTGGGAGAGGGTAGTGGAGTTGAGGTTGAGACAGATCATGCCTATTTCAGAGAACCATTTCGGCTTTTTGCCAGGACGCTCGACTACAGAAGCTATTCATCTCCTTAGAAGACTGGTGGAGCAGTACAGGGAAAGGAAGAAGGACTTGCACATGGTGTTCATCGATCTAGAAAAGGCATATGATAAAGTCCCTAGGGAGGTCCTTTGGAGGTGCTTGGAGGCTCGAGGTGTACCCGTGGCATACACCAGATAAACTAAGGACATGTATGAGGGGGCCAAGACTCGCGTTAGAACTGTGGGAGGAGATTCGGAGCACTTTCCCGTGTTAATGGGGTTGCACCAGGGATCGACCCTTAGCCCATTTCTATTTGCCTTGGTAATGTATGTATTGACGCGGCAAATACAAGGTGAGGTGCCATGGTGCATGTTATTTGCGGATGATGTAGTTTTGGTGGACGAGACTCGCAGAGGAGTTAATGCTAAGTTAGAGGTTTGGAGACAGACCCTCGAGTCGAAGGGGTTTAGGTTGAGCCGAACCAAGACTGAATATATGGAGTGCAAGTTCAGTGAGGCGACTTAGGATGATGACGTAAAAGTGAAGCTGGATACACAGGTAATCCAAAAGAAAGGGAGTTTCAAGTATCTTGGGTCTATTATCCAAGGAAATGGAGAGATTGATGAGGATGTCACCCATCGTATTGGTGTTGGGTGGATGAAATGGAGGCTCGCATATGGAGTCTTGTGCGATAAGAAGGTGCCTACTAAACTTAAAGGCAAATTCTACAGAGTGGTGGTCCGACCAGCTTTGTTGTATGGAGTTGAGTGTTGGCCAGTAAAGAACTCCCATATTCAAAAGATGAAGGTGGCGGAGATGAGGATGTTGCGATGGATGTGCCGGTTTACTAGGAGAGATAGGATTAGGAATGAGGATATTCGGGATAAGGTGGGTGTGGCATCGGTGGAAGATAAGATGCGGGAAGCGAGGTTGAGATGGTTCGGACATGTGAGGAGGAGAGGCACGGATGCTCCTGTGAGGAGGTGTGAGAGGTTGGCTATGGATGGTTACAAGAGAGGACGAGGTAGATTGAAAAAGTATTGGGGAGAGGTGATTCGACAGGACATGGCGCAGTTGCAGCTTACCGAGGACATGACCCTAGATAAGAAGGTGTGGAGGACGCGGATTAGGGTAGAAGAGTAGTAGGTAGAAGTGTGTGTAGGCTAGTAGGTAGGAGTGTGTAATCATAGTGTTACGCTTATAGTTTATTGTTCTTGGATTCCTCGTGGTAGTATTTTGTGGCAGTGCTCTGTTTCTGTCTGTTGTTTGTTACTACATATTACTTCCTATCGCCTCTTGTAGTTTTATCTTGTATTTTTATCCTGTATCATTGTTACGTCCTTTTTAGCCTATTTTTAGACTGTTTTGTCTTGAGCCGGGGGTCTATCGGAAAAAGCCTCTCTACCTCACCTCTGAGGTAGTGGTATGGACTGCGTACACTCTACCCTCCCCAGACCCCACGCTCTGAGAATACACTGGGTATGTTGTTGTTGTTGTTGTTGTTGTCTCGAGATCAATTGGGACAAATGACTTTTGATACGATTTTCCGAGTTCATTGCACACTTATTTGTGAATCGATCAAGCCAAAATGAGAGGGTGAAAATCATTACAAGAGAATGCTTTCCTCAAAATTTCATTTCCCTCTTTCCTTTCTTTTGCAAAAACGTCTTTCCAAGAAATTTTTTTGGTGGGTTCACTTCGAGACAAGAACACTACGAACTCAAATTAAAACTAAACTTGGCATTTTCCCTTAAGAAAGTAAGTTCTCAATATATCATTGGGAAACACCAACTTGGTTCAACATAAAAAAAAAGAAAAAGAAAAAAGAAATAAAGTAAAGATTTGCTCCTTGGGAAAGAACCATGGTATTAAAAAAAACCTTGTAGTTTATTTCTAAACTACTATTAACAAGGAGATACAAATTTGCACGCTCATGATTCATTTGAAAAATAAGCCTCGGCGTAGGCACTTCGCGCATTTGCAAGGCACGAGTAGCAAGACAGTGGAATCATGTAAGACTAAGCCAACACACAATTTTGAGAATTAAAAATCAAACCCGGCGAGGGCATAATTAATCACAAAACAAAAATAAAAAGGCCTGGCAAGGGAAATATCATCACAATCATCTAACATGCCCGACAAGGTCCAAATAAGGTCTCGAAAGGAAAAATAAAGTCAACCAGGCCCGACAAGGGCAATAAAAATATCTGAATCCCAACACAAGGACCAAAATCAAATGAAATAACCCCACCTCCCCCATAAGAAAAGCATTCCCCTTAATGCTTTAAGATCAAATAAGGAGAGAAGGGGTGCAACTCCCTGAAGGAATATGCCTCATCATCATCATCATCAGCTGCTACCTCATCATCTGCAGCCTCTCCACTAGGTCCCTCACCACCCTTTAGGGAGTGTGCTATCACTGTGGACTCCCTGAGGGCTTGCTAAAATATTGGGTTCTCATCATCATCCAGCTCAACATACTCAGCACCTGGAAGCTCAGGCTCATCCTCTGCATAAGCTGCAAACAAATTATCCATCGGTCCATGTGTTTGGCGGGGCTGAGGCAAGGAGCTCAAATCTGCCTCCTAAACTGGAGCTTTCCCTTTTGCTTTGGCCACATCCTTCTTGAGGTCCTTCACTGCACCCTCAACAACGTCCACCCTTTTTCAGAGTTTTGTGTCACTATCTACTACCCCTTGCATGGCATTCTTGATAGCTCTTTGTATCATACCAAGCAACTTATTAGCTAATTCATTCAGCTGCCTCTCATGGCTATATGTATTGTCAACCATGTCCTATAAGCCACTTTTAGTCAAAGGTCCTCTAGGTGTAGCGGTTGTGGGTGTGTGTGCTTCTAATGCAGCCTTAGAAAGAGAGAAAGCATTTACTTCAGCATCTGACTCATCAACGTCAACCTCCACTGCGGTCTCAACCATATGCCTTTTGAAATGGGGTGCATCTCTTTCTGCTTTCCTGTCAAGGTCCAACATACCAGTGGCAAGAGTAGGAGTATCAGAGCTGAAGAAAGGTATGCCCGCATTTGCACACAGTTTTCTAATAAGCACAAGAAAGGGGAATGTATTACTACCTCTATGAGCCTTCCTCTTGATCACCAAGGCCACTATCTCACCAAAGTTAATATGGTCCCCCACCATGATTGAGGATATCATGATGGACCCATCATGGGTGACCTTTTGATCATTCTATGAAGGCATGAAGTGAGAGCGAACAAAGTCGTACCAAAGGCGGGCCTCAAAGTATAGGGACAATCGCGGTATGTCACCCCCTAAAGTGTCCCAAAGAGGTGTGTCAGGAGAAATAATAGGAGCAGCCTACTCAAGAGGTTTGTGTTTGATAGTCAACTTGGCCATTAGTTCAGTTGCAGACTCTATGGGGTTGTCCCAGTAGATAGAAATGATAGTAGCAGGAGTGACACAGACCTCTTTACATTGAGCAATTACTGATTCCAAAGCGGGGAAAGTTTCTGGCCCACCCTTATAGCCCTTATCTTCTTGTGTGGCTTGATATGAGGCAAAGAACTCCTGGACTATCTCCCTTTAGTAGCTCCTAGGAATATCTTGAAATGGTTGCCACTGTCGTCTGGCAAACTGCTCGAGGATGTTGGGAAAGCTATCCCCCACTGCATCCAGATTGAAACTCTGCTTTGTATTGAAGGACCTTCCACTGTCACGATTATAAATTACTTGCATACTTTCCACCTCGAACTGAATCCTCTCCTCCTCTGAAATTTAGGCATTAGAATATGATATGGCTTTCTTCTTGCCCTTTAAGGTTGTTTTTTTGACATAAGTGGGAGAAATGAGTAAAAAGAAGTTAACAACTAAAAATATCAGAATGCAAAGAAGTATAAAAACAAAGTTGGTAATTGACAGCTCGTGCGGATAATGTGCGAAATGCACAAGCCATTTTGTGTGGCTTGTGCACGTCGCACATAATGTCGCATGAGCTACAAGAAACTCCAACTGATTTTCAACTGAGGTGTGATTGCTATTGCAGTTGGCATGCACCAACGTGCGCGTTGAACCTTGCTTCGCACCTCAAAATAGTAAGCTGGAACCAATTTTTTTAGCAGGTGCGGTGCCTTGTGCATTTTACACATCAAGATCAATGCACCACATGCGAAACGCACAGGAGCACAATTGGAATTTTTTATTCCGTGTGTTCTTATCAATTATACATGTGATTCGTGGAGGAAGATTTGCATAAAGCACTTGGCACTAAGCAGTAAACAAACACATAAACATTCGAGGGCATAACATAACATGACCACAATTTATCTGGGTACTCAGACTTCCCCGGATTTCATTATCACCATAACAAACAAAAGAATAACTCAACAATTTCTCTTATGAAGGACGTTAACCCATCTATCATCGGGAACATCAAGCCTTCAATTGCAATAAATAGGCACTATAATTAATCAACAATTTCTACCTCCCCACGCAAGATCATATACCTAATCAAAATATTCAACAAAGAACATGCACACATAATAGTAGCAAATTTCAGCCCCACACAACAATTTTTAACCAACTATTATGAAAAATGATGATTTTCCATTAAGAATGACGTCACCCAATCTATCATAGGGCCAAATCATACATCAATCACAAGTGTATTACTTAGACTTCACCCCAAACATAGATTTTCAAGGTTAAGAACTACTATGATCAGCATGCATTATCATAATATCAAGTTCTACCAAGTTGATCATAAGCAAAATCCATAACACAATTCAAAATCGGGGACCCAAAATTTTTGGATCTCACCCAAAAATTAACATGGCAATTCTATTAAGCATGCTTCACAATATGAGTTCCCATCTATCATAAAAACATGTATTTAACATCATAGAACTTACCACAAGTGAAGATTAAGAGAAGAGAAGCAAAAATTGGAGCTTTTAAAGAGCAACAATGGTGACCTAAATTTTGCCCAGAGAACCAACGGCGAAGATGAGTGGTGAAGCAGTGAAGAAGTATGGGTGAGAGGAGGAGAAGGATTTGGGGAAGTTTAAGGGATTTGTGGGAGGTTTTCTGAGAGAATTTAAGAAGTTTTAGGAGAGAATATGGAAGAAGAGGAGAAGGGTGGCAGAATATAAAGGAAAAGAAGAAAAAAACTGAGTTGGGGCGGACTCCGGGTGGGGTCGGTCAATGGGTTAGGTAAATTAAAATTTTAAATTACCTTGGTGCACCGCGAAGTGCGGTTCACACAAGCCTTTGTGCATACTTCTTGTCATTTCGCACCTTACCTTTTCATGCCTTGAATTTGGCCCATGTTTTTGCTTCATCATGCGATGGAGATGTGACACGCACTTGGGCTTGTGCAGTCTGCACAGACCAGTGCACATCACCTTTAGTTTATGTTTTTATTCCCAGATTTTTGCTTTAGCATGCGTTGGGCCATGCAATGCGTACATTAGATTATGTGATCCACACGGACCTCCGCACGACTATCTTTTTTGCATGTTTTTCCACTTATTCATTCCTCTGCTCCTTGCATTCCTAAAACAAACCAAAAATAACAAAAGATAACCTAAAATAAAGTACATACACTTGGGTTGCCTCCCAAGAAGCGCTTGATTTTACATCACGGCTCGATGATAGTACCTCAACCTTAGTCATTGTCAGATAGCATGCAAATCCGGTTGATATGGCCCCATCTCAATAAGGGAAATTGCTTCATCAATAACTTTGAAACATCATTATGTTGCGCATTTAGCAGCAACTAAAATGTGGGTGTCTTGCCTAATTCATATTCCTTAAGGGAACCATCAAGCTTTCCCTCCAACTCTATCACCGAGATTACCCTCAATTCATCTGGAGGTATTGTGAATTGGCAAACATTTAATGTAACCTCTTCATTTCCCACTTAGAATTTAAGTTCACCGAGCTCACCATCTATGACTGCTCTCCCCGTGGCTAATAGTGGTCGCCCAAAAATGATGGGCACCTCAACATCCACTTTGCAATCCAAGATCATGAAGTCTGCCGGGAGAATGAACTTGTCAACCTTCACCAACACATCAAAGAGTATTCCTATCGGGCATTTAATAGAGCGATCAGCCATGAGGAGTCTCATAGATGTAGGTTTGTGTGTACCCAATCCTAACTTGTTAAATATTTCTAGGGGAATTAGATTAATGCTCGCCCCTATATCACACAATTATTTACAGAACACAAAGATCCTCATAGTATATTGTATGGTGAATCCACCTGGATCATCTCACTTTGTAGCAACATTGCTTGTCATCACAGCGCTACAGTTGTGTGATATCTCAACGTTTCGCACACTGACAACTTTCTTATTTTTAAGCAACTCTTTCATAAATTTTGAGTACCCCGACATTTGCATTAAGGCTTCAACTAAAGGAATATTTATCGAGAGCTTGCTAAACATATCAACAAACTTGCTGAATTTATGATCTTTATTCTTTTTTTAAGCCTTTGAGGGTACGGAGAAGGTTCCTTGGGTACTGTGGTCAGCACACCTTGCACAAGAAGAGGGTCCTCCTCAACATCAATAGCAACTTGGGGAAGATATTGAGCCTCCTCCCTCTCATCATCAACATCAACATTCACTAGAATATTGGATGCACCAAGCTTTACCCTAACTTCCGATTCCACCTCTTCTTTTTCACACGGCTTCTCAACGGCTTCAACAATAGGCTTCTTTGATACGACAACCAGCTCCACAATGGGCTCTCTCACTACACTACTTGTTCTTCCACTTCTAGTAACAATGGACATGACATGAGCATCATTTTTAGGATTGGTTGTGGTGTCTCTAGGAAGTATTTCTTTCATCCTTGGGTTCATTTGAGTAGATAGATGATTAATTTGGGCCTCAAGATGCTTGATTGAGGCCGAATGAGAACTCATGGTTTGATGAAGTGTTGAAACTTCAATTTTAGGCTCACCAACCCTGGTATTTGTTGAGTCCACTTTCTTAAAAACCAAGGACAACATGTACTCTATCTTAGAGTGATCAAAGTTGCTTGTGGTGGGGTAGTATAAGGAATCTTATTTATTTTGAGGTACATACGGGTTTGAGCTCTGGTGATTGAACCTATCACCATCTTTTTCATTATCTCTCCAATTCCTATCACCATATAACGCTCAAATGTACTCTCCTAAAAGGAGGTATCAGCGATTGTTACAGTAAAACACATTTATAGTACTCGACAAGTGTTAGGGTCGATTCCACAGGGAATTTAAAGCTTAGCCTAGGTGAGTGTAGAACAAACTTCACACGAGAGTAGATTGCTCAACAACAATAATGTAAAAAAAGAGGGGAATAGGGAATCTGTAACATTTCAAATTCCAAACAAAACAATAAGTAACAGTGCGAGGTGTAAACAATAGAGAGAGGACGGCTAGGGATGTGTTTCAAATAGGACTCGAACATGGGAAAGGGTGATTGCTTATTCATGAAAATTCATGTTAAACAACATCGGTAACCTTGGTTTTAGGTATGGTTATTCATCTCTTGATCAACAACCATACATTCAATAGTCTTAAATCAAGCACTATTGATTAAGAAATAAAAAACCAAGCTAATGCTTAGGGAGGTCACGCTATTTCTAGCTTATGTTATTTCTAGCTTAGACCCTTATAAAGTACCCATCATTAACACATCCCTAGACAAGAGGATTAGCTGCTCATGCTTAAGGAAAGAGATATAATAAGTGGGTAATTTAATTTCCCTTTCATTTAAGATATATTTATCAATATCCAAGTTCAGTTTGTTCACAAGTGGTGGTTCTAAGAATTGGGAAGAAGGGATTGGGAGAAACCCACTTCTTGTTCTTGGAGAGGAAACTTGTTCACAAAGCTAAGAATTGTTCAAAACTCCTCAGAACTATCAGAACTTTTTACAATTGTGCCTAAAATGGGTTTATAAACATTTCCAAAATGTCAAATAAATTTGGACAAAAATGCCCTTCGGGTTGTGTGCAGCGAAATATGAGGTTCGCACGTCATCATGTGCACATCGCACACCCTTCTTCAGTGTTCCACTAACATAGACAAATTGGGAGCTTCATGTGGAGTTGGGTGCAGTTTGCACCAGGCATTGTTTGCATCAAACAACGACAACACTCCTTGGAAGACTCTTCAATTAACTTTCATCTCCATGCGGTAGAATATGCATTCCGCATCAAGGCAAGTGCGTGTCGCATGAGCACCACATTTCTCAATAGAATCTTTTTCTTGTTTGATCACTTCACACTTCACTCCTTTTTCTATCTTTTTGGGTCCATTTCCTTGTTTTCTATCTTTCATCACAAGTACATGTATAGACATCAATAAAGGCCAGAAAAACCTCTAAATCTTATCAAAACATAGAAATTATTCATGCGTAAAGACTCAATAAGTTGGTAGATTAGCGACTTATCACATAGGCAAAGAGATGTAATTTTTAGTGATTTTCCACAAAACTCCATCGAAAAGGTAAGGTTTTTATTCCCCATGTCTGTATTTTGATTCCCATACCTTAGAAACTATAATCTCAGGCTTGGTGGAATGTTTGGAATAACCTAGGATTGTAGAATATGGTGGAAAGGCAGAATTCTAGGTATAGAATTCTTGGGTTATGCTTATATTCACTTTTGCATGATTAAAACGCCATTATTTGCTAAATATAACCGTAAAAAGTATAGTTGTAGGTGAATTGATGGTGGGAAAGCCCTGGGATGGGTGAAATGATCATAGGTTGGCTTGGGGATTAGGATTTCACATATTTCGGGTAATTTTAGGCCGTTGGACTAATTTTAGTATATTGTGTACTTGTTTTTAGACCAAGAGCAAGCGAATTCTTCTGCAAATAGGAAGGCTCTGGTCCAGTAAAGTTTCACGCTATTTGAGATAGGTGATGGGTCTTATTTTACCAAATGCAATGTATATACATGTAACCTTAGCTAAGTGATGTATGTGCTTGCATGCTTACGGGATGAAGTTATGAATGTCCAAGTATTTGGGGTGTCAATTATGTGAAATGAACTTGATTATTTCTTGTTAGTTTTACAAGTGTGTTTTTATTCACTTAATCATTGATAGTTGGATTGTGTGATATTTGGTTGGCTCGGGTACCACGCCTAGTATGGGATACTAACGGTTTGCTTAGGTACCATGCCTGGTATGGGATACTAACGATTGGATTGGGTATCATGCCTAGTACAGGTTCTATATCGGTTGGCTAAGGTACCATGCCTGGTATAGGTGGCTTGGGTACCATGCCTGATAATGGTTTTAATTATACATTGTTGACTGTGTTTGACGATGGTCCCATGAGTGGACCAGGTTGATTATTGAATATGTGATTGTTTATAATAATCCTTGAGAGGCTGGGTTATTACACTTAAATGTGGGGTGGTCGTGGGGTGGACCACGCATTGCATATTAACACTTAGGTGTTGGTCTAGGGAACCTTAGATGGTCCAGGTGATGTAAAATAGAGTAAGTAAAACCATGATTATTAGCTCAGTTTTGGTTTATTATTTCTATATTGTTTGTTGGAGCTGGCCGAGTATCCTACTAGTACATAGTGGTTATGTATTGATTTTATACTTGGTTTCTTTTTATGAGTATAGGACATCATCTGGCAGCTCTTATACAACCTAAGATATAGTCCCAGCGATTCCATATTTCAAGGGTGAGATGCTTCTATTGGGCTACCTTATTTTCTTCTAGTTTAGTTATAGTACATATATTTTCGGACTTAAATTCTTATTTATTTTTGGGGTTGCATCCCTATTTCTAGATATTTGGTAGATGTTTTGGTATGATGAATATCAGTTTCTAAGGGTAATTTCCACATGATATTATTAGTTTTGGTTTAGATGTGAATGATAGTTCACTATTTTTAATGGAAACTGGTTTTGAGCTATTAGTTTTGCTAAGTTTTGAGTTGCATATTGGTTCGCTCATTCAGGGGTTTTGGGTGGGTGCCACTCGTGGTAGTTTGGGTCATGACAAAGATGGTATCAGAGCTCTAGGTTCATTGATCTTGTCATACCAAAATGGGTCTAGTAGAGTCTTGGAAAATGTTTAGAGACATCTGTTCTTTTCTTCGAGAGGCTATAGAACTTTAGGAAACTATCTCTTCCTTCTTCCTTCCTGCTATAACTCGATTCCAATTAGTATCTGGTGATACAAACTAGTGTCTAACTTCTTTCACTCTTTTGTCCATCGATGGTGAATAGCAAACGTAACGAAGCGAGAGTGAAGGTTTCGATAGTGGGACCAACAGTCAGAAGATGTAGAAGGGGCAGGGGCATAGGCCGAGCTAGGGCAACACCCGCCAGGGGTGGAGCTCAGGTAGCTGCAGGGACGAGGGCAGCAACCCCTCCTCACCCCAGGATCCTATTGAGGAGGAAGTTCAGGTTGTTCTTGAGGAGGGCGCGGAACAAGATTGGACTTTTCTGAGTAGGCTGGTAGGTGCTTGAACCACAACCATGGGTAAAGATCAGGTTCTGGGCACCCAACTAGCAATTGAAGTGACTCCTAGGATGGATGCAACGTTGGGTACTGATGACTTCTTCCGTCCGATGCTAGGTCTTGTTATGACTGGTAATGAACATGAGATCCTGACTAAATTCTTGAAATTAAAACCTCCTACATTTTAGGGTACCGAGAAAGAGGATGCATATGAGTTTATTTTATAATACTATGAGAGGCTGCATAAGCTTGGAATTGTGCAGTAGCATGGAGTAGATTTCGTCACCTTCCATGTTCAGCAAGTGATGGAGGTCTCATGTAGAGTATCGGCCATAAGCTTTGCCTACGCTGACCTGGGTGCAATTCCATGCTCGCTTCTTAGAAAAGTATGTGCCCCGCACCTTGAGGGATTATAAAAAGGATGAGTTTCTGGCTCTTGAGCAGGGTAACATGTCAATTTCAACGTATGACACCAAATTTCATGCCTCTTCCCATTTTTCTACTCAGATTCTGGGTACGAAAGAGGAAAGGATTCTTCTATTTGTGAAGGGCGTAATTACAGAGTTTCAGGTGTTGTCTATGCATATAACCTCAGAGGGAAAGAGTTTCAATGAGGTAACAGATTATGTGAAGAAATTAGAAGGGGTCAGTCAGGTTGGGCAGGCTAAGGTGTTAGCCAAGAAGTCTCGAAATAAAGGTAACTACAGTGGTTCATACTCCAGGGGTCACAACCAGCAGGTTTATTCTGATCGTCTTATTTAGTTAGCCTTGCCAGCTTCAACAGGTGGTCCTCCAGGAGGCAGTCATTAGTTTTCAGTTCCTAGAGGCCAGGGGGGCTTCTTACACTTCTACTAGAAGGCCTACTCTTGACTACAGATGCTTTCATTATGGTAATCCAGGTCACTTCAAGAGGGAGTGCCCTCACAGGCAGGTAGGTAATCAGACTCAGCAACATTCTAAGGCTAGGGTTTCGCCAGGTAGAGGTGGCTATGCCAGGGGTCATCCATAGGGTGGGCGAGGTAACTTTCAGGGAGGCCGGGGAAATAGAGGGAATAGTGGAACGGGCAAGGGAGTGGCGCAGCCAGCCAAGGAAGTTTCTCAAATTGATGATCAGTCTCATTGTTATATATTCCCAGGGAAGTTTGAGGCTGAGGCATCAGATGCGGTGATAATATGTACAATTCTAGCCTGTGATAGGATGACCTCTGTACTGTTTGACCTAGGTTCTACTTATTCATATGTTTCTAAAAAAAAAAATTTGGGTTTGGATTTTGTTTGTGATGTCCTTGATTCCCCTATTCATGTTTCTACCCCGGTTGGAGAGTCTGTGGTAGTAACCCCTATATATTGTACTTGTTCTGTGGTGTTTGTGGGATTGTAGACTTGGGTAGATCTGGTTATTCTTGACATGTTAGATTTTGATGTTATTTTGGGTATGACCTGGCTTTCTCCATATTATGTGGTGCTAAATTGTAATGCTAAGACTATGACTCTAGAGATTCTGATAGGCTAGAGTGGGAAGGTGTGTACAAGCCTAAGCTGGCTGAGATTGTAGGAGAACCAAGAAGACTCTCACTCTCTCAAGGATGTTCAATTGCATACGCGTCGAACCATAGGCTTGCCCTTTATGTATATCGCCACTAATGTAGAGTGGCCAAGTTTGGAATCACGAAGGACTTGTGGGTTACGATGTTTGCCAGGGATAAGGTGAGGATATCATTTGGTTCAAGTGACTACACCTCCCTAATACTCTTTGTTCTCATTTCGAACACCACTCACATTTTCTATTTCAACTTCACCTTATTTCTCCCTCTCACAACCCAAGATTTCTCCTTTTGACTGATGATTGTTCAGACTCCTTATACCACCTTCACTTGGTAGCACTTATTTTTGATTTTTAATTTTCTCATTGGATTGATCTTTTGGAGCAATTTTCAATTAAGAATTTAAGTACTACCTTGCACTTGAAGTGCACTTCTTTACTTCTCCTTATTTGATCACATGCACCCCCAAACTTACGTATTTGCCTATGATATGTTTCGTTCCCCCCCCCCCCAAACTTAGGATTTTAGCCTACATTTCAATTTTAAGCAATTAGGGAGGATGGGTGCAAAAATAGAGGTTCCAAAAAGGTCAAGGTGTTACAAGGTGCCAAAGAACGGTCACAAGCTCAAAAGGGGTTCACTAGGATTTGATGTCGTGGGAACTCATTTGGGTTAAGTGGCTATCAAAAATGGCCTAAGGTCACCTTCCAAGCTCGGTCACACTTAGAATTTTTCCTTGAATCACATTCGGGGCAAGTTCTAGATGACACTTATGCACAAGAATAAAGGTAATGCCTCACCACACAAGGCATCATGCCACAAGACTTCTTTCATTTTTCTCACAATCAATTGGGGCAAATGATTTTTGACAAGCTATTCTGAGTTTATTACACACTCGTTTGTGAGTCAATCAAGCCACAGAGAGAGTGTGCAAGTCATGACAAGAGAATGCTTTTCCTCAAAAATTCATTTCCCTTCTTCCTTTTATTTTCAAAACAATTTACCATGACAATTTTTTTGGTGGGCCCATTTCGAGACAAGCAACTACTGACTCAATTATAAAGTAAAACTTGGAATTTTCCCTTAATAAAGTTGCCTCTCAATCAATCATAAGGAAACTCCAACCCGGTTTGACACACAAAAACAAAAGAGAAGAAAAAGATAATAATCAAAACTCTTGCTCCTTGGGAAAAAACCGTGGTATTAAGAAAACCCTCAGAATTTATTTCTAAACTACTATTAACAAGGCGATATCCGAATTGTGCGCTCATGATCATTAAAAACAAGACTCGTCATAGGCCTTTACCACATTTTCAAAGCACGGGTAGTAAGACCAACCCGACAATACAATCTCAATCAACAAAAATCAAGCCCGGCAAGGGCACAAATAAGCTCCAGGTAAAAACAAAACATAAAAGAAAAATATAATCTAAATAAACATCACAATCATCCGAATATGCCCGGCAAGAGCTGAATAAAATCTAGAAGAATGTCAACAAGGCCCAACAAGGGCGATAAAATATCTCAAGCCCACTCACGGGCACCAACAAAAGCAAGTAAAGCCACCCCCTCCCTACAAAAGGAGAATTGCCCTCAATGCTCATAGTGGAATGGGAATAAGGGGTGGAACTCCCTAGACGACTAGTCCTCATCATCATTATCATCATTTCCTGCTTCCTCATCAGAGGCTCTCTCACCTGGGTCAGCACCACCCTTTCAGGAGTTCACAAAAAGTGTGGGGTCATGGAGAACCCTATGAAAATCTAGATATTGATGATTTCCCAACTCTTGTTCCTAATTTCCAGGAAACACCTCATCCGCATAGGTTGCAAACAAGCTATCCAAGGTTTCGAGAATGGAATGAGGTGGAGGTAAGGTGGTCAGATCTCTTTCTACCACTGGAGCTTTACCTTTCCCTTTGCAAATATCTTCCCATAATATCGTGATTGACCCCTCTATGATGTCGACCCTCTTGCATACTGAGTTCAAGCTATCCATTAGCCCTCGCACTGTATCTTTAACAACCCTGTTTATCATATCAAGTAGCTTCAAGTCTAGGTTGGCCAGCTACCGCTCATGGATATGAGTTTTGTACTCCATGTACTAAAGTCTACTTTTTGTCATAGAGGGTACCAGGGTGTGTGGATGTGCCTCTGAGGTAGTATGGGAGGGATATGAAGCGTCTGCCCTAGCACCAAGTTCATCACTATCAACCCTACTCAACTGCTCAACCCTTTGCCTTCTAAACCTGAGGGCGTCCCTATTTGTTTTCTTATCAAGGTCAATAGTCCTAATAGCATGAGTGAATTTGTCGCAATTGAGGGGAGGGACATCGGCCTTGGCACAAAGCTTATTAATCAACATCGGGAAGGGGAAGGAGACATTTTCTCGACGAGCTTTTCTCCTTATCACCATAGCCGTTATTTCCTCAAAGTTTACATGCTCCCCCATCAAAATGGCTGCAATTAGAATGGCCCCCTCTTGGGTTATCTTCTGATCATTTTGGGAAGGTAAGAAGCGGTTTCGAATAAGATCATACCAAAGACAAGCCTCAAAGATCAGGGACCTGCTTGAAATATCTCCCCCCATAGTGGACCAAAGGGGGACATCATTAGCAATGACATGGGCTCTCTCCTGATATGGATTTGATTCATCCATCAACCTAGCTAGAAGTACAGAAGCAGGCTAAATTGGATGACCCCAATAGATATCACTGATAGCGGCGGGGGTAATAGAAACTTTCTTTCCCCGGACGACAACTGCATTTAAGTTGGGGAACTTGTCCTTGCTTTCTTTGTAGCCCTGGGAATCTTGTGTGGACTGATAGGCTGCAAAGAATTCTTGAACTATCTCCTCATAGTATCCCTCGGGTACATCTTGGAATGGCTTTCATCCCCGATTAACAAATTTTTGGTGCATGTTGGGTAGCTCACTCCCAACTCCCCCCAGATTGAAACTCTGTTCCACAATGAAAGTTCTATTCTTGTCCTGCTTATAGTAGGCCTTCATGCCTTCCACCCGAAAATGGATCGTTGATTCTTCCGCTGCAGTCATTTGACTAGGTTGGCCTCCCGTGTTTTTCCTGCAAGAAGACATGTTCTGCATCCATAGATTGTGAGCCAAAACACGAACAAAACCTAAGAAAAAGTTAACAAACTACAAAATATGGAATTCAACGGACTAGAAAAACAAAGTAGGTGAATGTAGGTTTGTGCGGACCACATGCGAAACATACCAGAGACATTGCGTATCACATGTGCTATTGCCCAAGCAAACAGAATCCTAAAGGGATTTCTCATCGAGGTGCAAAGCTGGTGCGATTCACACCATCAAAAGTGCATGCCGCACCAGGCGTTGCCACTTAGATCAGTGACCTGCCTTTTCTTTTAAACATGGTGCGATGCTTCATGCAACCTGCACATCAAGATCTATGCATCTCATGCAAAGCACACAAAGGAACAATTGGAATTTTTTGGTTCCTTGTGTTCTTGTGAATTCCGTATGTGATCCATAGAGCAAGATGTGTGTAGATACTGGGCATCACACAACAACCCAATAAACATTAAACAAGGGGGACAAGGGATTTCATGACCATAACTTGCGGGTACTCAGGCTTCCCTGGATTTTTATTGACACAATAACAAGCAAGAAAGAAACTCAACGACTTCCCTTAAGATGGACATTACCCCGTCTATCATCTGGAATATCAAGCCTTCACTTGCACAATGGACACCCATAATTTCTACAATAATTAACCCCCACCCCGCACAAGATCATATACCCTTAATAGAATGCTCAATAGAACTCATAGGTAGACAATCAGCGAAATTCAGCCTCCATAAAATTTTTCACAAAAACCTCATGACAAATGATGATTTTCCCTTAAGAACGATGTCACCCATTCTATCATCGGGCCAAATCATTCATTCATCACAAGTGGGTTACTCAGACTTCACCCCAACACATAATTTAAGGCTAAAAAACACTACCCATCAACATGCATTACCAAAATTAAAGTTCTACCAAGTTGACACATAGCAATATCATCAATACAACTTAGAATTGGGGACCCAAAACTTTCGGATCTCACCCAAAATCAACATGGCAATTCTACTAAGCATGCTTCACAATATGAGTTCCCAACCTTCATAAAAATAAGTACTTAATGTCAGGGAACTTACTACAAGTGAAGATTATAAAGAGAGGAGTGAAAATTGAAGCTTTTTGTTCTTCAATAATGGTGACCCACAAATCCTTTTCGAAGAGATGACGACGGCAATGGTGATGGAGTGGTGGAGATGGTTGGGTAAGAGGAGGAGAAGATTTTGGGGAGGTTTGAGGGATTTAGAGAGAGTTTTGCGAGAAAATTTTGAGAGTTTGAGGGAAAAGATGGTGGAAGAAGAAGAGAAGACGCAGTTTTAATAGAAAAAGAAGAAGAAAGGTTGGGCGGGTCATCTCCGGGTCAGGTCGGTCAATGGGTTAGGTCAATTAAAATTCAAACTTATTGCTTGTGTACTACGACATGCAATTTGCATCAGACAAGGTGTGGACTGCATGGAGTTTCCCACATGCCCTTTTTTCTCCCCTGGGTTTGCCCAGGCATCTGTATCACCATGCGATTGGAGGTGCGATGCGCACTTTGGATTGTGCGGTCCACAAAGCACAGTGAATGCTGCCTCAAAATTTTCAAATTTCCTTCAGGCCTTCTACTTTGGCATGCAGTGTGATGTGCGACACGCACAATCACTTGTGTGGTCTGCACAGTCCGCGCCCAACTCATTTTTGCCCTGCTTTCCCTTGTTCATTTTTCCATCCATGCATTCCCGACAAAAACACCAAAAACAACAAAACATAACTAAAAAAATAAATAAAGAAACTTGGGTTGCCTCTCAAGCAGCGCTTGATTTAACATTGAGGAACGACGATACTACCTTAATCCTCAATCATTCTTTGGGTTGGTGATGGTTTCACTAGGCAACGTCCCTTTCATCCTTGGGTTCATTTGGCTTGAGAGATGGCTCATTTGGGCCTAAAGATGCTTGATTGAGGCTGAGTGGGAGCTCACAGTTTGGTAAAGTGTTTAGACCTCACTTTTTAGCTCACTCACTCCCGTATTTATGGTGTCCACCTTCTTAAGAACCAAGGACAGGATATCCTCAAACTTGGAATGGCCGGGGTTGCTTGTGCCTGGTTGGTAGAGAGAGTCCGCCTTGTTCGGAGGGATATAAGGTTTTGAACTCCGGTGATTGAAATGATCACTATCATTGTCTCTATCCCGCTAATTTCCATCTCTTTCTTTTTCTTTGATACAACTTTGGTTCTCCTCCCTCAGGCGATAATACCCGGGACAAGAACCTGCTGACACAAAACATAGCTTTCCATCAACCACAGTCATGAGCTCATAATCACGAGCTTTGATTTCTGGTGTACTCACTGCATTCACTGTCTTAACACCACTAGCTCCCATCAATTGCTTGTCAATCAAGTCAATTTGTGTCATGATTTTGGCCATTGTCTCATCTCGCTCCTCCTCTTTTTTCCTCATTTCATTAACCACGATGGATGAGGGTCCTTCCAAAGTTGGCACATCCGCTTCTCTTGTGTGCCAAGCTTGATTGGTCTTTGTCATTTGCTCTAACAAAGTCGAGGCAATGGGAAACTCTAAGTCTATGAAGGTACCTCCTCCAAGATTATCAATCACCGAATTATTCATAGAGTTTAATGATCTATAGAAGCTTTGTAGCAGCACATTGTTTGGCAACTCATGATTAGGACACAAGAGAAGCTTCTTTTTGAATCTTAGCCAAAACTCATGTAATGGCTCATCTGGGAGATCCCTAAAGTTGGTAATCTCATCTCTTAGCTTCATCATTTGAGATGGAGGAAAGAATCTCGATGTAAATGCCTCAACCAACTCGGCCCAAGATGTGATAAAGTCATCCAGCAACTCTTCCAACTATGTCGTGGCTTCCCCCGTCAAGGAAAAAGGGAATAAGCGTAATCAGATGGATTCATGGGAGATATTTTGAAAGATGAAAGGTTGAAAAATCTCCACAAAATTCTGAATATGCCGGTTGGCATCTTTATGTGTTGCTCTACTAAATAGGCCCTTTATTTGGATTAAGTGGAGCATGGTGCCAGTCATATGAAAGACAATATTTCCTATCGTATGGGGTAGGCGGATTGCACCTACACTCCCTTACATCATAAGCTTAGCCTCGTCGGCCTCCATGAAGCCGTCAACACTCTCGTTGTCATCGGCCTCATTCATAGGCTAGCCTGTTCAATCAACTACAAATAACAAACAAAAGTAAAATAAACAAGCACTCTCAAATTGATTTCAAAACAACAATTAAAAATAGCTATCAACTCAAGTCCCCGGCAACGACACCATTTTTTATGAATGCTCAAATCGTGCTCTCATAAGTTAGAGGCCATGATGATCGTGCATCAAAACAAAATTTATAATCCCAATGAGTGTTGGGGTCATACCCAAGGGACTTGGAGTAGCTAAATAGAGATTGTATTAAATTGAGTTCAAAGCGAGAGTAAATGCTCAAAATATGATGTAAAAAGAAGGGGGAATTGGGTTGTTGTCAGTATAATCACAATTCAATTAAGAAGAAATAAAATGAAAGCGGGTGTACCAAGCTGACTAGATGACTAGGGATACATATCCGATGGGGCTTTAGTTATGGGATACGGTGATTATCGATTCATACTTATCTTCACGTAATGACATAAGTAACATTGGTCATGGGTAAGAATTGCTTATCTCTCGATCAACAATCTTATATTCGATGATCTTGGTTAGAGCATCATTAGTTTGATCAATAAATAACCAATATAAGCTTGGAGAGGTCATACTATCTCTAGCTTAGACCCTTAAATGGGTGATTCCATCGATAAGAGCTATCTCTAGGCTCAAATCTGAGTGGAGTCCCAAGTTCTCACTAGTAATTTTACATCCGAAACCATGAAATCCTTTCTCAAGCAATCACATAGTCAAGTAATGAAAATTAATGTTTCCAACCACCAATTTTAGGAATAAAACCTGGTGAAATTGCTAGACCCATATCAATTAAGCAATTATAAGCAAGAATAAATAACACCCACGCCCATTTGTTAAGCACCCATCATCAATACACCCCTAGACAAGAGAATTTAGCCACTCAAAGTAAGAGAGAAAGAGATACCAGCTGGGTAATTCAAAATTTCTTCCATTAGAGCTGAATCTCAAGTTCTAGATTCAATTTGAGCACATAAGTGTTAGGCAAGAGAATTAGATTGAAACCCTCTTCTCAATGGAGGTGAAAAACTTAGTCTCCAAGCAAAAAACTCTTCAGAATATTCAAGAGTGAAGAAAAGTTATTTACAATTGTGCCTAAATAGGTTTTTTATAGTTTCCCAAAACGTCACTAAAATTAGGACAAAAATGTCCTTCGGGAGGTGTGCAGAGCGATGTTCTGTTTGCATGTTGTGATGTGCATATCGCACACTGCCTTCAATTAAACTAGTTACTTCAGCTATATTTGGGAGATCTGTGCGAAGGAGGTGCGGTTCCCACCTTGATATGTGCGCATCGCATGTCGCACGGCCACCACACTTCACTCCTTTTGAGCTCTTTTTGGGTCCATTTCCTTGTTTATCATTATCTATCAAAAGTACATGTATAGACATCAATAAAAGCCATAAGAACCTCTAAATCCATTAAAAACATAGCAATAATTCATGGATATAGGCTCAATAAGTTGGTAGATTACCGACTTATCAACTGAGATTTGAGGCAACTTTATTGGTGGCCTTGGATTAAGAGGGACATAACTGATTATGTGTCTAAGTGTTAGAATTCCCAGTAGGTTTAGTATGAGCACCCAAGGCCTGCGGGATTACATCAGAGGATGCCAATTTCAGAGTGGAAATGGTAAAGGATAGCCATGGATTTCGTGGTGGGTCTTCCTAAGTCTTTGGGAAGGTATGAATCTATCTGGGTCATTGTGGACAGGCTGACCAAGTCAACTCATTTTATTCCGGTCAGGGTGGATTATAACTTGCAATAGTTACCTAAAATCTATGTTAAGGAGATTATGAGATTGTATGGGGTGCCATTCTACATTATTTTAGACAGGGTTACGCAGTTTACTTCTAAGTTCTGGGGAAAATCGCATGAAGAGTTGGGCACCCAACTCACCTTCAACATGACATTTCATATTTAGTCAGATGGTCAATCAGAGAGGACAATTCAGGTATTGGAGTACATGCTAAGAGCATGTGTGATCGACTTTGGGGGTCATTGGGACTAGTTTTTTCCATTTTGTGAGTTCTCATACAACAACATCTACCACTTCAGTATTGACATGGCACTGTTTGAGGCACTGTACAGTAGAAGATGTAGATCACCCATAGGGTGGTTTGAGGCAGGCGATGTAAAACCTTTGGGCGTAGACTTGGTGAGGGAAGCTCACGAAAAAGTGAGGGGAATTTAGATCAAGTTGCTAGCAATACAGAGCAGGTAGAAGGAGAACATAGATCGCAAGGTAAGGGACATGGATTTTCAGGTTAGTGAACAAGTGTTATTGAAGGTGTCACCAATAAAAGGGGATATGCGATTTGGCAAGAAGGGCAAGCTCAGCCCTCGGTTTATCAGTCCATTTGAGGTTCTCGAGATTGTAGGGATAGTGGCTTACAAGTTAGCATTGTTTCCCAATTTATCTGGAGTCCATCTAGTCCTCCGTGTATCCATGATGAAGCAGTACCTTGGAGATGGATAATATATTATCAAATGGGATTCCATTTTTCTAGACAAGGATCTTCAATACGAAAAGGAGCCTATTGTGATTCAAGATCAGGATGTCCAAAAATTAAAGGACAAAGGAGATCAGGTCGATAAAGGTTCAATGGAAGCATTATCCAGTTGAGGAAGCCACTTAGGAAATCGATAAGGATATGCAGGACAAGTATCCTCACTTGTTTGGGAATTCAGGTACTACACTTGCTCTCTTTTAAATAATCTATTTTGGGTTTGATTTTTTGGGAATGAACGATGGGTAAATTGGTATCTATGGTAATGACGGGGTTCATTGTTATGGGTAATTTATTTGTGCCATATTTTAGGTTAGAAAACTTCCGGGTTTGGGAGTTGGAAATTCTGAGCTAGGCTAGCCTCAAATGGATTTTGAGCAAGGTACGGTCTAGGAAAATTTGGGTAAGAAATGGTAGAATATCTTAGATTGAGCTAGTTTTTCTTTTAACCAAGATGTTAAGGAGTCCGTGATACTTTTTTGGAAGTGAATTCAGGTAAGTAGAATTCCCGATATCAAGGTTGACGTGAAAGGGTTATTCTAGAATGTCAGGATTTAAGGTGTGTTTGAAAATAGCCACTTTTGGGGGATTTTCTGAGTTTTTATCCTATGTCAACTGCTATAGTGGTTGACACTGCGCTACAGCAGCCACCACTATAGTTGAGAAATTTTTGTTATAGCAAAAGTCAATGTCCATCAGCACTGCCATAGCGGTTGGTTTGGCTATAGCAGTGCCGCTATCGTGGTGTACAGAATGCTATAGAAGACATAGTCAGGATTAATACAGAAACTTCCCAAAAAATGTTCAGAATTTCTGAAGAATGTTTAGGGAAAAGGGCTTAGGTGAATGGAGGCAATTTTTAGTGATTTTCCACCAAATTCTATCAAAAAGGTAAGGTTTTCGTTCACCATATCCATATTTTGATTCCCATACCTTTGAAACTATAATCTCGGTCTTGGAAGTATGTTTGGAATAGCCTAGGTTGGTAGAATCTTATGGAAAAGGGAGAATTCTAGGTATAGAATTCTTGGGTTATTCTTATTACCGCTTTTGTATGACTAAAATACAAGTATTTGCTAAATGTAACCATAAAAATGATAGTTGTAGGTGAATTGATTTTGGGAAAGCCTTGGGATAGGTGAAATGATCATAGGTTGGCCTAGGGTTAGGATTTTGCATAATCCGCATAGTTTTAGGCCATTGGACTAATTTTAGTATATTGTGTACTTGTTTTTATACCAAGATCAAGCAAAAGCTTCCGGAAACGGGAAGGCTCCGGTCTAGTAAAGTTTTAGGCTATTCGAGGTAGGTGATGGTTCTTGTTATACCAAAATGCAATGTATATACATGTAATCTTAGCTTACTGATGTACGTGCTTGCATGCTTAGGGGATGAAGTTATGAATGTCCAAGTATTTGGGGTGTCAATTATGTGAAATGAACTTGACTATTTCTTGTTGGTTTTACAAGTGTGTTTTTACTCACTTAATCATTGACTGTTGGCTTGTGTGACTTTCGGTTCGCTCGGGTACCACGCCTGGTATGGGATACTAACTGTTGGCTCGGGTACCACGCTTGGAATAGGTTCTATATCAATTATCTCGAGTACCATGCCTGGTACAAGTTCTATATCAATCGGCTTGGGTACCACGCCTGGTACATGTTCTATATCAGTTGGCTCGGGTACCACGCCTGGTATAAGTTTTATTTATATATTGTTAACTGTGTTTGATGATGATTCCATGAGAGAACCAGGTTAATTATTGAATCTATGATTGATTATACTGGTCATTGAAAGGTCGGGTTATTACACTTAAATATGGAGTGGTCCTGGATCTGATCAGCCATTACATATTAACAATTAGGTGTTGGTCTAGGCAACCTTAGATGGTCCAGGTGATGTGAAAAAGAGTAAGTTTCATGATTATTGTTCATTGTTAGATGGTTGTTGAACCTAGTACATGTGGTTGATAAGTTAAAAGGTAGGCTGGGAGCCTGGAATTACATTTTCGGTTGTTTCTACATGTTTGTGCTACTTTACTCAGTTTTGGTTTATTGTATCTATATTATTTGTTGGAGCTATCCGATGATCCTATTAATACATGGTGGTTGTGTACTGATTCTGCACTTGTTTTCTTTTAATGAGTACAAGACATCTTTCGATGGCTCCTATGCGACCTCAGACTATAGTCCCAACAATTCCAGATTTCAAGGGTGAGATGCTTCTATCGGGCTACCTTGTTTTTTGCCAGTTTAGATGTAGTCCATCTATTTCAAGACTTAAACTCTTGTTTATTTTTGGGGTTGCATTCCCGTTTCTAGATAATTGGTAGATGTTTTGGTACGATGATTTTCTGTTTCTAAGAGAAATTTCCTTAGGATACTATTAATTTTGGTTTAGATGTGAATGATAGTTATTTATTTTCAAAGCAAACTAGTTTTGAGCTGTTAGTTTTGCTAAGTGTTGAGTTGCATATTAGTTCGTTCATCCAGGGGATTTGGTTGGGTCCCACTCGCGGTGAGTTAGGTCATGACACTACTGTAGAACGATTGAAGCATGTGCAAGGGCGATAGGTTGATTGTGAGCCATTGGGCTATTGTTTGTGATTGGTCATGCCATCGTCATGCATATAAAGAGATTTATACATGTTTTACTATTTTTTTGGATTTGGGCCAACTATTGATGGTTTGTTAAACATTGCATGTCCCCAGGGCTCATTTTCGGTAAAAAATGGTTGTAAGAGGTTTAAAACTGAATTTCATCGATCTTCTTGGGGTAAGAAAGAGTTAAAAGATGATTCTATCACAGTTTTCACACTTATACTAGACCCGGTTGAGCCGTGGTGCTAGACATGCTTTATTATTTGTTTGAGATTGTACTAGACTCGGACGAGCCAAGCATCATACTTGTTTTACTACTATTTTAGAACCAGTTATGCCTGAGCACCCTTGTTGGGGTTTTTGAGACTTGATTCACTGTTTTAGACGCGGATATACTCCGAGCATGTATTTTTGAGATTTGGTCACTAGTTTGGATTTGAACACACTCCAAACTATTATATTGAGACTTGAGATTTAGTATGTAGTCGAGACCTCCATGGACATTGCCGATTCGGACCAGGGGTTACGTGCTCAGTGTGATGGAGGAGGGGTATTTGGTGTAGTTATTGTATAAAGGTCGTGTCCTTCCATGGATCCTACCTACTGGGCTTATAGGCGCCAGAGGAGGTACATACAGGGTTACTATTCCACCTGGTTTTCACTATTACATCATATCATTCATTGGCGTGAGATTCCACCCTTTTTTTGCTATTTTTTGAGTGTATGCTTCGATAGTATGGGATGCCGGAGGGTTTGTCTTGACTTGAATGCGTTCCTCGGGTGCATGGGTGACCGTTGGGACTGTAGGTAGACATATTATTGTCCTATCACATTTTTGGTTCTTATTATGGCTATATTGGGTTCTTATTCGATGATTTATATTTGGGAGTCATGATGTTCATACTTTTGGTTCACTTCATGGTTATACGTGGATTATTGTCATCATGATTTAGTTTTTCGAATTGGGTTTCAAGCATGATTTTGTTTACTTAGTTTCCTTCTTTTCTATTTTCACTTGAGGTTACCGGTATACCGCCTTCTTCTTAAACACTCTTTACATATATTGTTGTTTTAAGGATCCCAGGTGAGTACTTTCTTCCCTTCACCTATGCCTATGTGATATATATTTCTAGTAGCTAGACAAGTATGTTGTTTTCTTCTTGTAGTCTTCTGTGCTAGCTTCCATGTACCTTTTCGTTGTTTTTGTGACTACTTATTTCTTGTCTGCTATATTATTTCTCTTATGTCTTATATGCGCTGAGTTTGCCTATGATGCCTACTGGGTACCCGTTGCTTTGCAGTTGGTGCTCATACTACACTGTGCATCTTTCTGGTGTAGATCCTAGTGTGGGCTATCGCTGCTGATTTTTGAAGGCTCGTGCAGGCTAATTTTAGACTATCTGAGGATGAGGGTGAGATCTTCACAATCGGGGCTTAGTTTTTAGCTCAGCTTTTGTATCGTTTACTCATTTTGCTATTCACAGACAAATGTGTATATGTTCTTTTGGATCCTTTCGTACTCTATATATTTAGTACCGACTTTTATACTATGATACCAGGTCATGGGATTGGTTTATTTTCCGTTTATATATATATTCTGGTTGCTTATTCCTTGACTTATCTATTGCTTCCGCTTTATTTATATCGTTCTTTTGCTTGCTTGTCAGATAGTAGCCTACTACTAACTGTTCTGGGCTATGGAGATTGGTTCACCTACAAGGGGGTTGTAGGCGCCCATGACCGAGAAATTAGGTCATGACATTCGGTGTTGAAGATACCAAAGAATTTCTATGAAGCAAGTAAATTGGTTTCTAAGTTTGTATTATCATATAATAGAATTTATTGTTGTGTAAATAGTTGCATGTTATTCTATAAGTATGATTCTCATCTATGCAAACGTAGATTTTATGGATATGCTCGGTATAAGCGGACTCCTGATGGAAATATGGTTCTAGTTAAGGCGATGCACTATCTACCTCTTATACCTAGGTTAAAGAGATTGTACGCGTCGATAAGTTCTTCCCTACATATGAGATAGCACTGTGAAAATAGAAGGCCACCGAGTGTCTTGTCTTATCCATCAGATGGAGAAGTTTATAATCATTTTGATAGAACATATCCTACTTTTGCTACTGAACCAAGAAATGTTAGATTTAGCTTGTGTGCAGATGGTTTCACACTATTTTCTAATAACCCTGCACCTTATTCTTGTTGGCCTGTATTTCATACTACGTATAATATCCTGCTTGAAATGTGTATGACAAGTCCCTAAATATTCCTAAGTTGTATTATTCCAGGGCAACAAAATCCAACACATTTGATTGATGTCTATCTACAACGATTGATAGATGAGCTAAAAATAATTATGGTTTGACGGTGCAGTGACATACGATATATCAACTAAGTAGAATTTCATTTTGCATGCTTCATTAATATAGATTATTAATGATTGTCCTTCATATGAGATGTTGTCTGGTTGGATGACTATTTAAAAGGTAGCTTGCTTTTATTGCATGAAAAATAGTAAAATATTCACTTTAAAGCATGGATGAAAGAATGACTGGTTTGATTATCACCATTGTTCTTGCCAATGGACCATGAGTTTAGAACGATGAATAATACATTCAGAAAGAACAAGATTGTAAATGATTTTCCACATCCATCACTTTCAGGGCATCAGATTTGGGAGAGAGTTAGTCAGTTGCCTAAAATTTCAAATTTGGAGACTTCTAGACTTTTTGAATATGGTGTTGAACATAATTATACCAAACAGAGAATATTTTGGGAGTTACCGTATTGGAAGGATAATCTTCTACGACATAATCTTGATGTGATGCACACTGAAAAAAAATATTTTGACATTTTGTTCAACATTGTGATGGATGTTAAGGTAAAGACAAAAGACAATCCAAAAGCTAGAATGGGCTTAAAGGAATATTGTTGGAGAAAGGATTTGTGGTTGCAGGAAATGGGAAATGGTAAAGTGTTTAAGCCCAAGGCCAACTTTTCATTCACTTTGGATGAGAAATGAAAAATTTGTGACTGGGTTAAGAATTTGAGGACGCCCGAGAGATGTGCTTCAAATGATGGAAAGAGGGGAGATACGAATGAAGGAAAGTTGATTGGTATAAAAAGCCATGATTGTCATATTTTCATGGAAACCTTGATTTCTATGGCATTTAGCCACCTTCCCGACAGGATATGAAAACCAATCACAGAGATAACTTTGTTCTTCAAAGATTTGTGTTCTATTACTTGGAGAGTGGCTTTGCAAGGATGCAACAAAATATTCTTGTCATCACCATTAAGTTGGAGAAAATCTTTCCATGTGGCTTCTTTAATGTGATGGAGCATCTTCCAATTCACCTTGTACAAGAAACACTCTATGGGGGCCCAGTTCAAACAAGGTGGATGTATCCATTCAAGAGATAATGATCCTTTATTTTTGTCATGAGCCAGATGAGGCTGTGATTGGAAGCCACGCTAACCCTCCAGTGGGAGAACAAAACAATACAACCCAACTCTCATACTTTACCAATGAAAAAGAAGATAGATAAACCTTCACTTAAGTTGCAAATAAATCAAGGTCTATATAAATAATAAAAGTATATGCGAAAAACATTCATCTAAATATATCCCAAAAACTGAAAGTTATCGTCCAGAACATCTAAACCAACATAGTCTAAGATATCAAAAAATATCTAACACAATAAGATAAAGAGTGCCATTGTCCGGAGGAAGGACAACAACTCGTGGAGGATCCGTGGCAGCCTGAGAAGTAGTTCTCACCCTTGGATCTACTGTCACACTCTCTACTCTAGCAGAGGTCGCATCTCAACCTCTGCAACACAGTATATACTCAACAAAAGAAGAGCACAGGGTAGTATCAGTACAATATACTATGTACTAGTAGGTATCATAGGCCGACCCAACAATATAACATGAAAGAAGTAAAACATATATCAAGTAACAGGACTCCAACAATTAAATTATATACAACCAACAGATAATCTTTGAAAACAATTCAATCAAAACACATTGATGTTCACAAGTCATGGAATAGCCCTAGAAAAGGTAAAAAGGGTAATCACACTCAACAACTATCTCACTTATCACTATATCATCAAAATCTGCTCATATAGCCTATATTTCTAGACTCACCTCTGTTCTAGGCCAACTCATCATAGTAAGCAATGCAATAATATAAAACAAGGTACAAGAGTGTACACACATGTTATGGATCTTATTTGTGCCCACTAGCCATGACATGTAGGAGACCCTAGGTGTCCATGTATCATACCGACATAGTATCCGCACCATATCAAATGTATCAACAAACAACATCTATTTAACTAGGTTCTCAGACCCATAGTCTCACAAAGATACTCAGTGCCTAAGATACTATTTATACTTAGTCATTTCAGCTCACTTATCACTTTCTATTCATTTAACATATTCATACAAGCACAATAGTAAAAGCATATACAATACAACCACGTCTGAAGACTAATTATAGGTTATACAATTTCACTACAAACATTTAGTAAGGTGAGTCTTAACTCCAATTCAAACTATAACCATCTCGAGTGAAGATACATCACACACAAGCTAGTTCACCACAACCTTGTCCTTTCTTAAATCTCCGGAATGCACAAGGTCTAAAAATAAAAATAATATATGAGTAATTAGCCAATTACCCTTCATTTCAGGCTTTGGGAATCAAATCCAACCATTTTTTACCCGTTAAAAAAGGTTTCCAACATTTTCTGTAGGTTAATTAACTACAAATTAGACACATTACATTCATAAGATCAAGAATTCAATGTTTCTAATCAAGTTCATAGCTTTTCCACCAATTTAAGCCTAAAGGTTTCACTTTTATGGAACTCAAGGTTCCCCACTAGCCTTAAACATGTTAAGTACTAATAATTTTATGCTAGAACTCATAGAACACAATTTAAGATCAATTTTAGGTAATTTTACACCTACCCATAGGGTTCTTCCCCAAGTTCATGCTTCTAGGGCTTATTTGCAAGAAATCCACCATTAATTCTTCTACCAAAATCTAAGGAAGATAATTAATCAATAAATCAAGAGTTCTACAGATTACGTACCTCAAACAATAAAGTTTGACCTAGTTTTGTTGGAAAACCTTTGGAGCTCTAAGATGAAATAGAATAATGAAAAGAATGACTCAGAAAACTGAAGGTCATATAGGTATACTGCCGCATAGTCTCATCGTGACAGACGCCTATCCTTCATGATGGATCATCGTGATGAGGATCATTTGTCATGATGGATCATCACAATGAGGAGTCCTTACATCGTGATGAAAGAAAATACCAAAACCTCACCATCTCGCACCCAAACCCCAACTTCACAACACACTTTATTTCACAGACACCATGAATTATTCCCAACATGGCAACTATCATTTCTGGATTTCAATGACTGATTCTCATCTTGAAACTTCCTACGGGATCCTACATAGTTGGATATCTACAAATAGACACCACACGAATATATGATATCACACAAATTACTCCTAAGGCACAAAATAATATATTTTAGTCTGGACTCACCATAACTTGAGATTTTCAATTTTTACCTAGGGATTTTTCTAGCTAGGTACTTATGTCTTTATTAAATATAATAATAGAATAGGTCATTACCTTAGATACCAATTAAACAATCGTTCATACCCGAATGACAATAAGGAGAGAAATAGGAAAAATAAAGGTTAGCTAAATCGGTGAACAAGTGAGGATACTTGTCCTACTTCTTTGCCTTGGCCTCCCAAGTGGCCTCCTCAAAATGATGGTTCTTCCACTGGACCTTCACAGATGCAATTTCCTTGCTTCTCAATTTCTGAAAATCATGATCAAGAATAGCAAATCTTCTTCTTCATATGAGAGGTTCTCATCTTAGAGGACCAAATCCCAATGAATGATGTAATTATCATTACATGGTACTTCATAAGTATTGACACATGGAATACCGTATAAACTCTCGACAAACTAGGTGGTAAAGCCAACCTATAAGCCATTGGTCCCACCTTCTAAAGAATATTGAAGGGCCTAATTTATCTCGGATATCACTTAACTCCCTTTCCAAATCGCATGACACCCTTCATGGGTGAGACTTTGAGCAAATCTTGCTCACCTTCCATGATGTGCATATCTCTAACCTTCCTGTCTGCATACTCTTTATGCCATCTTTGAGCCGCTAAAAGTTTTTATTCGATGAACTTCACCCTTTCCATAGAGTCTCTTACCAGGTCTGTACTTCAGATGAATCAAACCAACCAATGGGAGATCTACACCTCTTCACATGAAAAGCTTGAAATGGGGCCATATCTATGTTGGAGTGACAACTATTGTTATAAGAAAACTTCTTCAGCACTAGATATTGATCCCAATGACCCCTGAAGTCCATTACACATGCGAAAATCATGTCCTTCTAACATCTGAATTATACGCTCGGACTATCCATCAGTCTGAGGGTGTAAACTTGTACTCAGGTCTAATCTTTTCCCCAACTCTTTGTGCAACTTTTTCCAGAAATTAGAGGTGAACTGGGTGCCCCTATCAGAAATAATAGAGATAGGCACCCCATGCAATTGAACAATCTCATTAAGATAAATCTTTGCCAGCTTGGCTACATTATAAGTCACCTTCACAGGGATAAACCGTGCAGATTTCATCAACTTATAACCAATGAAATATATCGAATCATACTTCCCTAAGGTCTTGGGGATACCAACCACAAAATTCTTGGCTATTCTCTCCCACTTGTATTGAAGAATGGGCATCCTCTGAAATGTACCGCCAAGTTTCTGATGCTCATATTTTACTTACTGGAAGTTTTGGCACTTAGCCATGAAGTCCACTATATCCTTCTTCATTCCACCTAGATAGTATTGTTGCTTCAGCTCTCGGTACATCTTAGTCATACCAGGATGTATGGAATACTTGGAACTGTGAGCCTCTGCAAGAACGGTAGGAATCAACTCCTTAACACGGGCACACAAACTCTCTCATTGATTCTTAGAACACCTTCATCATCAATGATGGCTTTCTTGTCCTCACCCTATAACACTTTGTCACAGATTCTGCTCAACTTCACATCATCAAACTACTTACCTTTGATTTGCTCGAGCAAAGAGGACCTTGCATGTACACATGCTAGTAAGCCACCTCTTTCAAAAACTTCTAACCTCATGAAACTTTTATCCAGAGCCTGAATATCCCTAGCCAATGGTCATTTATCAATGTTCAGGTAAGCCAAGCTACCCATACTTTTAGTTTTTCTGGTGATGTAATAATCCTTAAGCAGTTTAATTCACCTCCACTGCCTCAGGATCAAGCCTTTTTGAGTGAAGATATGTTGCAAACTACGATGGTCTATGAACATTTCACATTGAACCCTGTACAAATAGTGTCTCCCAATCTTGAGAGTAAATATCACTACAACCAACTCTAAGTCATGAGTATTCAGTTGTCTCAAAGCATAGGCAATGCCATTCAATTTCTGCATCAACACAGCACCTAAACTTGACCATGAGGCATCACAATAAACACTAAAGTCTTTACTTTCAACGCGCAAGGCGAGGATGGAAGGTGTGGTCAATAAGGTCTTGAGCTTTTAAAAGTTCTCCTCACACTCTTCTGACCAAACAAATGGCACCTCCTTCTAAGTCAAGTGAGTCAGGTGAGTAGCGATAGATGCAAAATCCTTAATAAATGATGATAGTAGCAAGCCAACCCCACAAAACTATGGACTTTTATCACCGAAGTAGGTTAGCCCAATTTTTTACTGCTTCTATTTTCTATAGGTCTACCATCACCCCATCTATTTAAACAAAATTCCCTATGAATGACACAGAAGATAAACCAGAACTTACACTTTGAAAACTTCGCATATAATTCCTTCTCTTTTAGTAGTCCCAACACAACTCTTAGATGATCCTCATGCTCCTTATCATCCTTAGAGCATACAAGAATTTCATTAATAAATACTATGATGAAGGAGTCAAGATAAGGTTTGAATACTTCATTCATTAAGCCCATGAAAGCGTCTGGGACATTGGTCAGCCCGAACGACATTACCAAAAACTCATAGTGCTCGTATCAGGTCTGAAACCCAATATTAGGTCAGATTTTTAGCTTATAATAACTAGACCATAAGTCAAGCTTGGAGAATACTGAAGCCCCTTGTAACTAATCAAATAGGTCATCAATATGAGTGAGAGGGTACTTGTTATGAATAGTAACCTTATTTAGCTGCATGTAATCTATACACATGCGCAAACTACCTTTTTTCTTAACAAAGAGTTGTGGAGCACCTCACAGGAAGGCACTCAGATGGATGAAACCCTTACTCAATAGGTCCTATAACTCAGAATTAACACAAAATCCCCTACTGGAGTAGATACAATAATGAGAAAATCAAGGATTTCACATAACCTATCAAAACTCTTAGCAAAACTAGAAGACACATAAGAAATGGTAGACCCAGCTTCTAACAAAACTGAAGTCATATGATCACATATACGAATAGTACCTGTGATCACCGCATCTAAAGCCTCTGCCTCTGGCCTACTCAGGAAAACATGGAAGTGATTTTTGTCTCTTACTTGTGCACCACCCCTGTTGGGCTGATTACCTCCTCTACCACTGCTGCGGTTGGGCTGAGTGCCACCCCTACCTGCAGTTTGACCACCCCCACCCTTCAAGCGATCCCTTTCATAACCATTACCTCTACCAGCTGGAACCAAAGTTTTAGGAGTTTACTATTAAGATGCCCACTGAAGCTAAGGGTAGTTCCTCCTTAACTGACCAAGCTTACCACACTCAAAGAAGGCATAGTTAAAATTTGGTCTATGTGTTGAAGCCGACTGAGCAATATACCCACCAAAGTCTGATGTAGGGTAACTGGCTCCTGATGGACCCCCATCCAAAACTGGTGCCGACAAACAAATGAGGCACGCAGGGTATTCTAGTAAACCCTAAAATTTTGAAAATTGACCACTGTAACCACCTCCAGACCGAGGCTTCTTTGAAACTGTCCTTTCCCAACTCTCTTGATTTACCCCTTCAACATTCCTTACAAACTCAATAACCTCCAGAAACAATTTACTCGAAGATTCTTCCTACGAAGCAGCCATGTGTAACCTGTCCTAAGACCTTTCACAAAGCGGCATATCTGTTCTTCCTCTGTATTAGTGAACTAAGAAGAATAACGAGGTAATGCATGGAAATGAGTCTCATAAGCAGCCATAAACAAACTACCTTTCTCAATAATTGCGAACTCATTCTTTTTTCTGTCTCTTAAAGTTTGGGGAACATACCTCTCTAGAAAGACCTAATAAAAGTGACTACAAGTCACAAGGGGCACTCTAGTAGGCCTGCACTACATGAATGCCTTCCACAATATCTTGGCATTTCTTTGGAACTCAAACAAAATGACATCCACACTATGCCTCTACACAATACCCATTTTATAAAGTCTATCATAGCAGTCTATGATAAACACATAGGCGTCCACAAATTCCAATCCATAAAACACAGGAGGCCTCATCTTCACAAACTTACAGAAGAGCTTATGTTCACTACATGCCATCACCGATCCTATCACCAGTTGTGGAAATATACATGTCTTGGAAGTAGCATCTAACCGTGGTGCCACAGCTGTAGCATGCTAGGTCACCTGGTGATGGACAAAAATATCTCCAGGAGTATCCCATCCCTTGTAAATCCACTAAGGAAGCTCAGAACATGCTTGATAAACTCAGATGATAGTAGGACCTGCGCCACACATCCCTGGACTAGATGCACGCCCGTCCCCTTGAATGGTTCTGCTACCTCATTATTCTCAACTCTAACTTCCTCCTCTATACCACAACCACAGGAACATTCTCTTGAAGTGGAGGAAATGCTGACCTTTCAAGAGAAAGAGACGTAGCTCGAGCTCCACCCCTAGCGGGTGTAACTCTTCTCCTTCTTCTGGCTCTACCCTTAAATCTGCCCCTACGATAAACCGAAGCCTCAACAACTGTCTCGGGTACTACTGGTCAAGCTTCAGATGAACATGTCCTCACCATCTGCGAGAACAAGAGTGAAAGAGTTAGATACCAATTTGATTCGCAAGATACCAATTGTAATCAAGTTATAACACGAGGAATGAAAAAAGTTGAGATTTTCTAAAGTCCTATAGCCTAATGCAGGGAAGTACAGATGTCTCTTTACCATTCTCTAAGACTCTACTAGACTAATTCTGGTAGGATTAGATCAACAAACTCAGGTCTCTGATAATAACTCTATCATGACCTATACGGGGCCATGATTGGTACCTATACTAACCCTCTAGTGGGAGAACCAATAAACAAAACCCAACTCTCTGACTTAACCAATTTAAAAGTAGATAGATAAAACATAACGTAAGGTATAAATAAATCAAGGTCTAGATAAAAATAAAAGAATGTGTGGAAAATATACATCTAAAGATATCCTATAAGCCAAAAGTCATCGTCTAGAACTTCTAAACCAACATAGTGTATGATATAAAAAAATGTGTAACACAATAAGATAAAGAGTTCCATTATCCGAAGGAAGGACAACAACTCGTGGAGGATTCATGGCATCCTGAGAAGTAGTTCTCACCCTTGGATCTACTGTCACACTTTCTACTCTAGCTGAGGTTGCATCTCAGCCGTTGCAACATGGTACGCACTCAATAAAAGAAGAGCATAGGGTAGTACCAGTACAATACACTATGTACTGGTAGGTATCATAGGTCAACCCAACAATATAACATGAAAGAAGTAAAATATATATCAAGTGAAAGGACTCCAACACGTAAAAAATAAATAACCAACAGATAATCTTTCAAGTCAATTCAATCAAAACCCATTCAAGTTCACAAGTCATGGAATAGCACTACAAAAGGTAAAAGGGGAAATCACACACAACAACTATCTCACTTATCACTATATCCATCAAACTCTGCTCATATAGCCTGTATTTCTAGACTCACCTCAGTTCTCAGCCAACTCATCATAGTAAAAAATGCAATAATATAAAACAAGGTACAAGAGTGTACACACATGCTATGGATCTTATTTCTTCCCACTAGCCATGACCTATAGGAGACCCTAAGTTTCCATGTACCATACCGGTGTGGGATCCACTCCATATCAAATGTATCAATAACAACATCTATATAACTAGGTTCTTAGACCCATAGTCTCATGAAGATACATATTGCCTAAGACACTATTCATACTTAGTCATTTCAGCTCACTTATCACTTCTTGTTCATTTAGCCTATTCATTCAAGCACAACAGAAAAAACATATACAATACAACCACGTCTAAAGACCAATCATGTCTTAACTTCAATTCAAACCATAACCTAAATCGAGTGAAGATACAAAACCCGCAAGCTAGTTCACCACTACCTTGTCCTTTCTTAACTCTCTGGAATGCACAAGGTCTTAAAATAACAATGATATAAGAGTAAGTAGCCAATTACCCTTCATTTTAGGCATTGGGAATCAAACCCAATATTCTACCAATTAAACAATGTTTCCAGCATTCCCCAAGGATTAATTAACTACTAATTAGACCTATTACATTCATAGGATCAAGAATTCAAGGTTTCTAACCAAGTTCATACCCTTTTCACCATTTTAAGCCTAAAGGTTTCACCTTTATGGAAGACAAGTTTCTCCACTAGCCTTAAACGTATTAAGAACTAATAATTTCATGCTAGAACTTATTTAAACACAATATAAGATCAATTTTAGGTGATTTTACATCTCACCGTAGGGTTTTCCCCAAGTTCATGCTTATAGGGTTTAATTGCAAGAAATCCACCATTATTTCTTCCCCCATTATCTAAGGAAGATAATTAATAAAATAAATTAAGAGTTCTACGGATTACTTACCTCAAACGAAAGAGTTTACCCTAGTTTTCTTATAAAACCCTCATCTTGGAGAGCTAAGACAAAATATAATAATGAGATGAATGACTCAAAAAATTTAAGGTTGCACATGTATACTATCGCATAGTCTTGTCGTGATGGATAGATCTCCGTCGTGATGGATAATCGTGATGAGGATCGCTCATTGTGACAAATCATTGCAACAAAGGCAAATTCTAGAACGTTGCCATCTTGCTCCCAAATCCCCATTTCACAACTCACTTTATTTAATAGACACCACAAATTATTTCCAATATGGCAACTATCATATCAGGAGTTCTATGAGTCCGATTGTCATTCCAAAACTTTCACGAGATCTTAAGGAATTTGCCTATCAACAAATAGACACTACACTACCACATGATATCACACAAAACCCAAAATACTCCTAAGGGACTAAAACACTATATTTTAGTCTGAGCCCACCCTAGTTTATGATTTTCAATTTCTCACCTAGGGATTTTTCTAGCCAGGTACTTATGCCTTTATTTAGCGTAATGATGGAACAAGTTGTTACAATTGTTTTTGTTATTCTTTCTTAAATGTATTATATATTAATTACCTAATATACAATTATACAACACAATTTTCAAGTGCAAACAAACTGCTAAGCAAAGGATCAATTTGTGAAGCTTATCTTACAAGAGAAATTGCTCATTTTTGTTCTTACTACTTTGCAGATGAAGTACCATGTAAGAGAAATAGGTCTGATCACAATGATGACGGTGATAGTGATCCTATGTTTGAACTTATTTCAATTTTTAATCAACTTGGTCGAGGATCTAAAAAATATCAAAGGCGAGGTTTCACTAGTATTAAAAAGCAATTAGCTTTGACAAATGTTTTGCTCAATTATTCCGAGATTCAATCATATCTTAAGTAACTCTAGTTGAATTGTGTTATCAAATTATATGAATTTAAATACTAAGTATTAAACTAACAAAATATCTCAATATACACTTAAAAGTGTATTCGTAAGCACATGGGGTAATGATGCCATATATATAAAGTTTCTCGATTGGCTGAGAGAATATGTAAGTGTGTAAAAGCTCATTTACTCCTTTGCACTTAATATCGAATCAACAAGTATAATATACCCATAAAATTAAATTTTATATTTTGGATTAATAATATATGTAGGATTTTTATGAACATAGTATTGCCAAACATCCAAAGTTGGTGAGAGATGTTGCACCTAGGGATGAAAATCAAATTCAGATGATGAATAAGTATTATATGAAAAAGTTTCTACATATAAAAAAACTAATAATAGCAGGGTGTGCATTCAAGGTGATATTGATTGCCAAACTATTGAATATTATGGTGTCATACAAGAGATTACTAAAGTGAGGTAACCTGGTTGGCCAAAAAAAAGATAGTACTATTTTGGTGCAAGTGGTTTGATCCTTTACGTAGAGGTTCCAAGGTGAATCAACAATGTAATCTAATTGATGTTAAGAACACTAGACAATATGGTCACTATTATCCATTTATCATTGAACAAAATGCTAAGCAGGTGTATTATGCTCAATATCTATTGTACAGAGATAAGGCTGATTGGTGGGTGATTATAAAGACTAAGCTTGTGGGTAGGATTGAGATTGAAAATGTATTAGATGTGGCATACCAGGACAATATCATAGTCGTTCATCAAGTAGTGGATGTTGAGTTGGAATATAATCTACAATGTCCTTAACGTATATTACGAGACGTTTATGATGATGAGATAATTTATATTGCAAATATTAAGGAAGAAATAAATGAGAAAAATAAATCACTGGCGGAGGACAAATTGGGTGATGAAAATGAAACAACTAAGGAGGAAGAATGAGATAATGACGGAAATGAAAAAAGGCGAGAATGAAGATTGGGATAATATAGACTAGCATGTACATTTTCTATCATACTAAAGATTATGATTTTCGTTCATACTTATGATTTTCTTTATACGTTTTAATGTAAATTTGCATAAATATGTTATCAGATGATCGTTATCGAGGTCGTCCTAGTAAGAGTAGCAAATCTAAGAAAAAGAACTCTAGGAGGCCTATAAAACTTGATGATATTCCAGGCCGTCTTTCATCTGCGCCACACATTCACTCTTCTCCACTAGTGTATTTTGTCCCCTATGGCACAATAAATCCTGCAAATTATTATGGTCATAGACCCATTACTACTTATCAAATTTTATACCTACACTCACTATGCCTCTTCCACAGGGAAACTTGACTATTAGATTATCATCTGGTACTTCATTTCCACGTGATTAATCCTTCGATATATCAGCCTTACGACTTAGAGATACCAACTCTTTATCTGACACACATATATCTACTCCCCTATTGACTGAGCATTGTTCACTTCACCACTATCATATTTACATATATCTGCACCTACACCTTCTGAGGAGGAGGAGGATCCAATCAATATGATACCTGGCGAGAAGGACAGGATTTGTATAGTCATGATTCAGCCTGATGGATCATTGCAAGTTTTTTTTTTTTTCATTTTGAGTAATTATTTATGACTTGGAATACTTATTATATTTTTTACAGGTGGTATTCCTTCAAAGATGTTGCACGTTCTCTAAAGGTGTAAGTTAGGAGGCTTTATCAGTAATTTTGACACTATTGGCAGCTTCTAGAAGCAATACGACATGCCATGTTTGATGAGTTTAAGGTATATACAGTTTAATTATTATTTAGTAAAGTTTAATATTTAATTTTCATAATATATATTTCATCTAACGCCATTCACTTGATTTTCAGACAATGTGTACTTGGACATGAAAGTACAATAGGGTTATTTCTACCACTTTTGAGAGAAAGAATAGTGTCAGGTTATCCAAATGGATTAAACATGCTTGGGATGTCAAAAAGTGTAGAGACTGGATTCTACTTTTTTTGTATGAGCAAATTCAAAAATATTAAGATACGGATGAATTCAAGGCATTGTCTGAAAAAACCAAGAAAGCATAAAACAATGTCAATAGTGGATCATTGCACACCGAGAGTGAAAAGACCATAGGGGAGATTTAAAGGAAAATGGTAAGTAATAATATTAACCTTTTAATTTATATGTTTATATAAATTTTAATTTATATGTTTATATAAATTTGATTATATTTAGTTATATTTTATTTGTAGGAGATCATATTGGGGCACCCTCCGACTCAGACTGAGCTCTTTCAGAGGTACTATATAAGGAAAAAAGATAATGAGTTGGATCCAGATACATGGGTTGAGCCATGGTCTGAACAAACCTATGCAATTTTTAAATTTTAGATATAAAATACTAATGTATATATATCTCTATTATGCATATCTGCTAACTTTTATTTTTTTATATGCAAGATGAGTTTGGACGTATCTTGTCTGACTACAGCCAGACTCAGCAAGATCAAGGCCTATCGACCAAGCCTATAGCAGAGGAAGCCACTCAAATTTGGACCGAGAAAGTGGCATGGAGGAGACAAAAGAGGAGCGTCTATTGTATAGGCTCTAGGATCAATATGCGATACATCCAATCAGGACTTGTAGGTTTTGGATCCTCACTCCCAGCAGAGGTAATTGATGATGGTCAACTTGCACATAGGTCACAACAGATCGCATAGCTTACACGTTCCTTCGCAGAATCTGAGAGATAACGAATTGAGAAAGATAATGATATGAGCAAGACCGTCGAGTCTTTCAAAGAACAAGTTAGCCTGATTAGTCGCAGGTGTAGTGCGCCCCATTATCTTTTCTCCATGTTATCAAGTGACAATGTGATTGAGGGTAATTACGGGGAGGAGTTTGTGTAGAGTACCCTTTAGATTGACTTTCTTTTAGTTTGCATTAAAGTTTTTACACTTTGTTCATAATCTTGAACTTCATTTATGTTTTGAAACACTTTGTAGGTCCTTTTGGTGGATCTTTTATGTGTTTAGTTAATGTTTTACTTCATATTTAGTGTCTTGTTGATGTTGTAGATTCTTTATGAATGTTTTGTCAGCAATTAGTGTTAGTTTTGGCTGTATTTGAATTGGCTTTATAATTGGTAGGTGGTGCGTATTGAAAATCCAGATTTATGCTGCTGGAAAAAATGCAGAAAAGCAACAAATAGGGACTCATTTGTCCGTCTCATTTTTAGATTTTTTTAAAATTTTTTTCCAAAAAAGCGATGGACTAATGAGTCCCTGTCCGTCACTTTTCTGGAAAAAAAATCTTGTCATTTTCAAACATGCATCTCTATCTATCATTTTATAAGCTATGGTGTATGTTGCAAGTTGAAAACTGATGAACCGGTTTACTACGAAAATGAATCCGTCGCTTTCCAATCGATTTTTGACAAAAAAGCGATGGACTGCGTTACTTTTGATTGTCATTTTTATGCCTTTTTTTAGTAGTGATTAACCATTGCATATCATTACATTGCATTATTATTTGGATTATTGTTGTGATTGAGATGAATTATATTTTCTATTTTTGTTGAACTTTTGTGACTTTACTGCATGTAAGATTACTTTACTATTCTTTATTCGATATAGTATCTACTTAAGCTCAGTAAGCCTATGATGCCTACTGAGTACAAGTGGACCATACTCACCCATACTTTTTTTGCATCCTTCTCATGCAGATCCCGGTAAGAGTGAGCCTCATGCCTTGAGATCATGCAATGTTGTTGCTTTTGAAACTGTGGTGAGATCATGCGATCAGACATTGTAACAACCCAAATGATCATGAGTGTCATCCACACCACCCCCCAGTGGGTGAACCATGACATACCAACTAAACCAAGTCTTAACGAATTCAATTAACAATTTAAGACAATCAAAATATGAAATAAGAGTTTATCAATATCAACTAAATCAAACAATGCAGAAAACTAACTATTACATCCCCTAGATACGAAAGTCATTGTACAAACAAAACTAACTAAACACTGTCTAAGAGTACTCGAAAATAACTAATAAAGAAGACAATGTGTACAGAAGTAGACATATGTAACTAAGAAGATCTGTGGTAGCCAGAATAGGAGCAGCTCACCCTTAAATTGGTAGACTGCCTGCGGTAGATGCGATGTCTTGTAGAAGTCTATGCAACATAGTCTACACTAAAAGAATAGTGCAAGAGTAGCATCAGTACAAATACTATGTACCTATAGGTGTCATGGGCTAACTTAAATTAGTAACAAGTATATATCACAATTCAACAAAGAAGTAGACAGGTACATTAATATCACGACCTGAACACTCCAAGTTGTGATGGCACCTACTATAACCCACCAGTAGGTAAGCCAACTCTTAGCCCAGAACTGCAAGTAACGGGCTAACTCAAGAAAGAACCCAAAAGCGGAAGAAACAATAATAACAACCGAAGGTACGATTAACCAATATAAGTAAAAAGGGAAGGGAAGAGAATAAAATACACTAGAATCCCCCAAGACCTAGTGTCAGTCAGTACAAGTTCTACTACAACTTAGATGTTTTAGATAGATACAACAAAATGCGGACAATCTTTGAAAGTACAGTAGGAGACTAGTCCAAAAGTATAGGTAGATAGATCAACTCCGATCGCCAAAATCTCACCCAATATCTCCAGTCAGCAACTCTGCACGAGGACAACAATCAATGGCAATAACCCATACTAGGATCTACATCAATAAAAAGATGTCAAAGTGTAGTATGAGTACCAAAACATGCGGTACCCAGTAGGCATCATCGGCCAACTGAGCTCAAACAAGATATAAGTATAACAAAAAGCGAATATAACCCAAGGGTAAGAAAGATGAGTCAGAAGGAAATATAATTATCAGAACCTAAATAAAAAGGGTAAATACCACCACATTATGAAAAGCATAAACAATAATCCAGCAACAACCAATTTGGACTTCCCTAGTTCAAAAAATACACCCAATAAAGACAGCCAACTACACACAGATTTCGATAGTAAAGATACGCAAGGAATTACATGAAAATGTGATATGGAATGGATGAAATGAAATAAAATGAAATGTGGCCAAATCAATAATGAATGACAACCTGAGTCACCTCATGGGCCGCCGAAGCTTACTAACCAATACCGTACCATAATATCTGGAATGTCCCTCAGGCCGCCGGAGCTTATCAACATCAACAAATGCCACCATATCCACGTTTAATCAAGAAAACCCAGAGTATTCTAATGGGCCGCCAGAGCATACCAATATAACAATTACCCCAAGTAAAACCCCGTATATACGCAAAGGGGACCACCGAAGCTTATCAATATAATCCCACACCCAATGAAAAGTAAGGTTCAAATCACCTCTCAAACCAAATGCACAAAATAGAAGTATAGTTCCATTCTGAAGTTAGTAAAACAGTGATGAACAATTTCTCCTTAGCAACATAAGTTTATAGTAAAAGAAACCGTTTTCCCTTTTTATTAACCAAAAATGGTTGTAAAAGTGGGACGCTCTCCCTGGAGCTTCATTTATTTAAAAGGGGAATATTTTGAGTTTTAAACGTTAGGAACCAGCTTAAATCAATACTATCTTTCCTTAATTTGAAAACCATTTGTTAAAAAAAGAGTTCCTTATTAAACCACTGAGCCAATAAATTTTCGTAAATTCCTACCATTGAATTTTCGTCAATCCAAACCATAACCCAATGATATATGAAAAAGAGATGAACACACATCAATTCAAATGTATGTATATATGCATATAATGCACGCAGCTAATCCAAGGTAGGGCATTTAACCCTTCATAACAGTATCGAACTAACCTGGACTCCATCCAGCCCAACACCATGGCCTCAGGCCCACAAACCCGCATACCAAAGCCAACCATAAGAATAACACGATAAGAACACCAATGGAGAAAATGTCTAAGAAAGAAGAGGAAATGAGCTAGAAATTAGAGGGTGGCTAGCTATATAAGCTGCCACGCCCAGGAGCAAGGACGCCCAGGAAGCCGTAGGTGCCACAGTGCCCAGGCACCACAGGTGCACTGGTGCCACAGCGCCTAAGCACGTGCCACAGCGCCCCATTAGCAACAGCAACATGCCAAGGCATAGTTTCACATGATGGGTCCCAGGGAACGCATCTGGGGTCCCGTGAACACTAACCAGCAAAACTATTTGACTAGAAATGGCATTTCCGATTCAATCAAATCTATGAAAATCCCATCAGAGGTGGATTTTACAAAAAGTAGGCCCCGAACCCAAAATCAACCTTTCAGCCAACTATTCTAAAATGGAACCTAAGGGACAAAATCAAGTCTAGAAGCCTCGAGACCCGAACCAATGGTCCCTCTAGCCTAAACTCAACATTTCGGAGCTAACAATGCTGGCAAAATTTTCATCCGAGGTCGTCTTCTCAAAATTTTGACAAAAGTCAACCCTTCAAGCCCAACTCACCTGAAAATACAGAACGAGAGAAAATTCCAAGCTGAAAAGCTCCCAGATCCCAGCTAAAGGTCCAACTAGACCAAAGTCCACGCTCTGGAGCTAACATAACTGTCAGAATTCAATTCTGAGTACGTTTACCAAGAAAGTTGACCAAAGTGAAGGATTTCCTAAGTTGGAATTCTAAAACAGGGAAATGGTCATAACGACCAAACAAATGGCCCGAGCACCGAATCATCAGTCTCAGCAAGTCATAAATGACCTGTAGCTGCTGCGAAGAAACTCAAAATACAGAAAAAACTAGGAAACAGAGAAATGACCTAGAGGGTCATTACAACATCAACTACTAAAAGAACTTTCATCCTCGAAAGTTAAGAAATAAGAAGTACCCGAAGGCTCGAAAAAATAAAAGATAACAGGTATGTGAGTCAAGCTAGGTCTCTCGAGCAGCCTCATCGATCGGCCAACGTCCATCGGAAAGATAACTTAATAACGCTTACTGGAACCTTAACTCATTACCAGCCAAAACATTAAAGACAACAAACTCTAACTCAAAAGCTAACCGGTCAAATAACTTGAATAGAAGCCCAAAAGAAAACATTCAAAAAGTACCGACATAACACAAGACCATGAAGACTAAAGCAAAAATCATACAGAATCGAAAACATGCTAACACAAAGCACAAAACCCACTTTCTTTAATATTCTAACCAAGAGTCCTAGGTTCGAAGACCTTTTTGTTTATGCAGAAACATCAACATTCAAACCACAAAGTCAAACACAAGTTAAACACTCGAGTTAAACTCGAAAAACATCAACAAACCCATCAAAAGGCTAGGAATCCTACCACACTCAACTTCCACAAAGAAGTCTAAAAACTCTCTCTCATCAAGAACCAAACACTAGTCCTACAACCCAAAAAAATATAAACACCTTCTCGAGACATACCCATTATGATTGGATTAGCCTACCCTGGCTGATCGATGGTCCATAGATGGACAACTACGGTAAGATCACACGAATAACCCAAACTCACCTAAAACAAACAATTGAAAAGAATACACCAGTATTTGGAAAAGGAAAGAAACCAGGAAACCTATGATGAAGGACAACCTTTCAAACACAGATTCTAAACCAAACCCACTGAACCACATAATATATGATCTGATAAAAGGGACTAGGCTAGGTCCACCTATCTGAGAAGACCCCAAGGACACCAGATCAAGCAAGAAATGTAGCAAGAATGCAACAAAGCCTAAAGTAAACCACCAACCCTTAGGGAACCCTTAACACTCTAGCTTATCCGCTAGAAGGGAACAAACTCCTGAATCGATCTTGTCAAAAGTTTTGCAAATAGAGGAAGTCCTCCATAACCCTCCTGAAATAGCCTGCTAACCCGCATAGTTTGAGACCAAAATACAAATTCTAATCGATCTCCTCCCCACTCCTCGATTTGACTCGGTTGTAACCTATGAATACTGTAGTAACTGGAACCTGAATAGGATTTGAATATGATGCTCTGAAATCTGTAATCGATTATAGGGCATGGGTTAAACCAAAGGACATAGGTAAGAACTTATAGAGGAAAGAGTCCTAAGGTAGTCCTTTGAATGCCCACCACGCTAACCCTTAACAAAAGATAACCCAAATCTCGAACTCTATCTTTAGAAAACACTTCTGCAACTTGAACCTTCATCAACAACATAAACTGACCCAAAGGAAGAACGTCAAAACCAACACCATAAACAAAAGCAAGACAACCCAACAACCCAGAACTGCTAGTTGCTTAAATGGCAAAACCAAGCCTAGAATTTCTGTGAAAGCCCACCAATTCTAACGACCAGGCCTACCGCTCTTAGCAACCCAATATAGTCACTATCCAAAAGCAAACATACACGATCCACTAATAAATTAATTCTTCTACGGGGTAGCTATATGCACAAGAACCACAACCTCTCCATGCAGGTCCAGATGAGAAGTAATGTAAGTAGATATATATAAGGACACGCAGACCCCATATCGAACAATACCAAAAGATTACTGATGATAACAGAGTCGTACTTATGATAGAAGCATCTGTGTGACTCTGTCTTCCATGAATACTCGATCGATTCATCTGGAAACCATCACTAACAACTTGGGAACCATCCCTACTAACCTGTGCACTGCCTCTGGCCAGTGATACTGGAACTCGACGGGGATGAAACACTCTGAATCTCACACAAGCCCTAGCAAAGTTTCCCCGCTCACCACAAACAATACAACCTTTACCTGAAGTGCCCTAATAAGAAAATCTAGTTGAACATGACTGGCTACCATTACCCAGATACCCAAAATGCAACCCTTGAGAAGTCTGACATGAACCTTGACTACTCTACCAATTGTGCCTCGAACAATCGCTCCCTGACATCTGTAGTGCTATATGAACTTGCTGGCGAAATTGAGAATGTCGTGGGTAACCCCCATGAGAGAAACCTCTACCTAGAAATCATCATTGACACAGCCCTGATAGAGAGGCCTCTTACCACTTCCTCCACCGGCCTCATGAAATATACCCTCAATAACCCTATCATGATCAAAAACTGCAAGAAAGGTAGCCCCTGATGCCACTAGATGCTCTGTAGCCAAATGAAGTGGTAGATCCAACCCTCTAACAAGCTGGCAAACCCGTTCGTGCTCTATAGGAAGAATCATAGTAGCATGCCTAGACAACCTATGAAATCATTCCTTATACTCAGAAACCGACATCGATCCTTGATCTAACCTGGTGAACTGATCCCTCAACCTCTCTCTTAAGCTGCGAGGTAGAATCTTCTCTAAGAAATCCTCGGAGAACTGTGCCCTGGTCATCGAAGATGACCTGGCTGTTTTGAAAGTAGTATAAGATTGCCACCACTATTTTCCCAAACCATCCATCTGAAATGCATTGTAATCAGCTACATTAGACTCAATTAACCCAAGGTTATGCAACCTCTCGTGGTAACTAATCAAGAACTCGTAAGAGTCTTCCTCATGGGCACCAGAAAACCTTGGAGAACCCAACCTGATGAACCTACCCAGCATCTTCTGCTCCTTAATCAACATAAATGGCCTAGCTGCAATAGGCTGAGCAACCAATGGAATAGGCAACATCTCTAAATAGGGAGCCACAATAGCTGGATGTGCTCCTAGTCCCTGACTACTATGTGCCACTATCTAGGCTGAAATTTGTATTTCAACTCTGATCTGCGAACCATCAGGTGCACTAGGTAGAGTTTCAACCCGTGACATACTCTCTAATAAGCAAAGAATCCTGGCTAGAGTACCCTGGAGGGCCAGTGAAGCTACAAATCATGCTGGAGGCTGGGCTGACCCCATATCCTCCGACTGAAACTGAACACCCCCAACCCCTAACTCTAGTAACCGCACTCCAGTAGCAGGCATATGAGCCTCGCCTAAACCCGCTCTTGACCTCGTCATAACAATCTGAGAAGGAAAGGAACAATTGATGTTTTGACTTTGATGGAGCAAAGAGCGCACAAGAAGGATTCAAAAAAATAGAACTTTCCTAAGGATGCCCAATAGCATCCCAAAGATAGGATACGAACATCATCATACTGATCTGCGAGACTCTACTAGACACCTGCCCTTATACCAATGACACTGATAAACCTAGAGCTCTGATACAACTCTATCACAACAAAAAAACTCGAAGTCGTGATGGCACCTACTATAACCTACAAGTAGGTAAGCCAACCCTTAGCTCAAAATTGTAAGTAATGGGCTAACTTAAGAAAGAACCCAAAAGTGGAAAAAACAACAATAACAGCGGAAGGTATGATAAACCAATATAAGTAAAAACGGAAGGGAAGAGAATAAAATACATGAGAATCGCCCAAGACCTGGTGTCAGTGGGTAAAAGTGCTACTACAACATAGATGTTCTAGATAGATACAATAAAATATGGACAATCTCTGAAAGTATAGTAGGAGACTAGTCCAAAAGTAGAGGGAGATGGATCAACTTTGATCGCTAAGATTTCACCCAATATCTCTAGTCAGCAACTCTACACGAGGACAGTAATCAACGGTGATAACTCGTACTAGGTTCTGCATAAACAAAAAGATGCAAAAGTTTAGTATGAGTACAAAAATACGCGGTACCCAGTAGGCATCATCGACCGACTAAACTCAAACAAGATATAAATAGTACAAAAGGCGAATATAACCCAAAGGTAAGAAAGATGATTCAGAAGGAAATATAATGTTCAGAACCTAAATAAAAAGAGGAAATACCGCGACAATATGAAAAACATAAGCAATAATCCAACAATAACGAATTCGGACTTCCCGATTCTGGAAAATACACCCAATAAAGACAGCCAACTACACACAATTTTTGACAGTAAAGATATGCAAGGAATACCATCACAATATGATACGGAATGGATGAAATGAAATGTGGCCAATATAATAATGAATGAGAACCTTGAGTCACCTCATGGGCCACCAGAGCTTACCAACCAATACCGTACCATATAATACCTGCAATTTCCTTGCTTCTCAATTTTTGAACATCATGATCAAGAATAGCAAAGCCTCTTCTTTATATGAGAGGTTCTCATCTTAGAGGACCAAATCCCAATAAATGATGTAATTATCATTACATGGTACTTCATAAGCATTGACACATGGAATACCGGATAAACTCTCAATAAACTAGGTGGTAAAGCCAACCTACAAGCCATTGTCCCACCTTCTAAAGAATCTTGAAGGGCCTAATATATATTGGACATAACTTACCTCCCTTTCCAAATCGCATGACACCCTTCATAGATGAGACTTTGAGAAAATCTTCTCACCTTCCATGATGTGCATATCTCTAACCTTCCTATCCGTATACTCTTTCTGCCAGCTTTGAGCTGCTAAAAGTTTCCAATCGATGAACTTCACCCTTTCCATAGAGTCTCTTACCAGGTCTGTACTTTAGAAGAATCAAACCAACCAATGGGAGATCTACACCTCTTCCTATACAAAGCTTCAAATGGGCCATGGAGTGGTAAATATTGTTATAAGAAATCTTCTTCAGCACTAGATATTGATCCCAATGACCCCTGAAGTCCATTACATATGTGGAAATTATGTCCTCTGACATCTGAATTATACGCTCAGATTGTCTATTAGTCTGAGGGTGAAAAGTTGTACTCAGGTCTAATCTTGTCCCCAACCTTTTGTGAAACTTTTGCCAGAAATTGAAGGTGAACTGGGTGCCCCTATCAGAAATAATAGAGATAGGCACCTCAAGCAATTGAACAATATCATTAAGATAAATCTTGGCCAGCTTGGCTACATTATAAGTCACCTGCACAGGGATAAAGTGTGCAGATTTCATCAACCTATAACCAATGACATATATCGAATCATACTTCCCTAAGGTCTTGGGGATACCAACCATGAAATCCTTGTCTATTCTCTCCCACTTCTATTCAAGAATGGGCATCCTATGAAATGTACCGCCAGGTTTCTGATGCTCATATTTTACTTACTGGAAGGTTTGGAACTTAGCCATGAAGTCCAATATATCCTTCTTCATTCCACCTAGCTAGTAATGTTGCAGGTCTCGGTACATCTTAGTCATACCAGGATGTATGGAATACTTGGAACTGTGAGCCTCTATAAGAATAGTAGGAATTAACTCCTTAACACGGGGCACATAAACTCTCCTTTTGATTCTTAGAACACCTTCATCATTAATAATGGCCTCCTTGTCCTCACCCTATAACACCTTGTCATGAATTCTACTCAACTTCACATCATCAAATTACTTACCTTTGATTTGCTTGAGCAAAGAGGACCTTACCTATACACATGCTAGTAAGCCACCTCTTTCAGAAACTTCTAACCTCATGAAGCTATTAGCTAGAGCTTGAATATCCCTAGACAATGGTCGTTTATTAATATTTAGGTAACCCAAGCTACCCATACTTTCAATCTCTATTCTAAGCGCATCAACTACCACATTAGCATCACCCGGATGATATAAGATGGTGATGTCATAATCCTTAAGTAGTTTTATTCACCTCCTCTGCCTCAGGATAAAGTACTTCTGAGTGAAGATATGTTGCAAACTACGATGGTTTATGAACATTTCACATCGAACCCTATACAGATAGTGTCTTCCAATCTTGAGAGTAAACATCACCGCAACCAACTCTAAGTCATGAGTATTGAGTTGTCTCGAAGCATAGGCAATTAAATTCAATTTCTGCATCAACACAACACCTAAACCTGACCATGAGGCATCACAATAAACAATAAAGTCTTTACTTTCAACCCGCAAGGCGTGGATTGAAGTTGTGGTCAATAAGGTCTTGAGATTTTAAAAGCTCTACTCTTACTCTTCTAACCAAAAAAATGGCAACTCCTTATGAGTCAAGTGAGTCAGGTGAGTAGCAATAGATGCAAAATCCTTAACAAAGCGGTGATAGTAGCTAGCCAACCCCATAAAACTATGGACTTTTATCACCAAAGTAGGTTAGCCAAATTCTTTACTTCTTCTATTTTCTATAGGTCTACCATCACCCCATCGTTTTAAACCAAATACCTAGGAATGACACAGAAGATAAACTAGAACTTACACTTTGAAAACTTCGCATATAATTCCTTATCTTTCAGTAGTCCCAACAACTCTAAGATGATCCTTATGCTCCTTATAATCCTTAGAGCATACAAGAATATCAATAATAAATACTATAACGAAGGATTAAGTATAGGGTTTGAATACTTCATTCATCAAGCCCATGAAAGCATCTGGGGAATTGGTCAGCCTGAACGACATTACCAAAAACTCATAGTTCTCGTATCAGGTCTGAAACCCAGTCTTAGGTCAGAGTGTTAGTTGATAATAACTAGACCATGAGTCAAGCTTAGATAATACTGAAGCCTCTTGTAACTGATAAAATATGTCATCAATGCGAGTGAGAGGGTACTGGTTATAAATAGTAACCTTATTTAGCTATATGTAATCTATACACATGCGCAGACTATCATTTTTTTAACAAAGAGTTGTGCAGCACCTCACGGGAAGGCACTCAGATGGATGAAACCCTTACTCAATAGTTCCTACAACTCAGCCTTAACACAGAGTCCCCTACTGGAGTAGATATAGTAACAATAAAATCAAGGAATTCACATAACATATCAATGCACTTAGAAAAACTAGAAGATACATACAAAATGGTAGACCCAGGTTCAAATAAAACCGAAGTCATATGATCATAGACAAGAATAGTACCTGTGATAACAGCGTGTAAAGCCTCTACCTCTGGCCTACTCACGAAAACATGGAAGTGATTTTTGTCTCCTACCTGTGCACCATCCCTGTTGGGATGATTACCTCTTCTACCACTGTCGTGGTTGGGCTAAGAGCCACCCCTACCTGCAGTGTGACCGCCCCCACCCTCCAAGCGATCTCTGTCATAACTGATAACGCCCAAACTACACCTCAAATTAACGAAGCGTAAGCGGTCGTAGTCAAGTAAAGAACCCAACAAGGTTGGGGTCGAATCCCATAGAGAATATGGTGAAGATTAAGCCTTTAGTGAATTAGTTGACTGATGGTCAATACCTTCCGGTAAATAAAGGGGGGGGGGTTGTAATCAATGTGAACAAAAGCAACAATATTGTAGAGAAGTAATCAGTAGGAGAGAATGAACTAGGGACGTGTTCACCATGGCGTTGTAATAATGTCGATTCTAGGCTTAACCGGGTTCTTTCTATATGCGTGTCACGATGTGATTGCGTCAATTGTATCGTCTAAACGTCTCTCGACCAAATAAACAAATTTCCTTTTCTATTCTCTCGACCTCGAAAAGATGTGCTTTTTAGATTTCAATTCTAAACATCAAGTAGATTAATCCAGTTACGTCATTAATCATTAAGACGAGAGTTGGTAGTCTCGAATCCTTGTCGTTAATCACTTTTCCCGGTTTTAATCTCTTTACTCAAGCAAATTAAACCTAGGCATGTTCTAATGTTTGCAACCACTAGAAAATGTGACATAAAGTATGATTAACAACGTGACTACATGTAAATTGAACCCGTCGCTACCCGGAATCTATATCGCTACTTTAGCCATGGCTCCCACAACCCTAGTTGCGGGAGTTTTAGTTACTCATGCTCGAAGAGAAAAGAAGAAATTCATAATAAAGGAAAGAAGATTCTTACAATATGATGAAAATACCCTTCAATAATCCAAGAACAAGAAAAACCAAGAACTCAAGAACGAATCAAGAACACGAATTCAAGAAGAGCAAACGTGTTTCTTGATCTCAAAAACAACTAAAAACGTGTTTTAAACTAATGGGTGAACAATCTGTAAAATAAACCTATCATAGGGTATTTATAGGAGTCAAAGAAACCAAATCCAAAACGGGTTAGGAGTCCTAAACGCGGCCAGCCGCTGACGCGCGTCTGCCTTAACTTGACGGCCAGGCTGACGGACCGTCAAGCCAGTGACGGACCGTCGCCTGGACCGTCACTGCTAACCAGTGATGCCGCCTGAAGTTGCTGCCTTGGTGTGACGGTCACTGTGATGGACCGTCACTTCCTTGACGGACCGTCGCCTGGACCGTCAACCTTAGGCAGTGGCACTGCCTCTATGCGACGGTCTTGGTGACGGACCATCACATGTGTGACGGACCGTCACTCAGGCCGTCACTCTTAGGCAGAATCCTCTTTTTCTCGTATTTCCTTCCGTTTCCACGTTTGTCTCCATTTCCTGAAAATACAACATAAAAACATCAAAAACGACAACGGTTGCTTGAAAACGTACGATTGTTCTTAGTTTAAAGGAGTCGAAAGTGACGTAAATTAGCGGCACATCAACACCCTCAACTTAAAACGTTCGCTTGTCCTCAAGCAACATGACATAAAACAATACTACGACTCAACTAAGAAACAAACTCGTGTCTATAGCAACTCATGGTCATTCAAAACTTATTCAATTAAATCAAGCTCCCTCGTAGCACACTAATGTATGAAACACTAACTTGCAAGGATCCAAACATGTCATTCCGATATGATAGAATATTATGCATACACACGCGCAGCTATCCTAACAATCAATAGACAATATAGACCTCTTGGTGCCCTCACCACAAAGAAATCCCACACACAAGATTTGGGACTAGGTAAGCGCTCACACTCACAAACGATTTCAAACAATGCACATGCGATACCATAGGCTTGCCCTTACTATTCTATTTCAGTTCTTCAGATAGCCGCTCAGGATCACTACAGGACTTGTTTAGGCTTTTCATGAGGCTTCGGGTGCAGGTAGGATACATTTAGGGTTTAGTGACTAAGCTCTCCTTGGAACTACCGACGTCTTATTACCACATAACTTACTTTGTCCATCCTTATTCACCTTTTTATTTGGTTCTCTCTAGCTACAGGTGCGGCCCCTTTATTTTGACAATTCTTTTTATTTTTCTTTTCTTAGGCACACACCCGGACTTTTCGTTCTATTCACAACCAATCATCTCCATCCTCTTTTTCTTATCATTTACCTCTGTAGTAGCCACCCTCAACTTAAGCTGATTGCCTGCGTTGAGGTGCACAATGTCCAAGGGCGGACCAGGGCCAAAACAAGGTTTACCTCTATAGTAGCCACCCTCAACTTAGGCTGATTGCCTGAGTTGAGGTGCACGATGTCCAAGGAAGGACCAGGGCCAAAATAGGGATTCAAAGTTAAACGGGAATGGTGACAGGTTATTGAAAGAATAAGGTCAATTATGGCTCAAACAGGGATCAAGGGATTATTTGCATTTGGACGGTCTTTTAGGTTAAGTGGACTGCATACAAAAAGGGCCTGTGATCCTTTCCTAAGCAACCAACTTCAAACTTAACAAAATAGATCGGGCAAGTTCTAGATGCATGCACAGAGTAAGAATTTATAACAATAAACTCACCCACACTTGGCACCAAGAAACTATATCGCTACCAACTATCAAACAACCGCTAGGCATAAGCATACTCATTCTAATCATAATCACACAGTGACATTCAAGGATCCAGACAGTCAATTGTTTCAACATAAGTACAAAACCAGAAAATTTTTAAAGGGGCGCTACTTTGATAAGAAATCGCATGCTTTGCTATAGACGCTAAAAAAATTTAAAATAAACAACCTAAACATGCCGGTTCTACTAGATAGCACACCGGAGGGAAAAGAACTCGGCAACAAAAACCCTTGGTGGTGACTCACAGGTTTCGCCACGAATTAATTAGACTATAATACAACAACAATTTATGGGTTGCCTCCCATACAGCGCCTGATTTAACGTCGCGGCACGACGCGGGTGTCTTGATTACTCAGACTTCATCAAGACACCCCAGACTTAATAAACAACCGTATGCACAACTATATACCCTATAATAAACAAAAACAACAAATAAAAGTAAAAGCAGGAAAGTATGACTAAGAGTCAAATAAACACACCAGACTTAATTAACAACCGTATTCCCCAGCAACGGCGCCACTTTTTGATAACGCCCAAACTACACCTCGAATTAACGAAGCGTAAGCGGTCGTAGTCAAGTAAAGAACCCAACAAGGTTGGGGTCGAATCCCACAGAGAATATGGTGAAGATTAAGCCTTTAGTGAATTAGTTGACTGATGGTCAATAGTTTCCGGTAAATAAAGGGGGGGTTGTAATCAACGTGAACAAAAGAAATAATATTATAGAGAAGTAATCAGTAGGAGAGAATGAACTAGGGACGTGTTCACCATGGAGTTGTAATAATGTCGATTCTAGGCTTAACCGGGTTCTTTCTATATGCGTGTCACGATGTGATTGCGTCAATTGTATCGTCTAAACGTCTCTCGACCAAATAAACAAATTTCCTTTTCTATTCTCTCGACCTCGAAAAGATGTGCTTTTTAGATTTCAATCCTAAACATAAGGTAGATTAATCCAGTTACGGCATTAATCATTAAGACGAGAGTTGGTAGTCTCGAATCCTTGTCGTTAATCACTTTTCCCGGTTTTAATCTCTTTACTCAAGCAAATTAAACCTAGGCATGTTCTAATGTTTGCAACCACTAGAAAACGTGACATAAAGTATGATTAACAACGTGACTACATGTAAATTGAACCCGTCGCTACCCGGAATCTATATCGCTACTTTAGCCATGGCTCCCACAACCCTAGTTGCGGAAGTTTTAGTTACTCATGCTCGAAGAATAAAAGAAGAAATTCATAATAAAGGAAAGAAGATTCTTACAATATGATGAAAATATCCTTCAATAATCCAAGAACAAGAAAAACCAAGAACTCAAGAACGAATCAAGAACACGAATTCAAGAAGAGCAAACGTGTTTCTTGATCTCAAAAACAACTAAAAACGTGTTTTAAACTAATGGGTGAACAATTTGTAAAATAAACCTATCATAGGGTATTTATAGGAGTCAAAGAAACCAAATCCAAAACGGGTTAGGAGTCCTAAACGCGGCCAGCCGCTGACGCGCGTCTGCCTTAACTTGACGGCCAGGCTGACGGACCGTCAAGCCAGTGACGGACCGTCTCCTGGACCGTCACTGCTAACCAGTGATGCCGCCTGAAGTTGCTGCCTTGGTGTGATGGTCACTGTGACGGATCGTCACTTCCTTGACGGACCATCGCCTGGACCGTCAACCTTAGGCAGTGGCACTGCCTCTATGCGACGGTCTTGGTGACGGACCATCACATGTGTGACAGACCGTCACTCAGGCCGTCACTCTTAGGCAGAATCCTCTTTTTCTCGTATTTCCTTCCGTTTCCATGTTTGTCTCCATTTCCTACAAATCCAACATAAAAACATCAAAAACGACAACGGTTGCTTGAAAACGTACGATTGTTCTTAGTTAAAAGGAGTCTAAAGTGACGTAAATTAGCGGCACATCAATAACCATTACCTCTACCAGCTGGAAACAAAGCTCTAGGAGCTTACTGTTGAGATGCCCAGTGAAGCTAAGGATAGTTCTTCCTTAACTGACCAAGCTCACCACACTCAAAGCAGGTACAGTCAAAATTTGGTCAATGTGTTGAAGCCAACTGAGCAATACACCCATCAAAGTCTGATGTAGGGTAACTGGCTCCTGATAGATCCCCAGCTAAAATCGGTGCCGATAAACAAATGGGGCACGCAGGGCATTCTAGTGAACCCTAAACTTTTGAAAATTGACCACTGTAACCACCTCCAGACTGAGGCTTATTTGAAATAATACTTTCCCGACTCTCTTGCTTTACCCCTTCAACATTCCTTACAAACTCAACAACCACCTAAAACAATTTTCTCGAAGATGCTTCCTGCGAAGCAACAATGTGTAACATGTATTTAGACCTTTCACAAAGTGGTAGATCTCTTCTTCCTTTGTATTAGTGAACTGAGAAGAATAATGAGCTAAAGCATGGAAATGAGTCTTATAAGCAACCATAAACAAACTACCTTTCTCAATATTTGCGAACTCATTCTTCTTTTTGTCTCTTAAAGTTCGAGGAACATAACTCTCTAGAAAGACCTGATAAAAGTGACTCCAAGTTACAAGGGGCACTGCAGTAGGCCTGCACTCTATGAATGCCCTCCACAATATCTTGTCATTCCCTTGGAACTGAAACAAAATGACATCCACACCATGCCTCTACACAATACCCATTTTATGCAGTCCTTCATAGCAGTCTATGATAAACACATAGGCGTTCTCAGATTCCAATCCATGAAACAAGAGGCCTTATCATCACAAACTTGCAGAATTGCGTATGTTCACCACCTGTCATCATTGAGCCTATCACTAGTTATGGAAATATACATGTCTTGGAAGTAGCAAATAACTGTGGTGCCACAGTTGTAGCATCCAGGGTCACCTGGTGATGGAGAAAAATATCTCTAGGAGTATCCCATCCCCTGTCAATCCACCAAAGAAGCTCAGAACCTGCTTGATAACCTCAGATGATAGTAGGACCAGCGCAACACCTCCCTGGACTATATGCACATATGTCCCCTAGACTGGTTTTGCTGCCTCATTATTGTCAACTCAAACTTACTCCTCTATACCACAAGCACTGGCGGGCGCACTTCCTCTCCTTTCTCTGGCTCTATGCTTAACTCTACCCTTACCATAAACCGTAGCCTCAACAACTATCTCGAGTACTACTGCTCTAGCTTCATATGAACATGTCCTCACCATCTGCGAGAACAAGAGTGAAAGAGGTAGATACCAATTTGATTAGCCAGATACCAATTGTAATAAAGTTATAACACGAGGAATGAAAGAAGTTGAGATTTCCTAAAGTCCTATAGCCTAATGCAGAGAAGTACAGATGTCTCAATACCATTCCGCAAGACTCTACTAGACTCATTCTTGTATGATGAGATCAACAAACTCAGGGCTTCGATACAAACTTTATCATGACCTATATGGGGCCATGATTGGTACCTATGCTAACCCTCTAGTGGGAGAACCAAAAAACCAAACCCAACTCTCTGACTTAACCAATTTAAAAGAAGATAGATAAAACATAACTTAAGGTATAAATAAATCAAGGTCTAGATAAAAATAAAAGAATGTGTGGAAAATATTCATCTAAAGATATCCCATAAATTGAAAGTCATCGTCCACAACTTCTAAACCAACATAGTCTAAGATATCAAAAAATGTCTAACACAATAAGATAAAGAGTTCCATTGTCTGGAGGAAGGACAACAACTCATGGAGGATTCCTGGCAGCCTGAGAAGTAGTCCTAACCCTTGAATCTGCTATCACACTCTCTACTCTAGCTGAGGTCGCATCTCAGCCTCTTCAACATGGTAGGCACTCAACAAAAGAAGAGCACATGTTAGTATCAGTATAATACACTACGACCCAATAATATAACATGAAAAAAGTAAAACATATATCAAGTGAAAGGACTCCAACACTAAAAATATAAACAGCCAACAGATAATCTTTCAAGTCAATTCAATCAAAACCCATTCAAGTTTACAAGTCATGGAATAACACTACAAAAGGTAAAAGGGGAAATCACAATCAACAACTATCGCACTTATTACTATATCCATCAAACTTTGCTCATATAGCCTATATTTCTAGACTCACCTCAGTTCTCATCCAACTCATCATAGTAAAAAATGCAATAATATAAAACAAGGTACAAGAGTGTACACACATGCTATGGATCTTATTTCTGCCCACTAGTCATGACCTATAGGAGACCCTAAGTTTCCATGTACCTTACCGGTGTGGTATCCACTCCATATCAAATGTATCAACAACAACATCTATATAACTAGGTTCTCAGACCCATAGTCTCATGCAAATACTTAGTGCCTAAGACACTATTCATACTTAGTCATTTCATCTCACTTATCACTTCCTATTCATTACGCCTATTCATACAAGCACAACAGGAAAATCATATACAATACAACCAAGCCTGAAGACCCATCAAGTCTTAACTCTAATTCAACCCATAACCTAACTATAGTGAAGATACAATACCCAAAAGCTAGTTCACCACTACCTTGTCCTTTCTTAACTCCCTGGAATGCACAAGGTCTTGAAATAACAATGATATAAGAGTAATTAGCCAATTACCCTTCATTTTAGGCATCGGGAATCAAACCCAATCATTCTACCCATTAAACAATTTTTCCAGCATTCCCCAAGGATTAATTAACTACTAATTAGACCCATTATATTCATAGGATCAAGAATTCAAGGTTTCTAATCAAGTTCATACCTTTTTCACCATTCTAAGCCTAAAGGTTTCACCTTTATGGAAGACAAGGATCTCCACTAGACTTAAACATGTTAAGAACTAATAATTTCAGGCTAGAACTTATTTAAACACAATATAAGATCAATTTAGGTGATTTTACATCTCACCATAGGGTTTTCCTCAAGTTCATGCTTATAGGGTTTAATTGCAAGAAATCCACCATTATTTCTTCCCCCATTATCCAAGGAAGATATTTAATAAAATAACTTAAGATTTCTATGGATTACTTACCTCAAACGAAGGAGTTTACCCTAGTTTTCTTGAAAAACCCTTATCTTGGCGCGCTAAGACAAAATATAATAATGAGAAGAATGACTCAAAAAATTTAAGTTTGCACATGTATACTATCGCATAGTCTTGTCGTGATGGATAATTGTGATGAGGATCGCTCATCGTGACAAATCATTACAACAAAGGCAAATTCTAGAACATTACCATCTTTCACCCAGACCCCCATTTCACAACTCACTTTATTTAATAGACACCACAAATTATTTTCAATATGACAACTATCATATCCGGAGTTCGATGAGTCTGATTCTCATCCCAAAACTTTCATGGGATCTTAAGGAAGTTGCCTATCGACAAATAGACACTACACTACCACATGAAATCACACAAAACCCAAAATATTCTGAAGGGACTAAACACTATATTTTAATCTGAGCCCTCCCTAGCTTAAGATTTTCAATTTCTCACCTAGGGATTTTTCTAGCCAGGTACTTATGCCTTTATTTAGCGTAATGATGGAAAAGGTTGTTACAATTGTTTTTCTTATTCTTTCTTAAATGTATTATATATTAATTACCTAATACAATTATACAGGATAATTGTCAAGTGCAAACAAACTGGTAAGCAAAGGAAAAAGATTGAAGGATCAATTTGTGAAGCTTATCTTACAAGAGAAATTGCTCATTTTTGTTCTTACTACATTCGAGATGAAGTGCCATGTACGAGAAATAGGGCTAATCACAATGATGACGGTGATAGTGATCCTATGTTTGAAATTATTTTAATTTTTAATCAACTTGATCGAGGATCTAAAAAATGTCAAAGCCGAGGTTCCACTAGTATAAAAAAGCAATTACCTGTGATAAATGTTTTGCTCAATTATTCTTAGATTCAACCATATCTTAAGTTACTCCTGTTGAATTGTCTTATCAAATTATATGAATTTAAATACTAAGTATTAAACTAACAAAATATCTCAATATACACTTAAAAGTGTATTCGTAAGCACATGGGGTAATGATGCCATATATACAAAGTTTTTCGATTGGTTGAGAGAATATATAAGTGTGTAAAAGCTCATTTACTCCATTACACTTAATATTGAATCAACAAGTATAATATACTCATAAAATAAATTTTATATTTTGGATTAATAATATATGTAGGTTTTTTATGAACATAGTACTGCCAAACATTCAAAGTTGGTGAGAGATGTTGCACCTAGGGATGAAAATCAAATTCAGATGATGAATAAGTATTATGTGAAAAATTTTATACGTATAAGAAAACTAATAATTGCAGGGTGTGAATTCAAGGTGATATTGATTGTCAAACTATTGAATATTATGGTGTCATACAAGAGATTATTGAAGTGAGATAACCTGGTTGGCCAAAAAAAAGATAGTACTATTTCAGTGCAAGTGGTTTGATCCTTCACATAGAGGTTCCAAGGTGAATCAAAAACATAATATAATTGAAGCTAAGCATACTAGACAATATGGTCACTATGATCCATTTATCATTGAACAAAATGCTAAGCAGGTGTATTATGCTCAGTATCTATTGTACAGAGATAAGGATGATTGGTGGGTGATTATAAAGACTAAGCATGTGGGTGGAATTGAGATTGAGAATGTATTAGATGTGGCATACCAGAATAATGTCATAGTCGTTCATCAAGTAGTGGATGTTGTGTTGGAAAATAATCTACAATGTCGTCAATGCATATTAGAAGAAGTTTATGATGATGAGATAATTTCTATTGCAAATATTGAGGAAGAAATAAATGAGCAAAATGAATCATTGGCAGAGGACAAATAGAGTGATGAAAGTGAAACAACTAAGGAGGAAGAATGAGATAGTGGTGGAAATGAAACTAGTGAGAATGAAGATTGGGAGAATATAAACTAGCATGTACATTTTCTTTCATACTAACGATTATGATTTTCTTTCATATGTATGATTTTTTTTATACGTTTTAATATAAATTTGCATACAGATGTCATCAGGTGATCGTGATCGAGGTCATCCTAGTAAGAGTAGCAAGTCTATGAAAAAGAACTCTAGGAGGCCTATAAATCCCAATGATATTCCAGGTCGTCTTTCATCTGCGCCACACATTCACTCTTCTCCAGTAGTGTCTTCTGTCCCCTATGGCACTATAAATTCTGAAGATTATCATGGTCGTAGACCCATTACTACCTCTTAAATTTTTATATCTACACTCACTATGCCTCTGCCACAGGGCAACTCTACTATTGGATTATCATCTGGTACTTGTTTCCCACGTGATTCATCCTTCCATATATCAGCCTTACGACTTAGAGATACCAACTCTTTATCTGACACACAAATATCTACTCCCCTATTGACTGAGCATTATTCACTTCCACCACTATTATCTTTAAATATATCTGCACCTACACCTTCTGAGGAGGAGGAGCATCCAATCGATATGAGACCTTGCGAGAAGGACAGGATTTGTAAAATCATGATTCAGCCTAATGGATCATTGTAAGTTTATTTTATTTTTTCATTTTAAGTAATTATTTATGACTTGGAATACTTATTATATTTTTTACAGGTGGTATTCCTTCAAAGATGTTGCACGTGCTTTAAAGGAGTAAGTTAGGAGGCTTTATCAAGAATTTTGACACTCCTGGTTGCTTCAAGAAGCAATACGACATGCCATGTTTTATGAGTTTAAGGTATATACAGTTTAATTATTATTTAGTAATGTTTAATATTAAATTTTCATAATATATATTTCATCTAACGCTATTCACTTGATTTTTCGACAATGTGTACTTTGACATGAAAGTACAATACGGTTATTTCTACCACTTTTGAGAGAAAGGCTAGTGTATGGCTGTAGAAATAGATTAAACATGCTTGGGATGTCAAAAAGTGTAGAGACTGGATTCTACTTTTTTTTGTATGAGCAAATTCAAAAATATTAAGATACAGATGAATTCAAGGCATTGTCTGAACAAACTAAGAAAGCATAAAACAATGTCAATGGTGGATCATTGCACACCGAGAGTGCAAAGACTATAGGGGAGATTTAAAGGGAAATGGTAAGTAATAATATTAACCTTTTACTTTATATGTTTATATAAATTTGACTATGTTTAGTTATATTTTATTTGCAAGAGATCACATTGGAGCGCCCTCCGAATCAGGCTGAGCTCTTTCATAGATACCATATAAGGAAAAAAGATAATGAGTCAGATCCAGATACATGAGTTGAGCCAAGGTCTGAATAAACCTATGAAATTTAGATATAAAATACTAATGTACATATATATCTATTATGCATATATGCTAACTTTTATTTTTTTATATGCAAGATGAGTTTGGAAGTATCTTGTCTTAGTACATCCAGACTCAGCAAGATTAAGGCCTGTCGACCCAACCTATAGCAGTGGAAGCCACTCAAATTTGGATCGAGAAAGTGGCATGGTGGAGACAAAAGAGGAGCATCTTCGTATAGGCTCTAGGATCAATCTGCGATGCATACAATCAGGACTGGTAGGTATTGGATCCTCACTCCCAGCTAAGGAAATTGATGTAGTCCACTTGCACATAGGTCACAGCAGATCGTATAGCTTACACGTGCCTTCGCAGAATCTGAGAGATAACGAATTGAGAAAGATAATGACATGAGAAAGACCATAGAGTCTTTCAAAGAACAATTTAGCCTGATTAGTCATTGGTATAGTGCACCGCATTATCCTTTCTCCTTGTTATCAAGTGACAAAGTGATTGAGGTTAATTGTGGGGAGGAGTTTGTGGAGAGTACCCTTTAGATTGACTTTCTTTTAGTTTGCATTAAAATTTTGATACTTTGTTCATAATCTTGGACTCCCTTTATGTTTTGAAACACTTTGTAGGTCCTTTTGGTGGATCTTTTATGTGCTTAGTTAATGTTTTACTTCATATTTAGTGTCTTGTTGATGTTGTAGATCCTTTATGAATGTTTTTTCAGCAATTAGTGTTAGTTTTGGTTGTATTTGAATTGAATTTATAATTGGTAAGTGGTGCGTATTGAAAATGCAGATTTATGCGGCTGGAAAAAATGCAAAAAAGCAACGAATAGGGACTCATTTGTCCGTCTTATTTTTGGAATTTTTTTAAAGAAATTCCAAAAAAGCGATGGACTAATGAGTCCCTATCCGTCACTTTTCTGGAAAAAAAATCTCGTTATTTTCAAACTTGCGTCTCTATCTATCATTTTATGAGCGACGGTGTGCATTTCAAATTGAAAACTGATGAACCCGTTTACTACGAAAATAAATCCGTCGCTTTCCAGTCAATTTTGGCCAAAAATGCGATGGACTGTGATACTTTTGATTGGCATTTTTAGGCATTTTTTAGTAGTGATTAACCATTGCATATCATTACATTGCATTATTATTTGGATTATTGTGGTGATTGAGATGAATTATACTTTCTATTGTTGTTGAACTTCTGTGACTTTTCTGCATGTAAAGTTACTTTAGTATTCTTTATTCGATATAGTATCTACTTAAGCTCAGTAAGCCTATGATGCCTACTGAGTATAAGTGGACCGTACTCACCCATACTTTTTTTGCATCCTTCTAATGCAGATCCCGGTAAGAGTGAGCCTCGTGCCTTGAGATCATGCAATGTTTCTGCTTTTGAAACTGTGGTGAGATCCTACGATCGGACGTTATCATGACCATTTTGGTCATGAGTGTCACCCACACTAACCTCTGGGTGGGTGAACCATGCCATACAAACTAAACACCGTCTTAACGAATTCAATTAACAATTTAAGACAATCAAAATATGAAATAAGACTTTATCAATATCAACTAAATCTAACAATGCAGAAAACTAACTAATGCATCCCCAAGATACGAAATTAATCATACAAATAAAACTAACTAAACACTGTCTAAGAGTAGTCGAAAAAAACTAATAAAGAAAACAATGTCTAAAGAAGTAGGCATATGTAACTAAGAAGATCTGTGGTAGCCAGAATGGGAGTAGCTCACCCTCAAATTGGTAGACCGGTTGCGGTAAATGCGACATCATGTAGAAGTCTCTGAAACATAGTCTGCACTAAAAGAATAGTATAGGAGTAGCATCAGTACAAATACTATGTACATGTAGGTGTCATGGGCCAACTTAAATTAGTGACAAGTATATATCACAATTCAACAAAGAAGTAGACAGGTACATTAATATCACAACTTGAACACTCTAAGTTTGTGATGGCACCTACTATAACTCACCAGTAGGTAAACCAACTCTTAGCCTGAAACTGCAAGTAACAGGCTAACTCAAGAAAGAACCCAAAAGCAGAAGAAATAATAAGAACAGCGGAAGGTACGATAAACCAATATAAGTAAAAAGGGAAGGGAAAAGAATAAAATACACGAGAATCCCCCAAGACCTGGTGTCAATCGGTACAAGTGCTACTATAACTTAGATGTTCTAGATAGATACAACAAAATACAAACAATCTCTGAATGTACAGTAGGAGACTAGTCCAAAAGTAGAGGGAGATAGATCAACTCCGATCGCCAAAAGCTCACCCAATGTCTCCAGTCAGCAACTCTGAACGAAGACAACAATCAATGGAGATTACCCGTACTAGGATCTACATCAATAAAAATATGCAAAAGTGTATTATGAGTACCAAATTATGTTGTACCCAGTAGACATCATCGATCGACTGAGCTCAAACAAGATATAAATATAACAAAAAGCGAATATAACCCAATGGTAAGAAAGATGAGTCAGAAAGAAATATAATGATTAGAACCTGAATAAAAAGGGTAAATACCACCACAATATGAAAAGCATAAACAATAATCCAGCAACAACCAATTTGTACTTCCCTAGACCGAAAAATACACCCAATAAAGACAACAAAAATTACACGAAGATTTCGATAGTAAAGATACGCAAGGAATAACATGAAAATGTGATATGTAATGGATGAAATGAAATTTAATGAAATGTGGCCAATGCAATAATGAATGAGAACCCTGAGTCACTCACAGGCCGCCGGAGCTTACCAACCAATATCGTACCATAATACGTGGAATGTCCCTCAGGCCGCCGGAGCTTATCAACATCAACAAATGCCACCATATCCACATATAATCAAGAAAACCCAGAGTATTCTCATGGGCCGCCGGATCTAACCAATATAACAATTACCATAAGTAAAAACCCGTATATATGCAAAGTGGACCGCCAGAGCTTATCAATATAATCCCACATACAACGGAAAGTAAGGTTCAAATCACCTCTCAAACCAAATGCACAAAATAGAAGTATAGTCCCATTCCAAAGTTAGTAAAACAGTGATGAATAGTTTCTCCTTAGCAGCACAAGTTTATAGTAAAAGAAACCATTTCCCCTTTTTATTAACCGTTTATAGTAAAAGAAATCATTTTTAGACAGATAAACCCCTTACTAAATATCTAAACTCAGTCAGTGCCATTTGATACGGAAAAATAGTAATAGGATGAGTCTTATGCTCTAAATAAATATAGAAATCTGTATCATGGTCTAGTGGCATACCAGGTACATTCGCGAGAAACACCTCCAAGAAATCACAAACTACAGAAACAAACCCAATAGGTGGAACATTTGCACTAGTGTCCCAAATATGCACCAAAAATGCTAGACACCCCCTCTCTACCGACGTCTTGGCATGAATAAAGGATATAATCTTTTTGGGAACAAGGCTACCTTCACCCTTCTAATTAAGTCTAGACAAACTCGGCATAGCTATGGTAACTGTCTCAGCATTACAATCTAAAATTTCATTCTAAGGAGACAACCAACTCATTCCCAGAATGACATCAAAGTCAACCATGTCTTGAATCACAAAGTCTACCCAAGTTTTACACCACATGAATGTTATAAGATAAGAAAGGTAGACTCTATCTATAATCATTGAATCACCAACATGGGTAAAAATATGAACATGAACATCAAGTAAATTACTTATCATATCTAATCCCACAACAAAATAGGTAGACATATAACAAAAGATAGAACCAGGATTGAATAAACCTAATGTTATCCGGTCATAGACTATAATAGTACTTGTGATGACTTTGTCTGATGCCTCTACCTTAGGTTTGCCTGGGAAAGCATAATAATAAATGTGACCATATGCCAGTGTGCCACCCCTGTGGGTCCTAGTACCATATCTACCATTATGTCAACTGCCTCGGTTAGGTTGGGTACCACCTCTTTTTGGCGCATGGCTATCACGCCCACCCTGAGGATGATCTCTACCATATGTAACACCTCTCTACCTACTAAAGCTTGAGTTTGGAGAGCCTGATGTTGAGTTGGCTGAACGCTTTGCCTGAACTTTGGGAACAATCTCTGAATATGCCCAACCTCACCACACTCATAACATGTTATATCTAAAGTAGGTCACTGAGCTAAAGCAACAGAAGTAATGTTCCCACTATGATTTGAGAAATGCTAGCTAGACTCTAACAGACCCCCTGATGATACCAGCATGGCTGACTACATGAGGTATCCAGTGTACCCCTGAGAAATCAGGACCTTAGAGAAAGATCCACTATAACCACCCTTTTTGGGCCTTCATTTTTGCAGACTTACCGTAGCCATCCTATTTCAATCCCTCCACATTCCTAAAATACGCAACTACTTCTTGAAAGACACAATCTACGGAGATGATAGATTAAGTCCCACATTTAACCTTTGACAAACCAACAAATCCTTTCCTCCTTTATAGGCAGTAACTGTAATGAATATCTGGACAGTGTGTGGAACTGAGCCTTATAAGCTGTAACATGTGAACTACCTTACTCAGTACTAGTGAGCTCATCACGCCTCCTATCCTTCATGGTACGGGGAACATATTTCTCTATGAAGATGGAGTAAAATTACATCTAAGTCAAGAGAGTTGATCCAGCTGGCCTACACTCTACAAAAGCTCTCTACTACAGCTTTGTATTCCCCTATAGCTAGAAAGTAACAAACTCCACCTGATATCTCTCTACTACCCTCATTTTGTGGATCCTTTTATGACAATCAATAATAAACTCATAAACATCCTCATTCTCGGTACCATAGAAGACCGTAGGTTTTATCGTAGTGAACCTCTTAAACAAGTCATGCTCCTCCCCAGTTATCACCAGTTTTAGAAATATTCCTATCTCTAATTCATCCATCTGCGAGAGAAATGAATGAAAATAGTTATATAAAAATTTATCTTGATAAATACCAATTAGAATTAAGTAATAGCATGAAAGAAAAAAGGAATTAAATTTTCCTAGTGTATTGTAGCCTCTCGAAGAGCAGTACAAACATCTTTGTACTGTTCCGCAAGACTCTACTAGATATGTCCTTGTACGATGAGATCGATAAACCTAAATCCCTAATAACATAATTGTCATGACTCAAATGGTCATGAGTGGGACCCACACTAATCCTTTTTAATGGGCGAACCATGCCTTCTTGACTAAACTAAGCCTTAACCAATTCATTTAACAAGTTAAGACAATTCAAGATATGAAATAAGAGTTTATCAGTATCAACAAAATCAAATAGTGCAAAAAACTAACTATTACATCCCCAAGATCCAAAATTCAATGTACAATGGACACTAACTAAACATTGTCTAAGAGTAGTCAAAAACAAATAATAAATAAAACAATGTCTGAAGAAGTAGACATACGTTGATAAAAATATTCGTGGCATCCAAAATAGGCGTAGCTCACCCTCTAATCAATAGATTGGCTGTGCTAAATGCGAGGTCACATCAAAGTCTCTGGAATATAGACTGCACTAAAAGAAAAGTACAAGAGTAGCATCAATACAAATACTTTGTACTGGTAGGTATCATAGTCCGACTCAAATTAGTAATAAGTATATATCACAATTCAACAAAGAAGTAGACAAGAACATCAATACATAATCAAACTTAGATAAGGAAGCAATCACATCTTCCATGTAAATCATCCAAATCTAGACATATCAATGTCAATTAATTTAAAGGATATATAAGTCACCAAACAGATATAATAAGCTAATACAAACTCTGCAAATATAATACATGTCACATCACCAAAACATGGAATTATGTCCTTACTGATTTCACAATGATATAGCCTTTGTATCTCATCAGTCTCTCGTATATAACAATCACTAATATGTACATACATGCTAGAGGGTCTTAATTTCTCTAACTAATCATTACCTATAAGGGATGACCTAGGGTCCATGTACCATACCGGCATGGTACCCGCTCCATAAAATAACAGATCATTCACAAGCTCACGTTAAACTCGAGCCACTCAACATCAAAATGGTATGTATATTCTCAATCCTAATCAATATATCCTTGTATGTTCTCATTTTAGCTATCTCTCAGGATATTGCAATAAGTACATAATAAATATAATAAGTGTACATCATTCTTACAAGTCATTTAAAGACATGCTTTAATGGTTTAATAGCTTAATCATACAAGTAATTGTCAAGCCAACATTATCAATCATAACTATGTCCAAAGACCAATCAACATGCTTTGTCTATTGATAATACATACACGCGACTAATTAAAGTCTAGATTCACATAAACTATAACCTACCTCAATCAAAGAACTTGATCAACAAGCTAATTTGTGTAAGCCTTTCCTTTCCTTAATACCTTGGAATGGTCATAGTCTAAAACAAGCAAGTATACGAGTATTCAATCATCTAGTCTTCTAATATAAGCTTTGGGAATTTAAAACCATAAAATCAAACCCTTATTCAAGGTCTATAATATTACTCAAGGGTAAATTCATTATTACCTAGTTTCCCAATATCCATATTATCTCAATTCATGGAGTTTCTACTCCCTTCATCCCCTTTAAAATAGTTTTTATGCTAAAAGATCCATTTTTTTGACTCAAGGTCCCTAGTTACTATAATTCACATTCAAGAACATCAATTTCATGATAGAAAGTGTTAATTTACGACATATAAGTATTCTAGATTATTAATATATATACCCATAGGTTTTCCCATACTTTGCATAAACCTTGGATTCTATCCTATAATTCTACCATTACAATTATCCCCAATAATTCTATGATATTAGAGGAATACTAGATAAAGAGATTGATGGAATAAACTTATCTCGAATAGAAAATAGCTCTAGCCTTTATAAAATCACCTATTTGGGGTTCAGGAATTAGTTCTTAGAGTTTATGTGATGAAATTAGGAATAAGTGACTTAAAGTAGGTATTTTGGTTCATCACATTAACTGCAACGAACACTTCTTTGTTGTACTGGACTCGCTATGGAAAACAAGGGCTCGGTATGGTTAGTACTAATTATTTTGCCAGACTTGCTATGGCAGCAGTCTGACTGCTACAATGGTCTTACTTTAGGACTCCCACCATTACAACAGTCCAATAGCTTAAGAAAAATGTCTATTAGCCCCATTTTACAACACAAATTTCATTCCTAGGATATCATAAACCAACCACAATGCAACAATCACTATAAACATATTCTATGAACTCACCCATAGTCTCAAAATTCCCTAAAGAAGTCTAGATCACTAGGTTATCCCCTAATAGAATACAATACAACAAAACCAAATACCATTCACCACAATTACACAAGATTTTTTAGTTTTAAAACACCCCACCCTTGAGTTTTTATTAGCTCAACTCCTTATGGGTAATCTAACATGGTACTATGGCCTTAACCAACCCATAATGCCTGGAAGAGTCATTACAGAGATCATCCCAATTTTATCTACGTTTTATGTCTGTCATATCTACTTTGTGGATTGCTTTGTATTTCAATTCTTGCATCTAGTTTTAGAGGTCTCTCTTTTAATTAATGTAGCTGAGTCTTGTGATTTATGATGTACTATTTCTTTTCTATTTTAGGATATTTAGAGTCATTATTAAGTATTCATATTGATATGATACTGATTTCCTTCTTTCTTAATTAATTGTGTACATTAAAGTATGCTTATCTACCATGGTTAGGCCAGAGTAGGTGCAGTCACAACCTTTATGATATTGGGGTTATGAAAAGTTAGTATTAAAGTGCTAGGTTCACTAGACTTATAAGTACAAGAGCAAGTGTCTAGTAGAGTCTCGCAAATTGGTACGATGACGTCCGTATCTATTTTTTGGAGGCTATGAGACATTATTACGAATTATTTATTCTTTGACTCCTTATCGTTTGACTTGTTCACTCTTTGAATTCTAAACTTTTGTTTTATTATCTCAACAAATGGTGAGAATGAGATCAACTACTACTAATAAGGGTGTGCCTACACTCACTGCTAGGGCTCTAGTTAGGGGTCAAGGCTAGGATAGAGGTAGAGCATGAGGTGCAGTGCCAACTAGGGGTTGTGGCAAGGCAGTATCTCCTGAGTCAAAGGTTGAGTTTGAAGATGAGGCTTATAAACCTGAGGGTATGGGGCCAACTCAGGTTCCATAGGGTTTGTAGCTACCCTAGTGTTAATAAATACTATCATTTGGATCTTGAACATTTTAGAGGATATGACTCTGACAATAGCTCTGCCTGTCACTCGTTATGGATAACATACTAGATATGGGGTTCAACCTCTAGAGCGAGTAGCAATTTATAGTTTTTAGGATCCTAGGGTACATCTTGTTATTGTTATGGCTCTACGTACTTATATTTTGCCAATTAGAAATGTTTATCCATCGGTTATGGCTAGGCCAGTGATAAAACTTGAGGAGAAGAAGATGTTCAACGGATTTGTGAGATTGGGTCCTCATAAGTTCAGTGCTGCACTTAGAGATGATGCATATGAGTTTTTAGTCAGTTGCTAGGAGAGGTTGCATACTCTTAGATTTGTTAATGCTTATGGTGTGGATTACAATACCTTTTATATAGTAGGGGCAACTAAGAAGTGGTAGGTATTGTATCTTTGTTGTAGACTAGCGGGTTTTCTTTCTATGACATGGACATTCTTCTTTGAGGCTTTTCTTGGGATGTATGTCCCTCTCAAGTTGATGGAGCATTTGCGAGATGAGTTGGAAGGATTAAAGCAAGGTACCATGATGGTTACTGAGTACGATATGAGGTTTCATGCCCTTTATAAGTATGCCTTAATGAGTATTTCATTAGAGAAGAAGCGAATTAGGAAGTTTGTGAAGGAATTGACTACTTTAATTCAATTAGCTATAACACAATTAATGATTAAAATGAGTACCTTTGAGTAAATAGTGTATCATAATAAGAGTATTAAGGGAATTCATCCCGATGCCTACAAAGGTAGTTGAAAGAGAGCTTGTAGTCATGGTGGTTCTAGTGGTTCATCATTATGGGACAGAGACTTCCCAGGTAGTGGTCAGCATTATCAGCATAGAAGACCAATTCAGGTAGCATTGTAGATTTGTGATTGTGGTTATTTTGGGTCGAGTGCTCCGAGTGGTTAGAGTTTAGGCTAGACATCAAAGGGTTCTCATTATGGGTTTTCAGGTTGCAATGGGAGATCTAGTTTATTTGGTCTATCCTATTATCTTACTATAATTAGTGGATGCTTTGACTATGGGGAGTTTGGTCATTACACTCTAGAGTTCCCCAAGTGTGGGCAGGTTCATCCATAAAAGATTTCTCAGATGTAGACTTATCAAGCATCAGCACCACAGGCTAGAGGAGGTGCACAGAGAAGGAGAGGTAGATCTCAGGGTGCTCGGGAAGGATCCTAGGAAACTTGTGGTGGTGGTGGTGGAATTAATCTTATGGAGGTAAATGTGGTCATTGTTATACATTCGTAGGTAGGCCCAAGGCAGAGGCCTCCGGTGTTGTTATTACAGGTATCATCCCAGATTGCCATCATCTTGCTTCAGTAATATTTTACCATGGTTCTACTTATTCATTTATATCTGTATATTTTTCTTTGGGTATTGATATGGTGTGTGAGTCCCTAATTGTACCCATTCATGTTGCTATTCCGTTAGGTAATTCTTTAGAAGTTGATTGGGTGCACCAATCTTGTGTTATGAATTTTTTGGGGTATGATACTTGAGCGGATTTGATTATTCGAGATATGGTAGATTTTGATGTTATTTTATGTATGGATTGGCTCTCTCCATTCTATGCTATTATTGATTGTCATGCAAAGATGGTTACTTTTACTATGCCAGGTGTACCGAGGCTGGAGTGGAAGGGTACTAAGGATTTGTATATTAAGAGTGTTATTTTCTTTCTTTAGGCTCAACAAATAGTGGAGAAAGAGTGTCTTTCTTATTTGGCGTATGGGCATGATACTAGTGCTGACACGCCTTCTTTGGAGTCAGTGAGGGTAGTGAGAGAGTTTGTGGATGTGTTTCCTATGGATTTTCCAGGTGTTCCTCTGGATAGACACATCGATTTTTCTATTGACTTAGAGTTAGGAACTAAGCCCATATTCATTCCTCTTTATAGGATGGGTCCGGTAGAGTTGAAGGATCAACTTCAGGACTTGTTGAGTAAAGGATTCATTAGGCCTAGTGTTTCACCTTGGAGTGCTCTGGTACTGTTCGTGAAGAAGAAGAAGGGTCTATGTGTATGTGTATTAATATTTGATAGTTGAACAAGGTGACTATCAAGAACAAGTATACTCTTCCGCGGTTTGATGATTTGTTTGATCAGTTTCAGGGTGCTTTGATATTTTTGAAGATTGACTTGAGGTCGGGTTACCATTAATTGAGGATTAGGGCTTTGGATATCTGTAAGATGACTTTCAAGACCCGTTATAATTATTAGGAGTTCTTAGTGATGTCATTTGGGTTGACTAAAGCCCCAATAGAATTTATGGAATTAATGAATGTGGTGTTTTGGCATTATCTTAATTCCTTTGTGATTGTTTTCATCGATGATATCTTGGTGTATTCCAAATGTGAGGCAGATCATGTAAAGCATTTTAGGATTGTGCTCCAGAGGTTGAGGGATGATAAGTTGTATGCTAAGTTCTCAAAGTGTGAGTTTTGTCTTAATTATGTGGTATTCTTGGGACATGTTGTGTCCAACAATGGTATTATAGTCGATCAGACCGAGGTTGAGGCACTGTCACGACCCAAATTATGAGATTATGCGAGCACCTACTCGATTCTAAATCGATGGAAGAACCCCTTACCACCCATCCATTTTAAGCGGAAATTAATGAAGAAAACATTCACTATAATAATCAATTCAATTTAAAACTCAAAGATCATATTTAACATGTTCAACCATACAATCTTTATTGACAAAATAATACAACCTTTCACAAGACCTAGTCAAGACATGTACAAGAACTTCTAATACAAAGTAATGACAAGGAAATGAAAGATACAACTTCCGCTTGAGGAATGTGATATTCACAAGCTACTGATGAGTACTCATCGCTGCAACCAAGAAACTTCAATAATCTGTGCACACCTACACCTAAAAATAGTGTAGCAAGAGTAGTATCAGTATACCACACATACAGGTAGGCATCATCGGTTTACTAAGATTAGTTCATGCAACACATACATATAAATCAATGAAATTAGCAGATAATCCCATGCAATAACTTCACATTATAGCTTCATACCACCTATTCTTTATTTCATTCTATTCCTCAAAAAGTTAAAAAGATTGAAATTATCTTTCTTATGTTGAATCAACCCCTAGAAATTAATCCTAGACCTTCTGTTAACCTCCAAAAATATATCAACAGTCATAACACTGTTACTAGAACCTAGTACAATCCTGATTTTACACACACCCATTACCATTTACTCAATAGTTTAACCACCACTAAATATTATTTTTGAGAAGCTATTATCTCCCATAGAGACCTCCCCAACATCCCAAATCAACCTAGAAATTAAGGGTACATCAAGACAGACACTTAACCTCAAATCAAGTAACACAAAAATCAATGTAGTCTACAACAGCCAAGTAAATAATCCAAGTCTAGAGATATCAATTATCAATCAATAAAGGACATATAAGACAACAAAATTAACATGATAAGTTATCACAAACCCTGTAAATATAATGTAGTCACATCACTAAATATGAAACCGTGCCCATACTAATTTTACAAGTTTATATCCTTTGTATTTCATCTATCTCACTTTGTACAATACCTGAATTCACAACTGTCACTCATTAGTACACACATGCTAAAGGGTCTTAATTTGCCCAAATAGTCATGACCTTCCGAGGATAGCCTAGGGTCCATAAATGATACCAGCATGGTGCCTACTCTATAACATAATCATTTGTTCGTAAGCTCACATTGCACTCGAGCCACTTATCATCAGAATAGTATGTATATTCTCATTCCTCATCAACATATCTCTGTATGTTCTCATTTTAGCTATCTCTTAGTATAATATAAACAAGTACACAATAAATATAATATGTGCATATTATCCTCACAAGTCCTTTAAAGACATGCTTTAGCAGCTTATCAACTTATTCATGCAAGCAATTGTCTGAAGATCGATCAACATGCTTTATCAATTTATAATACACACACATAACTAATTAAAGTCTAACTCAACATAAACACATTCTAATTCCATTTCCATTATCAAAAATATTATGATACCCAGGCCATTAAATTCAGTTTACATACAAAACCCCATCATATATATTACCGTCATATTCCTGAGCATTACATTATTAGCCATTTACCAAATAGTTTGTTGACATTCCATTCAATCACAACCCTAAGTTTTTTAATCTCTACCACCAACTATATCTTGGCATTTAGTCATGTCTCCTCTAATCAGTATCCTTCTAGGACATGTATATTGTAACTTCTGGACACCACTTAACACTTTTTGTGAAGATACACGAACATAATCACCACAAGGTAAACTCACTATCAATAACACACACAATTTGGTTTATCAATCCCACCATTCCTTTTGACCCATAATATTAATAATCTGGGCCTATAGTTGATATTATACATAATCGTTCCATCTCTTTACATTAGCCTTGTTTATATTATGATCACATATTTAATAGGTACATTCAAATTATTACGCACGCAATAATTTTTCATTATTCTAGGCGATGTCCATCCAAATACCATGCCCAAAGGCCTAATCATACTTTCTTTCAGTAATTCTATAATGTATATACATTTCACTAACTGAAGTCTAATCTCAAGTAAATCATAAGCTATCTTGAGGCTAAGTTGCTGCCATAGAATCCATGCAGCTTCACTCTTTGCTCTTGATCCAGAGCTTTTGATGGAGAATCATCAAGGATGACGATAGAAATATGTTCTTTTGAGAGATTTTTCTCTCTGTTCTTGGTGTCTAACTTGTAAATAATCCAAAGGACATTTTTAAGAGAGAACCCTCTTTTGAATAAGATCTGAACTCTGAAATAAACTAAAACTTGGAATTTTGGTTTGCATACTTTGCTCAACGATCAAATTCTAACTGCAGCAAGCTCGCTATAGCGGCTAGTTTACTATTATGGCAGACTCATCTGGTCGAGCCCACTTCTTTTTTGAATCTATTTTATTCAATATTCGATTAACAATTAAATTATTATCCTGAACAAGATTAATATCAATAACATTTTAAATTCTTACGTCTTTATTGTAGAAAAAATCAATATTGATGGAATATGTCACGACTCAATTTCTCGGTCATGATGGCACCTATAACCTCCCAGTAGGCAAACCAGTCCCCGTAACCCAGAACGGTTAGTAATAGGCTACTATGTAACAAGCAGGCGGAAGAAAACATAATATAAATAGAAGCAAGGGATATACGATAAAGAAAGAGGACAACAAGAATATAGAAAAGCTAAAACCATTCCAAAACCTTGGTCTAAAAGCTAAGATTTGGTCGCCCAGAGCTCACTCTCAGTCTGGGATGGTCCAAAATTTAGCCTCGCACGAGTCTCCATGACCTAACGGTAATAGCCCATACAAGGATCTGCACCAGAAGATGCAGAGTGTAGTATGAGCACCAATTGCTAAGCAACGGGTACCTAGTAGGTATCATAGGTCGACTGGGCACATATAAGATAGAAGAGCTGTAATAAGCAGAAGAGAAACAAGCACTCATAGAAAATAACGATAAAGTACACAGAAGCTAGCATCGAAGGATACAAGTAGAATGAACATGCATGGCTAGATACTCGAATATATATCACACACACAGGTGAAAGAGAGAAATAACGCACATGGAATCCTTGCAAGAATAATATATATAGACAATGTTTTAGAAATAGGCGGTATACTAGTAACCTCAAGTGAAAAAAGGGAAGAAGAGAAGCAAATAATCTAATCATGCTTGAAACCAAATTCTACTACTAAAACATGCCAATAATCAATGTAGAACATGAAGTCAACCCGAATACAACCATGATCAGTGGTAGAGTGCGATAGGGTAAGAATAAGTCTACTTACAGTTCCAATGGGCGCCCATACATCTGAGGAACACAAACAAGTGAAGAAAAACCCTCTGGAGTCCCATACTACAAGAGCGTACACTCAGAATACAACAAACAAGGGTGGAATCTCAGTAAAAGAATGGTTGATATGATGCAATAGTGAAAACCAGGTGGAACAGTAACCCTCTATGTACCTCCTATGGCGCGTATGGGCACAACAGGTAGGATCAATGGAAGGACATGGACCGTATACCTCAATTACACCATATACCCCTCCTCTGGCACATTCAGCATGTAGCCCCTGGTCCGGATTGGCAAGCTCCATGGAGGTCCCCGACCACATACTAACTCTCATAACCTCAAAGTAATAGTTCAGAGTGAATCTGGATCCAAAGTAGTAACCCAGTATCGAATATGCATGCTCAGAACATATCCGAGTATAAATAGGTGAAATAAGTTTCAAAAGCCCCTACATGCATGCTCGGACATAACAGGGTCTAAAACAGTAGTAAAAAAAGGCTGATGCACAGCCTAATCGAGTCTACTACCACCTCAAAACAACAGTAAAACATGTCTAGCACTCCGGCCCCACCGAGTCTACTAGTAGTCTGAAAACAGTAATAAAATTAACCTATTAACTTTCTTACCCCAAGAAAATCCATAAAAATTATTTCCAAAACCCTTTATAACCATTTTTACCAAAAACGGGCCCTCGAGGCCGTGCAAGGTTTAGAAAACCACCAATCGTAGGGATGAAGCCAAAAGAGGAGTAAAACATGTGAAAAATCTGTTGATATGCATGAAAATGATGTGCTCAAACACAAATAGTAGCCCAATGGCTCACAATTAACGTATCAGCCCTGCACATACTCCAATCGCTCTACAACATAGATAACCAGCCTAAGATCACAATATTAATGTTTGGGACTCATAGACATTCCCAAATAACCCACCATCTATGGTCCAGAGTAAAGTATAAGGCCACGCAGGACCACAAGGGTGATAATATCGTCTACCACGAGTACTATATTAATCGGAGAAAGCAAAATAAGTTGGACATGAAAAAGTGGACAAGGTTTGTGGTACCAAATAATAAACCCCACCCAAGGATGCTAATTAATACAATTATATCCTATATATGCAAAGTCTAAGAGATTTAGATCGTAACCTACTTCACGTCCGACGACAAGCTATTGGAATAATAATGTCCAAGCCCGAACTGCTCCCAGAAGCTCCGAATAGTAATCAAACTATAAAGAACACAAACTAAATATAAAAATGAGACTAACGATACACATATTATTTCTGGCTAAAACCCAAAGCCAGAAATGAAAGATCTTACAATGATCACCACACTCCCGTAAGTGCATGCTCAGAGTATTGAAGGAAATGACCAACAATATGTCTTAGAATAGCCTACCAATATCAAGAACAATCTAGGAATCAAAGAGGCAAATTTAACGGAATAAACAAGGGACTCACTGATTTGGAGATACGGAAATGATCACGGGACTAATAAACTTCACCCAGATGCAAAGAATCAAAACTATACAGAGAATTATAAAGCTTGAACTTATAACAATGGAAGTTTTTGGTTTTTGGGTGAAGAAAATAAAGGGAGAAGCTTATATACTTCTTAGGGGTCCTTCATTGCGATCGCAAAGGGATTCCACGCAGTCGCGAGGACCATGCTAGATAGACCATTGCAATCGCGAGGACTAGCCACGCGGTCGTGAAGAACAAGAAGGGAAGGATGTCATTACAGTCGCGAGGATGGATCACGCGATCGCATAGAGCAAGGAAGTAGGGATAATATCACGGTCGTGAAGAGCACTTCACGATCGCGATTAAAAAAGGTACCAGGTCCATAAGACATTCATTGCGGTCGCGTGAAATGTTCTTCGCGATCACGATTAAGTCCTGAGGCATGGACTTGCAACTTCCAACAGTAGAAACCAAGACTAAAAAAGTCTCCGAGTGGGCCCACAGGGCTCATCCAGGACTCTGCACATGGAAATGATTTATGCTAACATACCACATACAAGATTTGGACTCAAAAAAACTTAAAGAAAATCCAACGAAGGCCGGTTTCAAGAAAAGTGGGTCCAACGCCCAAAACCATCCTTAAGACAAAATGGAACTCAACACCCAAAAATGAGTCTGGAAGCCTCGGGGCCTAAATTAAAGGTCCCTCTAGCCCAAAGTCAACATTCTGGAACTGACAGTGCTGGCAGAATTTTCATCCGAGACCATTTCTCCAAATATTGACCAAAGTCAAACTTTTATGTTCAACTGGATAGAAAAAAAAACCAAAACAAATCTAAACCAAAAGCTCCCAGACCTCGACCAAGGGTCCACCTTGACAAAAATCCATGCTCTGCAGCCAATCGAATTGTACGAATTTGATCTTGAGCGTGTTTACCAAGAATGTTGACAAAAGTTAATGATTTCCTAAGTTTAAGCTCTAAACAAGAAAACGACCATAACTACCAAATGAACGGCCAGGGCACCAAACCATCGGTCCCGGCAAGCCATAAATGACTTGGAGCCACTATAGGAAAGCTCTAACAGTACAAATAAAGCATAAATATGAAGATGACTAAAAGGGTCATTACATCATCCACTACTAAAAAGGACTTTCGTCATCGAAAGTCAACAAAAAGGGAGTACTTGAAGGCTTAAACAGATGTTGATACTGAGCCCCTATCTTTCTCGGTCTCCCCGGTAGCCTCGTTAATTGGATGGTGTCTCCACTGATCTTTCATAACAAGAATATCCCTAGATCTTAACCTCCTCACATCTCTGGCCAAGATAGTAATCGGCTTCTCAACAAAAGCCATACTCATATCCAATCGAACCGTGTCCCACTGCAGCACATGAGAATCATCTACAACAACCATCTCAACATCGACAAATGAAATATAGGATGCATGGCTGAAAAAGTTAGAGGCTAACATACCAAGCTATCATGACCTGATTTCTCTATCATGATGGAACTTACAACCCTCTAGTAGGCGAACCAGTCCCCATAGCCCAAAACAGTTAGTAATAGGCTACTATCTAACAAGAAGGTGGACGAAAACATAATATAAGCAGAAGCAAGGTATATACGATAAAGAAAAGGGACAACAGGAATATAGAGAAACTAAAACCATCCCTAAACCTGGTATCATAGTATAAGAGCTGAAACTACATCAAAAGATTATAAGGATCAAAAAACAATATATAAAAATGTCTCCAAGTAGTAAGAGAGTACACAATACAAAACATAAACTAAAAGCTAAGCTCTGATCGCTAAGAGCTCACCCTCAGTCTAGGATGGTCAAAAAATCAGCCTCGCACGAGTCTCCACGACCTAACGGTGATGACCCACACTAGGATCTGCACCAGAAGATGCAGAGTATAGTAAAGAACCAATTGCTAAGCAACGGGTACCCAGTAGGTATCATAGGCTAACTAGGCACATATAAGATATAAGAGCGGTAATAAGTACAAGAGTAACAAGAAGTCACATAAAACAATGATAAAGTACATAAAAGCTAGCACAGAAGGATACAAGCAAAAATAACTTACATGGCTAGCTACTCGAATATATATCACAGACACAGGTGAAAGAGAGAAATAACGCACCTAGGATCCTCGCAAAAACAATATATATAGAGAAAGTTTTAGAAATAGGAGGTATACAAGTAACCTCAAGTGAAAGAAGGAAAGGAGAGAAACAAATAATATAATCATACTTGAAACCCAATTCTACTACTAAAATATGCCAATAATCATAGTAGAACATGAAGTGAACCCAAATACAACTATGATCAGTGCCAGAGATACGATAGGGTAAGAATAAGTCTACCTACAGTCCCCACGGGCTTCCATACATCCGAGGAACACAAACTAGTCAAGACGAACCCTCTCGTATACCATACTACCGGAGTGTATACTAAGCAAACAGCAAAAAAGGGTGAAACCTCACACAAATGGATGTTATGATGCAATAGTGATAACCACATGGAACAGTAACCCCGTATGTACCTCCTCCGGTGCCTATGGGCCCAATATGTAGGTTCCCTGGAAGAAAACGGCCCGTATACCTCAACTACACCGTATACCCCTCCTCTAGCACACTCACCACGTTGCCTCTGGTCCGGATTGGCAAGGTCCATGGAGGTCCCCAACCACTTACTAACTCTCATAACCTCAAAGTAACAGTCCAGAGTGAATCCAGATCCAAAGTAGTAACCCAGTCTTAAAAATGCATGCTTGGAGCCTATCTAGGTCTAAATCAGTGAAATAAGTCTCAAAAGCCCCTACAGGGGTGCCCGGACGTAACCGGGTCTAAAACAGTAGTAAACCAAGTCTGATGCTTAGCATAAATGAGTCTAGTACCATCTCCAAACAATAGTAAAATAGGTCTAGCACTCCAGACTCGCCTGGTTTAGTAGTAGTCTGAAAACAGTAATAAAATCAACCTATTAACTTTCTTACCCCAAGAAGATCCATGAAAATCATTTCCAAAACCCTTTATAACCATTTTTACCGAAAAATGGCCCTCGAGGTCATGCAAGGTTTAGAAAACTGCCAATCATAGGCTCAAAGCCAAAACCATAGTAAATCATGTGAAAAATCCCTTGATATGCACGAAAATGACGTGCTCAAACACAAACACTATCCGAACTGCTCAAAACTAACCTATCGGCCCTACATAGACTCAAATCGCTCTACAGCACAGATAACCAGCCAAAGATCACAATATTGATGTTCGAAACTCATGGACATTCCCAAATAACCCACCATCTATGATCCAGAGTCAAGTATAAGACCATGCAGGACCACTAGGGTGATAATATTATCTAACACGAGTACTACACTTATTGAAAAAAACAAAATAAGTCAGACATGAAGAAACAGACAAGGTAATTGATACCAAACTAATAAACCCCACCCAAGGATGCTAATTAGTACAATTATATCCTATATATGTGAAGTCTAAGAGAGTTAGACCGTAATCTACCTGTCGTCCGATGACAAAATGATGGAACGATATTGTCCAGGCTCACACTGCTCTGAGAAGCTCAGAACAGTAATTAAACTATAAAGAACACAAACTACACATTAAAACAAGACTAATGATGTCCATATTTCTTATAGTAATAGCTGGGTAAAAATTCAGGTCACCGACGGGGTGGGCCCCATAACTCAAAGCCATAAATGAAAGAGCTTAGTATGATCACCATACTCCCGTGAGTGCATGCTCAGAATATTGAAGTAAATAACCAAGAATATGACTTAGAACAACATACCTATGACAAGAACAATCTAGGAATCAAATAGGAAAATTTAATGTAATAAACAAGGGACTCACTGATTTGGAGATACGGAAATGATCACGGGACCAATAAACTTCAACCAGATACCACGAATCGAAGCTATGCAGAGAATTATAAACCTTGAGCTTATAACAATGGAGGTTTTTTGTTTTTGGGTGAAGAAAATGAAAGGAGAAGCTTATATACTGCCCAGGGGTCCTTCATCGCGATAGCGAAGGGACCCCATGCGGTCACGAGGACCATGCTGGCTAGACCATTGCGATCGTGAGGACTAGCAATGCAGTCATGAAGAACAAGAAGGGAAGGGGTTTATTGCAATCGTGAGGATGGATCACGCGATTACGTAGAGCAAGGAGGTAGGGACAACATCGCGATCATGAAGAAAAAAGGTACCAGGTCCATAGGACATTCATCGCAGTCGCATGAAATGGTCCTTGCGATCGTGATTAAGGCCTGAGGCTTGTACCTACAATTGCCAACAATATAAACCAAGAGGGAAAAAGTCTCTGAGTGGGCCCACAGGGTTCATCCAGGATCTTGTGCATGCAAATGAACTATGCTACCATACCAGAACAACATTTCAGACTCAACAGAACTGACAAAAAACCCAAAGGAGGAGGGTTTCATGAAAAGTGGGCCCAATGCCCAAAAACCAACTGTAAGCTAAAATAGAACTCAAAACCCAAAAATGAGTTTGGAAGCCTTGGGGCCTGAACCAAAGGCCCCTGTAGACTAAAGTCGACATTCTAGAACTGACAGCGCTGACAGAATTTCCATTCGAGGTCGTCTTCTCCAAATGTTGACCAAAGTCAAATTTTCAAGTTCAACTAGCTAGAAAACACCAAAACAAAAACAAAACTAAACAAAAAGCTCCCAGATTCCGACCAAGGGTCAACCTAGACCAAAATCCATTCTTTAGAGCTAACGAAACTGTCAAAATTTGATTCCAAGAGTGTTTACCAAAAATGTTGACCGAAGTCAATAATTTCCTAAGTTTAAGCTCTAAAATAGGGAAACGAACATAACAACCAAATGAATGGCCAGGGCACCAAACCACCAGTCCCAGCAAGCCATAAATGACTTGTGGACACTATATGAAATCTCTAATAGTACAAAGATAGCGTAAATGCAAAGATGACCGAAAGGGTCATTACAAAATGAGTCATTATATCAAATACTTATTAAATAACAGTTCATCCTCTAATGAACACGAGTGACACGGGAATAAGAGTTCCCTTTGCGCCAAGGTTAAAATATAAAGAAGTTCACCTCTAAAGTTGCTTTATTATATATTTGCCTGACTCATTTCCCATCTTACCGGATCTATAAGAACTCACACTCGATCTTTTACACTGGGATTCTTTCACATAATATGGCACAAAATTTATGTACTATGCGCAAATTGAATTTATTATCATGAGTTCCTAGCTTAGGGAAGAATTTAATTACACAGATTTTTTTCAAAAAATTATGATACTCGGAAGAATAGGATTAAGCATCAAAGTATGTGATGCCTATGAAATTATAACATGGAATAATTGTGGGCCACTATAGCAATGATAGTCTCGCTATAGCGAGTTTGCTACAGTGTGAAATCGGCTGCTGCAGCAAAAATGCCTGACAGTTCAAAAGGAAAAATAAAATTTCATTTCCTCACTTTACACAAATATAAATTCTCTTGCTCTCAAAATCCTCTCTACAACTTCCCCTCCTACATTAATTTCCTAAGGTAAATCTCTTTTTTATTGCATTACTTTGTTTCTTATCCCTTCGAAATCACCTTGTTAATGCTTATTTATCTTGGAGTGATACGAAATTAGGGTGTAGGGGTAAGGGTTTTATTTTCCCTTGTATGAGAGTAAATCTAAAGCATGCTAGTTTATTCCATGTTGTTAAGTCTCTTGTTTTATTCTCTCCGTAAGATCTACGGAGTTCACAGAGATTTTAACTGAAATTTAGGATGGGGTAACTAGAAAAATGTTTTGAATATTCTTGAGTGCTTGGGGATGATTTAGGTGCTTAAAACAACATAAAATTGAGTATAGGAGTCATGCATGGTGACTTAATGCCCGATGAATGCTAAAACTTTAATAAAATAGTGTGAAAATTAAAAATTGCCATTATTAGGGTTAGGGTTTTGCTGGGGAAGATGAATATGCTATAATAGATGCCTTCTCACTAGCATGGGCTTGAAATAGCCAGTACAACCCTGCCACAATGGTTCAGTCTTCCCTTGAAAATTGTTCTCACTCTAGCGACCTCCTTGCAACAAAAAAGCCTCCGCTTGAGCAAAGGTCTTGAGGCAGAATCATTGTTTTGGAGGGACTACAATTCTTGAACTGATTTTCTAGGGCTCTATACCTTTTATACTTAACCTGTTATCATATGATCATTGAAAACATTATCTAATGCAACTTCTTTTTCTTTTTATTGGTACTATTTTAATCATGGCTAGAAGTAGCAATGCCCCCTACAAAAACTTTGTAAGTACTCAATGTAGATGATGATATATGTGTTAGTGTTATTTTAATGAATGACAATTTACATGTGCAGGAAGACAATGAACAAAAACTCAAGGATTGCTGACTTATAAATTGAGTTGACTGAATCAATTATCACAAGCCTTGGAATAAATAAGTCATAAAAGGAAAGCAAAAAGAGTTGAAGGCTCATAAAAGAATGAAGTGCCGAGAAAGGAATGACTTATCAATAAGCCTTTCCTAGAAAGGATAAAATCTAGCTGCATTAATGAGTCACGATTGTTTGCCCCTAAGAAAGGAATAAATCCTTATCAGAAAAGATTGAATCAAGTAGCATCAATAAGTCAAAGATTGTCTGTCTCCCAAAAAGAATGAAATCCTTATCAAAAAGGATTTAATCAAGTAGCATCAAACAAGTTGAAGATTGCAAAATCAAAAGATGATGTTGATTTAAAGGGACTGAAATCAATCCACACTTATCCTTTGAAATGGTATCTTTCATATCCTTTTTCAAGGATCAAATCTCTTGGGTTGCCTTCTTCACTACAGATCTTCTCCAACCGCTAACTCATTTCCTAAAAAGCCTTTAAAGTTTGAAGAAGAAAATATATAAACCATTTCTACCATCTCAAGTTCTTTGCTCTACTATTAGTAAATATTGTTTTACCTTGTGTTTTATCGTGTACTGGAAAAGAGAGGAGAAAAAATATATAGTTGGTGAGGCATTGTATCAAAAGAGAAAAAGAAAGAAAAAATATTGAGTGTAGACATAGGAACTATACTCTCAAGCTTGTACCAAAATCAAATCACTAAAGAACTAGTAGAGAATAATTTTGCAACCCAAGGGGACTTGAGTAAGATCCATTTTAGATCCCAACTAGTATAAAACATCAGGTGTCAATTACTTTTACTACACTTACTATTATGTTCTTTTAATAATTGTTCTTATCTGCTATGTAGTCGACTGTATCTCATAGATAGGAAACTAAGAAAAATGCAAAATAGCAATTCACCCCCTTCTTACACTTTCAATATGGACCATAAAGTCAAGGGCTTCATAGATGGATTTGTTATGACAAATGCGGAGGAAAAGGCACCGGGATTCCTTGCTCAATTATGGGAGATAGACTGGATGCCACTGGTAGAGCAGCCATGTAGTAGCAACGATAACTCGGTGAGAGAGTCTTATTCTATGACCCCCACCATTGACTGGACAAGCTTATGCCCAATAATTTTTATTAGGGTTGGGGTAGTGGAATTTAATGAAGCTTTGGGGCTGCCAAATTCCTCGGAGAATGAGTTCAAGGCAAAAGAAATGACGATGGGTAGTTGTTGGTGAATACTCTAGTACTAGAGGACAAGAGGGATTAAAATCACTTGGATCAATAGCTTTTCAGGGATTAAGAGCACCCATTTAACTTCCGATGCTCGGAGGAGGATGAACTTGGTTTCTAAAAGGGTTTGCCCTTTAGGAAACATTAGTGATGTGACCTACCATCAGGTCTTGGTGGTATCTTTCATACTGCACAGGGTGCCACTGAATGCAGGGGAAAAATTATAGAGGATTGGAGGTACTTTATTGCAAAAGTATGAGAGATCTACCATTCCCCTCTATGACTACTTTACTATATAAGAACCCAAATGTGCCCATTGAGAAGGAAGATCGTATAATTGAGTTCAACGTGGCCTTGAACCCACTGAGTGTGAAGAGCGCACAAGGGTGGAAAAAGAAAAGAAAGGTCAGCCTAGAGAGAGAGGGAAGCGATGTTCAGGGTTATGATGGAGCTTGGGATGGCCCTTCACAACCTATGGGTCCTTTTGAGCGCATAAAGGTGGACCTTGGCCGTTATGAAAGACCTTTAGAGGGGTTTGCCAGTGTCTCTCTAGGAGCCCATGTCATTGAGTGTTGCTTCTTATACTACAAATACTCTACAAGGCACCTTTGAGTACCTGTCCAAATCTCATGTTGATCTTTAGTAAAACTTTGATAACGGAAATCAAACAAACAAAGGAAAGAATAAATAGATATATGTGGATTAATGACTGGAAATATAAATCATGGGCAACAAGGGGCTAGAACCCTTACCTCCCAATAGATTCCACTATCTACAGATTAAAACAACTTAATTAACCAAATAAACTAAGGAATTCCACAAATAGGAGACCTTTGATTAATGCAAGAGAAGTCTTCCAACAATTAAGAGAGTTCACCTAATTACTTACTCATTTCTTAAGGAAATTTCACTAAGTACTACAATATCTAGCACCTATAAATTTAGAGTATCAATCGTCAATGTCAAAAAATAGTCTTCAAAATGAAGAAAAACTACCACTTATACATGGAAATAAAGAAGAAATTAGTCATTACAATTTTTCCCTTAATGAAGTAAGGGCCTTGTTTAATTGCCTTCTTTTGCAAATTCATGAATTCCTTACTCCACTTCACTCCACTGGACCACCCACACATAGCATGCTTTCTTTTGGTGTTCCTCAAGCATCTCCAAAGCTTCCTTCTTCATGAACATGGCTTGTAGATCTTGGAACTCTTTAGCTTGACTTTGTGTGAAAGGTCTTGAAGGATAAGTGTCATCTAATCTAGTATCATTCATGCCATCCAAGCTAGTATCATCCTCTCCTTCATGAAAAGGATTCATCCTCGAATCCAAAGGTTCCCCTTCAACACAAGAAGAAAGATCACTAACATTTAAAATATTATGAACATTATACTCACTTGGTAAGTCAATCATGTAGGCATTTTCCTTGATCCACTTGAGCACATTGAAGGGTCCATCTCCCCTCGGGCTTATATTCCTTTTTCAAACTTATGGGAACCTTTCCTTTTAGAAATGAACCCACACCCAATCTTCTGGATTAAAGATCACTTCCTTTCTCCCACAATTCTTTTGATTATTCAACTTTGAATTGTTCCTTTCATTGGACTCTTTTACCTTAGAATGAGTGCTCATCATCTCCTTTGCCTTTTACTTATCATATAGGCTCACAAAAACATGGCTAAACAATGGAATCGTGGTTAATAGAAACAAAGGCTTAAAGTCGTAACAAGCTTCAAATCGGGACATTCCAATAGATGAATGGAAACACCGGTTATATGCAAATTTAATTGAGGGTAAACGGTCTTCTCAAGTGGTTGGGGTTCCCCTAATCATACACTTAAGCATTCTTCCAAGAGTCCGGTTGACTACTTCAGTTTATCCATCCATTTGGGGATGCCAAAAAGTAGAGACCATAAGTTTGGTACCAAGTGTACCCCATAGACTCTTCAAAACGTGATTAAGAAATTAGGAATCCCTATCACTAACAATGGTTGAGGGACTCCATGCAATTTAAGGACATTGATGACTAACAAGGATGCTACATGGGATGCATCACTATATTTATGGAATTGAGTGAAATGAGTCATTTTAGAAAATATATCCACTACCACAAATATACTATCATGCCCTCTTTTAGTCCTAGGAAGTCCTAATACAAAATCCATAGAAAATTCCATCCATGGACCACTAAGAGTAGGAAGAGGAGTATACATACCTTGAGGCCAAGTCGTGGATTTGGCTTGCTTGCATTTGAGATATTGTCCACAAATCTGCACCATATCATGCTACATCTTTGGCCAGTAGAATTGCTCGACAAGGGTGTCAAGTGTTTTGGTTACTCCAAAGTGCCCTATCAAACCATCACTGTGAGCCTCTTTAATGAACAACTCTCTCCATGAACTCATGGGAACCCATCAACTCATTGAAACCTATCAACTCACTTCCCTTGACCAAGATTATCAAAAGTTTCTTTGAAATTGGAATCCATAGAATATAACTCCTTAAGCTTTCAAATCCTATCATTCTAGATGATAAGGGGTTGACCAATACAAAACTTCTTGATAGAGCATCCGCTACTACATTTTCTTTACCTTGCTTGTAGTTGATCACATATAGAAAAGTCTCAATGAATTCAACCTATTTTGCATGTCACTTGTCCAACTTGGATTTCCCCATAAAATGCTTCAAGGACTCATGATCGGTCCTTATCAAGAACTCTTTGTGCCACAAGTAGTATTGCTAATGAGCCAATACCCTCACAAGTGCATACAATTCCTTGTCGTAAGTTGAGTAGCTAAGAGTAGCTCCCTTTAGTTTTTAACTAAAGTATGCCAATGGTTTTCCTACTTGCATCAATACACCATCTATACCAACACTAGAAGCATCACACTTTATCTCAAAAGCTTTATCAATATTAGGTAGTTGGAGTAATGGTGAGGAACTCAACATAGATTTCAAGGCTTGAAAGGGATTCTCTTGATCTTCCCCCTCTTGATCTTCCTCCCCACACAAAAGGTACATCTTTATTGATCAATTCGGTCAAAGGAGAAGCAATTGAACTAAAGCCCTTCACAAATTGCCAGTAAAAACTTGCCTACCGATTAAAACTTCTTACCTTCGTTGCATTGGATGGGGTTGGCCAAGTCTTGATTGACTCCACCTTTTCGTCATCAACCTCTATACCATTTGTACTAACCACAAAACCTAAGAACCTCACCTTTTCAACCAAAAAAGAACATTTATTGAGATTAGCAAATAACCTTTGTTGCAGCAAAATATCAAACACTTGTTTCAAATGGGATACATTCTATTCAATTGTATTGACATACACAAGTATGTCATCAAAATACACAACCACAAATGTGTTGATAAAATATTTTAGAACATTATTTATCAACCTCATGAAAGTTCTTGGGGCATTAGTCAAACCAAATGGGATCACAAGCCATTCATACAACCCAAACTTTGTTTTGAAAGCCGTCTTCCATTCATCACTCGGTTTCATGCAAATTTGGTGGTACCCACTTTGAATATCAACCTTTGAGAACACACTTGCTCCACATATCTCATCTAAAATGTCATTAAGTCTTGGAATTGGATGCCTATACTTGATCGTAATATTATACACAGCTCTACAATCAATGCACATTCTCCAAGTGCCATCATTTTTAGGAACAAGGATCACCGGTATAGCACACAGACTTAGGCTTTCTTTGATCAATCCCTTTTCAAGGAGTTCTTCCACTTGCCTTTGTAGCTCCTTGGTATCTTCCAAATTACACCTATAGGATGACTGGTTTGGAATTTATGACCTTGACAAAAAATTAATTTGGTGCTCAATTCCCCTCAAGGATGGTAGTCCCTCAGGCATTTCCTCCAGAAATAACTCATCATAGTCCTGCAAAAAAAGAAGAAATTATACTAGGCAAAAGGCTAGTATCTTGGTTAGCATACAATAAAAAGGTTGGGGTTGACAAGGCACACTACAAAGTGTTCCTTATCAACACTCTTTAAACACTTGTTTTGCTTGGCTATCATACACATGTTCTTCTTCTTTCTATCCAGGTCACTTCCCTTTTTTGGAACAATGGTGGAACTTTCACCTTCACTCTTCGCTTCTTCCACCCTTATCCTCTCCCGAAGCTTCTTCATAGCCCGATAGTCCTTATTAACTTGGTATGGAGTGAGAGGTTCAACTATATACTTCTTACCTTCAATCACAAAAGTATATTTATTGGTCTTTCTGTAGTGCACAACATCTCAATAAAATTGCCACGGTCTTCCCAATAATACATGACAAGCCAACATGGGTACTACATCATAAATCAACTCCTCATTGTACTTGCCCACACTAAAGTGGATATTTGCTTGTTTGAGAACCTTCATATCTCCGCTCTCATTGAGACATTTTAGTTTGTAAGGGTTGGAATATTTTTTTGTTTGAATTTGCATGCACTCCACAAAAGAACTACTGACTACCTTGGTGCAACTCCCACTATCAATAATCAAAGAACACACATTATCTTGGATTTTGCACCTAGCATGAAATATATTCTCCCTTTGATCAAGTTCTTCTTTGGAAAGGTCTCACATAATTCTTCTTACAACATATGAAAGATTGGTATTTACCTTCATATCATCATCATTATCAAGCAAAGGTTTCCCTTTCTCCACGGAATAAGAAAAATTTACCCTTTCATCAAACCTTTCTTCCTCATCCCCTGAAGTAAATTTCTCCCTCTCACTTCTATCTCCCTCTCCTTCACTCTTTTCATCTCCCTCATCTTCCTCATCGGTTTTATACCCATCTCGAAAAGAAACAAATGTCCTCCTATTAGGACATTAACTAGCAATATGTCCCCTTCCTTGACATTGAAATCATTGAATGGTAGATGGTCAAGGAAAGTTAGATTTTTCTAAGTTACCTCATTTTGATTTGTTATTTCCCTTGGCCTTGTGATCAAACTTGACTTGAGTATCATGACCACTTCCTTTAGATGGCTCTATAAGAGTTGGTGCTTTCCATATATCATTGCTTTTGTTCAATGAGGAAGTTGAAGAACTCTGGGCCTTATATGACTTCTCTTCTTTCAAATATGTTTCTACCTTTGAGGAATCATGGAAATTCTTTTCAAGAATCTCATAGTGTTTAAGCTTCAAAGGCTTCAAGATATCATACCTCACGTTTGCCATAAATTGTATCACCATGTATTACATGTGCTCCTCAAGCTTGGACTTCATCCTCAAGTTCTCAAATTCATCGTAGTACTCTTCAACACTTTTGGTACCTTTCTTAAGAATGTACACCTTCTTGAGAACTTCTTTGTAGTAGATCGGAGTAAAATATTTATACTCCATAGGACCAGTTAACTCTTGCCAAGTGAGAAACTCATAGATGTAATGACTTTCCTTTTCTCTCCTCTTGGATTCCCACCATGTGGAAATATATCCCTTAAATTGGGTGAGGGCAAACTTAGCCTTTAATGATTTTGAGATATTATTGGTGAGGAAGATTCGCTCACTTTGTAGTTTCCATTCAAGAAATTCATCCGGTCACTACTTCCCTTGAACTTTGGAAGTGTAACATTGATTGTGTTCAATCCCCTATCTTAATCATTTTGCTCCCCATACCTAGCTCCTTTATGCCCCATCCTATCTCCTCTATTCCCATGTTTATGGCCTCCTATTCCTTGGTCTAACCCTAAGTCCCGAGGCCAAACTCCTTCCCTTGGCACTCCATATCTAGCCCTACCTCAATACTCCTATAAGTTATCATGGTTGATCTCATTATTCATTTAATAATAGAGAGGATTTTGGAATTGGTGGTTTGGGTAGGTATTTATAGAGCATTTCATAGAGAGGATATATGGGAATCATGCAAGGATGCACTTGATGGGTTTTGGAGTGGATTTTGGTATAGAACTTGGTTTGACATAAAAGGATGGTTCTCTTGTGGAGGGTTATAGGATTGTGGATTCAGATATGGTGTTGGTTGTCTTGGGTAGTTTAGAGGGTTTCTTGTTTTGAAGGTGGGTTGTTGGATGTTTTGGGTTTGACTTGGTAGAGGATAACAAAGTTGGTGAGCTTGCCTCAGAGTAATGGTTGTGGATTGCACCAACGCCCTCCTTATATCCCTATTTTTGGCTTGAAGTTCCTTCCCTCTATTATCATTTTCCACCCGTACCAACCTTTCCTCCAGACCTCCTAACCTTGTATTCATTTCTGCCATTTGTTTAGAGAGGTGGGTGAGAGTCTCCATGAGGTTCTCCGAGCTCTCCTTAGGACTTGTTCCGTGGTTAGACATGGTACCTACAAAACTCAACAAACAAGGTTAGTAGTAAAAGCCTCACGTCACTCGTATGTAAACTCTCAATTCACCTTCTATGGCATCGTCTCAAAATTGGTAGTAAACTAGCCCTACTCAATCAACTCAAGGTCACCTATCCTTTGTGGATGAGTGGATTCTTGTGACTCTTGAAAGAAGGACGACTCAAATGAATCTAAAAGGACTTGAATCAAGAAATCAATCAACGAAACAAGACAAGAAAAGGAGAAGAAAGAAGCACGATGAATTTCAGACTCAAAAATTAAGTAACAAAAAGTAGGAGAAATTACTTGTTGTTGCTTAATTTGAAGAATCAAAGAGATGATTTGATGATTAAAACTAGTTAATAAGTAACTAAAGATGTTTAATTAGTTTTTAAATAGTTAGGGTGTAAAAAATGCAAACTCTCTGAAACTGGACCCCACGCGCCTACAGTGTTGAGTGGGCCTTGTGGTGGAGCTGGGCATCATTATCGTGATATTATTCTGGCTATCTGTGCTGTAGCGCGATTATAGCCTGTGTAGGGCAAATAGGTTATTTGTGGGCCGGGGTCCACTATTGTGATTGTGTATGCCATTCATAATGTATATAGATAGAGGGGATTTCTTCTCGATTTTACTATGGTTTTTGCTTCAGGACGACTATTGCTGGATTTCTAAAGGGCATGGCCCGTGGGGCTTGTTTTTGATGAAAATGATTTAAAAAGGGTTTGGTAACATTTTGATGGGTCTTCTTGGGGTAAGGGAGTTTTAAAGGATGTTTTATCACTAGCTCCACTTATACTAGACTCGACAAGGTCAAGCGCTAGACTTATTTTACTACAGCTTCCGGGGTAATGCTAGACTAGGCGGGGCCGTGTGCTAGAACTAATGGACTTATTGTTTTAGACCTTGATACCCTCCAGGAAGCCTTACTTGGGGACTATTTTGAGATTACGGGGAATCTAGTATGTTAGTCGGGGGCCTCTATGGACCTTATCGTTCTAAACCAAGGGCTAAATGTCACGAGTATCAAAAAGAGGGTATACAGCGTAGCAGAAGTATATGGGTGGGACCTTCCATGGATCCTATCTTTTGGGCCTTATGGGACACCAAAAATGGGTTACATACGGTACTTATATCACATTGGGATTTTGTCATGCATCATATCATTCATTATCTGGGGTTCCAACCTTGTTTGTTGTTTGTTCATTGTACGCTCCGATAGTATGGGATGCTGAAGGGTTTGTTTTCACTTGATTGCATTCCCCGGGTGTATGGGTAGCCAAGCGATTGTAGATAGACTCTTGTTACTTTATCGCGATGTTATCACCTGTTATGGTTATATTTATGAGATTGTGTACTGCTAGGTTGTTAGTTTTTGGGCTTGAGATTTTTATGATTAGTTGGTTATTGATTCCTGTTCCCGAGCATGACTATCCTTACTCTTCTCTTCCTTTCTTTGTACTTGAGGTTACCGGTATACCATCCACTTCTAAATCTTATTATGTATATATTGTTATTGCAAGGATCCCAGGTGTATTATTTCTTGCTTACACCTGTGCCTGTTATGTATATATTCTACTTTCTAGCCTTGTATGTTGTTTCTGTTGTTTTCCCTCTGGGATAGATCCTATGTACTTTTTAATAGGATTCTATGACTACTTGCTTCTATTCTGTCTGATACTACGCTTTTATCTTATATGTGCCCGGTCGACCTATAATACCTACTAGGTACCTTATGCTTCGCATTTGGTGCTCATACTACACTCTGCATCTTTTGGTGCAGATCCTAATGTAAGCCATCGCCGCTAGCTCATGGGAGACCCGTGCTTAGAGATTTTGGACTGTCCCGGACTAAGGGTGAGCTCTTGGTGATCAGATCTTGACTTTAGTTTGTCTTTTGTATATATTGTACCATCTTAGTTCAGATACATGATGTATATGTTATCTTGGACCCTTGTACTCCTTATGTAGATATGACTCTTATACGCTATGATACCAGGTTTTGGGTTTGGTTTAGCTTCCGCATTGTGTATATTATTCTTGTTATATAATTTTCTTCATCTTGTTCCCTTGCTTCCGCTTATTAAATTGTTCTTCCACTTAAGCTGATAGAGTGTGGCCCATTACTAACCGTTCTGGGCTACGGGGTTGGTTAACCTACTGAGGGGTCGTAGGTTCCATCATGACTGAGGAATTGGGTCGTGACAGCTTGGTATCAGAGCTTTAGCTTCACCGGTGTCATTGGTATAGGAGCCAATGTCTAGTAGAGTCCTGCGGATTGGGGCGGAGACATCCATACTCAATCTTTGGGAGGCTATTGTGACATCTTAGGAAAATGAACTTTTCTTGTTCTCTCTCATGCGTAGTATCTTTGAAAGTTTCTAGAAATCTTACTTATTCTGGTTCATTCTTCCGCAGATGGTTCGTACAAGATCTTCAATTTTTGGCGGAGGAGAGCCTCCTGCCCTTGCACCTCCGACTCTATCTAGGGATCGGGGTGGTCGTAAGGGTAGAGGTAGAGGTCCTCCCAGAGCAACAACACCAGCTAGAGCTACTAAAGTTGAGATAGAGCCCGAGTTTGACTATTAGCTAAAGTTTTTTCTACAGCAGCAACATATGGGCTCGGGGATAGCCCAAGTACCACCATCTCCAGTGCCAGTTCCAGCACCAGTTTCTATGCTAGCTTCAGCTCCAGCTCAGTCCTCAGATATTCAGGCTTTACTTATTCAGCTCTTGAGTATGATTGGAGAGAGACCTTCGGAGGTAGCACAGACACCTGTGCCCCCTTGGTGTTTCGAGTTCAAGTGCGTAGCCTGCTACTGCGGCTCCCTATGCTTAGGTTATTTCGGTCCCATCGATTGCACAGACTCTTGCTCCTCTCCCAGCTATGACAGATAAGGAGCAGAAGGCCTAGAGTAGATTTCTGAGATTGGCACCGCCGAGGTTTGTTGGTATAACGGGTCAGAACCCATATGATTTTATCATTACCTGTAAGGATATGTTGCACCATCTGGTTTGTTGGAGACTTATGGAGTCGGTTATACCACCTACTAGCTGGAGGGTTCAGCGAAGCAATGGTGGAGGGCACAGGTTGCTTGAAAACCTTCTACATCACCTTAGTTGTCTTGGTCTGAGTTCTATAAGGCCTTTATAGCCAAGTTCTTGCCTCAGAGTGATAGTGAGCATTAGTTGGAGCAGTTTACTTGGCTTATGCAGGGATCTATGACTATATCTGAGTATGAGACCCATTTTCATCAGCTAGCACCGTTTGGAGCTATGATCATTCTTACCAAGGAAAATAGGATTGGCAGATTTGTATTGGTTTGAGGCCAGAGATTAGACAGTCAGCTGAGATATTGGTTGTTTGGGGTCGGTTGTTTCATTCTATCACAGACTATGCACGCACTGTGGAGGATTTACATCGATTTTATTAGGGGGCCAAAGATAAGAGGCCGTGACATCAGGGTGGCTACAGTGGTTCTCATCAGAGCAGTAGAGGTTCAGACCAGTGGGGCTGAGGTTATCAGCCACTGCAGCATCAGGGTCAGACTAGTAGATAGTTCAGGCTTCGCTCGAGGCTTCGGGTAGTTCTCAGTTTGAGCTGGGTCAGTCTTCAAGGGGTGCAGCTTTCAGGGCATCAGGCCATGGCGGCCATTTAAGTTCGGCTGGTTCATCTCGATAGGGTAGGCCATCAGGGTCCTGCTATAGGTGAGGTGCTAGTGGTCACTATGCCAGAGATTGTCCTCAGTGGGGTTCAACTTGCTATGGGTGTGGGGTCAGTGGCCACCTTACTAGAGAGTGCCCCCAGCGGGGTATGGTTCAGTTCGCAGCTCGGGCAGCTCAGCCTGAGAGAGCAGTTCAGTCTCCAGCTAGAGAGGGAGGTGGTCAAACTAGGGTGGTGTCCCGCGTGGCAGAGTAGGTGGTAGGGATAGCGGTCGGGCAGGTAGAGGTCATCGTCAATTTTATGAGGTCCCTGAAAGACCGGAGGTAGAGGCCGCGAATGCTGTGATTACAAGTACGATTTCTGTATGTCATCAACTAGCTTATGGTTTATTTTATCCTCGATTCACTTGTTTGTATGTATTAGCCTACTTGCTGCCTTGTTTAGGGTTGGCTAGCGAGATGTTATCTGTGCATGTTTCTGTTTTGACCCAGTAGGAGATTCTTTAGTAGTGGATCAGATTGTGAGATCTTGCATGATATTTGTTAGTGATTTGGAGACTTGGGCTTATTGGATGATACTTGATATACTAGACTTTGATGTGATACCGGGCATGGACTTGTTATCCCCTCACCGTGCATTCTTAGATTGTTATGCCAAGATCGTTACCATAGCCGTGCCTGGTGTATTCCCAGTTGTGTGGCAGGGTTCTGTTAGTCATGCACCATCTGGGATCACATCTTGTCTTCGAGCTAGGAAGTTGATTTCCATGGGTGTTTACCTTATCTAGCATATGTCTGAGATGCTAGTGCTGACCCTTTGTCTTCTGAGTCTTTCCCTATGGTTAGAGACTTCCTAGATGTGTTCGCTACCAACCTGCCAGGCCTTCCACCTGAGAGAGATGTTGATTTCTCCATTGAGTAAGAGACGGGGACAAGGCTCATTTCTATCCCTCCTTATTGTATGGCTCCTGCTGAGTTGAGAGAGCTTAAGGAGTAGCTCCAAGACTTGTTAGCTAAGGGGTTCATTAGACCGAGTGTGTCTCCTTAGAATGCTCCTATTCTCATTGTGAAGAAGAAGGATGGGTCAATGCGGATGTGTATTGACTATCGGCAGTTGAAATAGGTGACACTGAAGAATAGGTATCCAATGTCGAGGATTGATGACTTGTTTGATCAACTCCAGGGTTCAGCCGTGTTTTCAAAGATTTATTTGAGGTCCGGCTACCATCAGTTGAGGATTAGGGTAGAGGACATCCCTAAGATAGCATTCAGGACATGTTATGGCCACTATTAGTCTCTAGTGATGTATTTTGGGTTGACTAATGCCTCCGCACCCTTTATGGATTTGATGCATAGGGTGATTAGCCCGTACTTGGATATGTTCATGATAGTCTTCATTGATGACATTCTAATATAATCGAGGAGTAAGGACGAGCCTGAGCAACACTTGAGGACTGTACTTCAAACATTGAGAGATCATTGGCTTTATTCCAAGTTCTCAAAGTGTGAGTTTTGGCTTTAGTCAGTTGCATTCCTAAGACACGTGGTGTCTAAGGATGGGATTAGGGTTGATCCGGGTAAGATTTTTGTTGTTCGTGATTGGCATAGACCTACTACTCCTCTTGTGGTTCGCAGCTTTGTTGGGTTAGCCGGGTACTACAGATGGCTCGTTGAGGGATTTTATTCCATAGCAACACCTTTTGCTATGCTTACTAGGAAGGATGTTCCATTTCAGTGCGAGGATAGCTTCCAGAGTCTTAAGGCCTTATTGACTTCAGCTCCTGTTTTCACTTTGACGATTGAGGGTCAGAGTTTCTATGTATATTGTGATGCTTCAGAGGTTGGTCTTGGTTGTGTGTTGATGCAGCAGGGTCGAGTGATAGCATATGCATAGAGACAGTTGAAGGTTGATAAGCGCAACTACCCCACTTATGACTTAGAGTTGGCGGCAGTAGTCTTCGCGCTAAAGATCTGGAGGAACAACTTATATGACGTTCAGTATGAGATATTCACCGGCCACCGTAGTCTTCAGTACACTATGAGTCAGCAAGAGCTAAACTCGAGGCAGAGGATATTGATTGAGCTACTGAAGGACTACGATTTCACTATTCTATTCCATCCAGGCAAGACAAACGTGGTAGCGGATGCCTTGAGTCGAAAGGTGGTGAATATGGGCAGCCTAGCTTCAGTTTCAGTTTCTGAGCGATCGTTGGCCTTGGCTAAATGATTGGTTAGGCTTGACTAGTTAGATCCTAGCAGAGTTCTTGCTAGTGTTGAGGTCCGTTCTACTCTAGTTGATCATATTTAGAGCTGACAGTTCAGGATCAGAGTTTGTGTGACCTTCATGATCAGGTAGTTTGGGGTGAGGCCAGCCGGGCTACTTTGGGTTCTGATGGTATTCTGAGGTTTGATAGTCGCCTTTGTTTTCCTAGGGTTGGAGGTTTGATTCAATCGATACTCCGTGAGGCACGTTGTTCTTGATACTCTATTCAACCCTGGTGTGGCAAAGATGTATAGAGATTTGAGACAGCTTTACTGGTGGTGTGGTATAAAGCGGGACATACCAGAGTTTGTATCTCGGTTCTTGAACTGTCAGCAGGTGAAGTTTGAGCACATGAGACCGGGTGGCATGATGCAGGAACTTACCATTCCTGAGTGGAAGTGGGAAGGTATTACCATGGACTTTGTTGTTGGTTTGCCTCGTACCTCTCGGGGGTTTGATTCCATATGGGTGATCGTTGATAGGTTGACTAATTCAGCACATTTCTTGCCGGTTCAGACTTCTTATGGTGCAGAGAGGTTAGCCCAGATCTACATTCGTGAGGTTGTTTGGTTGCACTGAGTCCCAGCTTCTATCATTTCAGACCGCGGCACTCAGTTCACATCTCAGTTCTGGAGGGCTATATAGAGGGATTTGGGTACAGAGGTTCAACTTAATATTGCTTTCCACCCTCAGACAGATGGCCAGTCCGAGAGGACATTCAAGGTCCTGGAGGACAAGCTTCAGGATTGTGTTCTTGACTTTGGAGGTTCATGGGATCATTTTGTTCCTTTGGCCGAGTTTGCTTATAATAATAGCTTCCATTTGAGAATCGGCATAGCACCTTTCGAGGCCTTGTATGGTAGGCGTTGCAGATCATAGATTAGATAGTTTGATGGTTTGAAGTCCAAATCGCAGAGTACTGATTTCCTTAGAGATTCCTAGGACCAAGTCCATTTGATTCAGGACAGACTTAGACTGGCCCAGAGTAGGCAGAAGAGCTACGCTGATCGTAGACTTCGTGCCTTAGAGTTCAGTGTTGGTGACTTGGTTTTCCTTCGAGTATCACCCGTGAAGGGCATGATGAGATTTGGTCGGCGGGTGTCACAACCCAACCCGTCGTGAGTGGCACCAACCTCACCCCCGGATGAGCGAACCAATAGAGTTCAACCCTTACCTAGACTAACAACCTAAAACTAGCAAGCGAAAAGTAAACTAGCAATCAAAACAAATCAAAAACTAATCATAATCATTATCCTGCGGAAAATCCCTCCTAGAATCTGAAAGTCTTTGTACCAAACATCAATACCAAATATCTGAATACGGGGATGCACCCCCAAAAGATAAAAATGAAATAGTTTTAGGTCCTAAACAAATGGACAAACTCTAAGGACAACCCAAGGTAGCTCGGATCAAGCAGCTCTCCCTTGAAAGTCAGAATTGTCGGTGCTAAATGCGAGGTCGCGTCTCAGTCGCTGGTAGATTTCCTGTACTCACCAAAGACAAGCAAGTGCAGTATCAGTACACCACCACTGTGTACTGGTAGGATCATCAGCCAGTTTTCAAGTAAGCAGCATATATAATAGTACAACATATGCAAGTAAATATATGGAAGACATGCAACAAGTATACAGGTCCTAGACTACAAGTCTCTACCTACCTTGTTCCAGCATGAAATCCATCACTTACAGTTCTATACCACAAACATGAGCCATTAACTATACTTTTCTGTCTAGCCCGGACCCACCCTGGAATCCCTCCTAGACACATACCAAAAGTAATGATTCCACCAGGTCTAAACTAAGACCAACACAACAGTTATACAAAGTTCCCGGCCACTCAAGGACCACCAACAATAGCATCTTTTAAAAGACAACCCGGTCCACTCACGGAACCAAATCAGCCAATGGAATACAATAACCAATGAACCAATGCAAGATGCAATAAAGTAAACCCGTACCAGGCGTGGTACCCGTTCCAACCAAGTGTTATACATGTACCAGGAATGGTACCTGTGCCAACAATTTGTTATACCCGTATCAGGCGTGGTGCCCCAACCAACCGAATGTCAACAAAATAAAGACAATATATGAACACACAGAACTTGTAAAACAAACAATTAAACACCGTTAAATCACAGAATGTAAACAGGAATCTAGACATTCCACACAACTTCCCTAAGCAATGTAATCCATACAATAACTTATACATGAGTGCATGAATATACACATTCATAGAAAGTCATAAGCCATCACCTACCTCAAAATGTTCAAATATCTATTCGACCCGAGCTTTCTCGTGTTTCGGATTCCTCTCTCGTTCTTTGTCTAAAAACAACACACAGTACATACAATTAACACAAAAGGCCTACACATTACCCAAATTATACCAAATCCCCAAACCCCAGGCCACCCATGATCATCCCACCCTTTTCCCGGGCTTTCCCACCATCAATTCTCCTAGTTCCATCATTTTTACGGATAAAATAGGGAATTAATAACCTAAGATCATAATAATGTACTTTAATCCATACCCAAGAACACGCATGCTTGAAATCCCCTTCCTTTCCTGAATTCCACCATCCTTAGGTTATTCTTACCTTTTCCAAATTCCTTCCTAGCAATACTACCGCATAGGAAATGTAATACAAATATTGGGGGACAAAAACCTTACCTCGGGGAAGAATTTTGACGGAAAAAGGAAGAAAAATGCCTGGAATAGCCTAGCCCTTCTCCTAAAACGAAATTGTGAAAAACTGAATGTTTTGGGAGATGTTTCTGCATTAAAATCTTATTGGCCCGCTATAGCGGTCCACGCTCCACTATAGCGGTCCCGCTATAGTGGTAGGTTGCCGCTATAGCGATCTTAAGTAGGTTGACCACCCTTTGACCGCCGCTATAGCGGTATTTTCCACCGCTTTAGCGGTAGCCTCTATCACACACGATTGCTCCCATCATGGACAGAAGGTCCAGAAATTTCACAATTTAGGCCATTTTGCAACACACTCGCTTTCCCCGATAACACAAAACCACCCCTTCATGTCAAATGTGATTCCAGGAGTTCTACCTACCCAAATGCAATTCTGAAAAGTCCCCTGGACTCCTTTATGTCTTGGCTACATGGAAAACTAGCTTTAAGAAAGACACAAAGAACAATCCTTACCCGGATTTACCTAGACTCTACCTCGCTCCAAAACTGGCTGAGGCTAGCCTAGCCTAGAATTACAAACCTCCAAATCTTGAGTTTTCTAACTCTAAAACTTAGGACAATTGGCCTACCCGTAATGACGGACCTGGTCGTTACAACAAATACCAATTTACCCATCGTTCATCCCTGAATGATCAGACTCGAAATTACGGAAATAAAAAGAAGGAAGTGTAGTACCTGAATCCTCAAACAATCGAGGGTACTTGTCCCGCATGTCCCTCTCGGTTTTCCAAGTGGCTTCCTCAACCAGACGATGCTTTTACTGAACCTTCACCATATCAATCACCTTTTTCCTTAACCTCCGAACATCTCGAGAAAGAATCAAAACTAGTTCCTCTTCATAACGAAGGTCCTTATCGAAAAGTATCTCATCCCACTTGATGATGTAATCCCCATACCCATAGTATCGCTTAAGCATGGATACATGGAATACCGGATGGATGACCGACAAACTAGGTGGAAGTGCTAACTTGTATGCTACTGGCCCCATAATTTCAAGAACTTCAAACAGACCGATGAATCGAGGGATAAGCTTGCCCTTCTTACCAAACCTAATAACCCCTTTTATTGGTGATACCTTTAACAATACCTGCTCACCAACCTGAAAGTCCATGTCCCGGACCTTGCGATCTGCATACTCCTTCTTCCTACTTTGAGCAGCCAACAACTTGGTTTGTATGCCCATTACCTTTTCATGTGCTTCCTTCACTAAGTATATGCCCAGAGGGTTCACATCGCCTTCCTTAAACCACCCAACTGGTGAACTGCAGTTCCTCCCATACAGGGCCTCAAATGGTGCCATATCGATACTAGAGTGGTAGCTATTATTGTATGAGAATTCGCATAACGGTAGAAACTGGTCCCAATGACCTCTGAAGTTCATCACACATGCTCTCAGCATATCCTCCAATACCTGGATCGTCCTTTTCGATTGACCATCAGTATGAGGGTGGAAGGTTGTGCTAAAGGTGAGTTGTGTACCCAACTCTTCATGTAACTTGCCCCAGAACTTAGAAGTAAATTGCGTACCCCTGTCTGAAATGATGGACAGTGGCACCCCATGCAGTCTCACAATCTCCTTAATGTAGATCTTATCCAATTGTTATGAATTATAATCTACCCTGATCGGAATGTAATGAGCAGACTAGGTCATCCTGTCAACAATGAAACAAATTGACTCATACTTCCCCAATGTCTTGGGAAGACCCACCACAAAGTCCATGTCTATTCTTTCCCACTTCTACTCTATAATTGGCATTCTCTGAAGTAGTCATGCAGGTCTATAATGTTCATACTTTACCTATTGGTAGTTCTTACATTTGGACACAAAGTCCACTATGTCCCTTTACATCCCGGGCCACCAGTAATGCTGCCTCAAGTTCCTATACATTTTGGGCACACCCGGATGAATTAAGTACCGCGAACCATAAGCTTCTACCAAGATTTTCTATATCATATCATCCATTCGAGGAAGACAAATCTTCTCCCTAAAATGCAACACTCTACCAGAGTCAAACATGACATCTTCGGACTCCCCGGATATTACCTTACCTCGCAACTTACCCAGTTTCGGATCCTGAAATTGTTTTGCCTTTATTTTCTCTATGAATGTGGCCTTGACCTCAATGCTGGCCAATAACCCACCTTGATTTGAAACACCCGAGTGCATGAACTTGGCCTCAAAAGCCCGAATCTCTTTAGCCAATGGTCGTTTGGATGCCCTCAAACAAGCCAAGCTACCCATGCTAATAGTTTTCCACCTTAATGCGTCTGCCACCACATTAGCCTTACCCGGATGGTACTGAATTATCACATCATAATCCTTCAATAACTCCATCCAACTCCTCTGCCTCAGATTCAAATCCTTATGAGTGAAAACATGCTGTAAACTGCGATGATCTATGAATACCTCACACTTGACACCATAAAGTTAGTGTCTCTAGATTTTCAATGAAAAAACCACCGCTTCCAACTCTAAATCGTGAGTCGGGTAATTCCTCTCATGCACCTTCAACTGCCTGGATGCATAGGCTATCACATTCTTATCATGCATCAATATAGCACCCAAACCAGAATGTGAAGCATCACAAAAAACAACAAAGTCTTTACCTTCAATCGGCAAGGATAAAATAGGAGTTGTGGTCAAAAGTGTCTTAAGCTTTTGGAAGCTCTCCTCGCACCTGTTTGACCACATGAATGGTACTTCCTTCTGTGTCAGCCTGGTCAGGTTAGTAGCAATAGAAGCAAAATTCTTAACAAACCTCCGATAGTACCCCACGAGCCCAATAAAACTCCTCACCTCGGTCACAGAGCTAGGCCGAACCCAGCTCTTGAATGCCTCAATTTTCTGGGGATCCACCATCACCCCTTTTTCGGACACTACATGCCCCAATAATGCCACAGAAGTTAAACAAAACTCGCACTTAGTGAATTTTTCATAAAGCTTTTGGTGCCTCAAGATATCCAGCACAATACGAAGATGATTAGCATGCTCCTCCCTACTCTTAGAGTAGACCAAGATGTCATTGATGAACATGATAACGAAAGAATCCAAGTAGGACTTAAACACCCCATTCATCAAACTCATGAATGCTACTAGCGCATTGGTCAAACCAAATGACATTATTAAAAACTCATAATGTCCATACCGAGTCTGAAAAGCAGTCTTTGGAATGTCCTCAGGTCTAATCTTTAGCTGATGGTACCCCGACCTCAAGTCAATATTTGAGAACACTGATACACCCTGAAGCTGGTCAAACAAATAATCTATACGGGGTAGAGGGTACTTATTATGGATGGTCACCTTGTTCAACTGCCTATAGTCTATGCACATCCGTATACTACCATCCTTTTTCTTTACAAGTAAGACCGGAGCACCCCAAGGCAAAGCACTGGGACGTATAAATCCCTTATATAGGAGTTCCTACAGCTGAGTCTTAAGTTCTTTTAACTCTGCCAGAGCCATACGAAACGGAGGAATTGAAATGGGATGAGTGTCTGTTTCCAAATCAATACAAAACTCTATGTCTCTGTCCGGAGGCATACCAGGCAAGTCCGCTGGAAACACCTCTAAAAATTCAAAAAACCACTGGAACTGACTCAATAGGAGAAGACTCCACACTATCATCCCAGAGATGAGCCAAGAAGGCTAGACACCCCCTCCCCACTAGCTTCCTAGCCCAGACAAATGATATTATCTTAACTGGCTTACGCCTGTACACACCTTCCCATTCTAACTTATCCCTACCCAAAATTTCTAGAGCCACAGTCTTGGTGTTACAGTTCAACACAACATGATAAGGAGATAGCTAGTTTATACCCAAGATAATATCAAAATCAGCCATATCTAGAATTACTAAGTCTACCCAAGTATGTAACCCCACAAACAGAACAGAAAAGTCACGATATACATGTGTCAGAACCAACCGACTCCCCAACTGGGGTAGAAACATAGATAGGGGATTCAAGGATATCACAAGTCTAACTCAGCCCCAAAGCAAAACTCACAGACACATAAGAATATGTAGAACATGGGACAAATAATACCAAATCCATTTTATCACAGATAAGAATAGTACCTGTGATCACCGCATCTGAAGCTTTTGCCTCAGTCTTCCCTAGAAAAGTATAGAAATAAGACTGATCATCAATCCGGGCAACTTCTCGGGTTGGCTACGCCGCACCCTTGCCTATGTCGCCATTTCCTTGGTCTCTGTGGCCTCCCTAAAAATTTCCTTGCCAACCTTGTGGATGACCCCTAGCATTACCGCCTCTGCCTGCCGGAACCACTGCTATAGTCTGCTGCTGAACCTGGTTACATATATGCCTATGTGGACACTCCCTCTTAAATTGGCCCAACTCACAACAATGGAAGCAACCATAGTCAAGAGTAGGTCTGCTAGCTGATGTATAGGACGCTCTCTGGCCTCTAGGAGCTGAAGACTGAGCTCTTTGATGACCACCTGTATTACCTGGCAAAGCTAACTGAATAGGACAGGCCGGATAAGCCTATTGATGTTGGACCCTGGAGTATGAACCACCATAGTTTCCCTTATTCCAGGGCTTCTTGGGGAAAGCTTAGCCCCAGATTTATTGGTCCATTTGAGATTCTACATAGGGTTGGTAGTGTTGCCTACATGTTAGCTTTGCCTCCGATGTTTGCAGCTGTTCATCCAGTTTTTCATATCTCGATGTTGCACCAATATGTGCCAGATAAGTCTCATGTGTTGCATTGGGATTCGGTTCAGTTAGATGATAGTTTGTCATTTTTTGAGGAGCCGATAGCTATTCTGGCGAGAGATATTAGGAGATTAAGATCTAGGGAGATTCCAGTTTTGAAACTTTAGTGGAGGCATCATCCGATCGAGGAGGATACTTGAGAGACCGAGAGTGAGGTGCGTGCTTAGTAACCGTAGCTGTTTGAGCCTTCAGGTACTCCTTCCTTATTGAAATTCGAGGAGGATGAGTGTCTTTTTAGTAGTGGATGTTGTGATGACCCTTCCGGTCATCTTCACATTTATGTATGTATTGTACTGTTAGAGCTTTCTTGTAGTGGCCCTAAGTCATTTATGGCTTGCTGGGACCAGTAGTTCGGTACCTTGGTCATTCGTTTGGGCATTTTGGCTGTTTACCTGTTTTAGAGCTTTAACTTAGAAGATTGTTGACTTTAGTCAACATTCTTAGCTAACATGCTCAGAATAGAATTTTGACTGTTTTGTTAGCTCCGTAGTAATGCGTTTGGTGTAGTTGGACCTTCAGTTGAGGCTTGAGAACTTTCGGTGTGGATTTTGTGTTGTTTTCTCTGTTTTCAAGCCATTTGGATTTTAAAGTGTAATTTTGGGTCACTTTCGATGATCGAAGCATCATAATTGAATTCCAACGACTCCATTAGCTCCAGAATGTTGACTTTGGGTTAGGTAGGTGGTTGTTTCAGGTTTTAGGTGAGCCGGGCTCATTTTAAGCCTTTGAGTTCTTTTAGTTTGTGTTGACTTGGGTAAAAATTTCTCCGAAACGACCTCGTATGGATATTTTGTCTATTCTATTGAGTCTGGAACATCGTTTCCACTCTATTAGAATTATTTATTTTTGAATATTGGTTTTCGATTTTGCCTGGAATGCCTCATGGAGTTTTCAAAAGTTGCTGAAAAATGCTGCAGTCTAGGCCTTTAGCGCCATAAGCGCTGGCCTAGCACAATCGCGCTCATTCGCGTTTCGGCTGGCCAGTCCAATAGCGCTATCTTGGCGCCATTGGCGCTGGCCAATTCCCAGCAACTATATATTTCCTTGTTTTTGTTTTTCCAGCATTTTAACTCAACTTTTCCAAACTTCAAGCACTTAAACATTTACCCAAATTGCTCCAATACCAGTTCTAACCTTGGAGATATTGTTGATAATCATAAATTTGTGCTTCTTCGTCTCTTGGTAAGTCATTTTCCCAAACTTGCTTCCTTTTGGTTTTCTCTAAAAATCCACCATTGTTGCTAAATTCCAAAAGCTTGAAAATTGTTGTAGTGGATGCCTCATAGCTCTTGCATGTTTGTGGGTTTGGAAAATTATCCGTCTTGGCATAAATTCTATCTTTGGGGTAAGTATCCTTGCCTAATTTCTGATTTTCGTTCTTAAATTCAAACGTAAATCCTCTCTTGAGTGGGCTGTTTTGGCGCCTTCTCTTGGCCAATTGTTCTCAATTTTGGAGCACGTTTTCTTGGCATCGTTGTGGTCATCATTCTCCTTTCCATTTTTTATTTTGGGTTGTGGGCCCTGCAGGCTCCCTTTTGACCCAGATTTTGACCCGGATATATTTGTAGCGATATGGGTATCGTTAAACTCATCATAATGCATTATTTATGATTTTGATAGTTTTATCCTCGTTCGAATCTTCTCGGAGCAGCTCAGCCCCAGGTATCATCATTCCTGCAGCTTGTCATAGGACGATAGGTAGGTTACGGTCTAAACTCCCTAGACTTAGCATATAGTGGATAAAATTGTACTAGCTGCCATCCTTGGGTTGGGTTATTAGGTTGGTACCATAGACTTTGACCGTTTTTCCATGATTCACTTCGTTTCTTTCCTCTGCTGTGTGTAGTATTCTTCGTCGTTGATAGTATCACCCTTGGAGTTCTGTGGGGCCTTCTTTGACTCTGGACCATAGATGTGCCCGTGAGTCCCGAGCATTATTATCTTGATATTATGCTGGCTATCTGTGTTGTAGAGCGATTGGAGCCTGTGCAGGGCAGATAGGTTATTTGTGGGTCGGGGGCCACTGTTGTGATTGTGTATGACATTCATCATGCATATAGATAGAGGGGATTTGTTCTCCATTTTACTATGGTTTTGGCTTCGGTCCGACTATTGCTAGATTTCTAAACCTTGCATGGCCCATGGGGCCCATTTTCAGTGAAAATGATTTAAAAAGTGTTTGGTAACGTTTTGATGGGTCTTCTTGGGGTAAGGGAATTTTAAAGGATGTTTTATCACTAGCTCTACTTATACTAGACTCGACGGGGTCGAGCGCTAGACTTATTTTACTACAGCTTCCGGGGTGATGCTAGACTAGGCAGGGCCGTGTGCTAGAACTATTGGACTTACTGTTTTATATCTAGATACTCTCCAAGAAGCCTTACTTGGGGACTGTTTTGAGATTGCGGGGCACCTAGTATGTTGGTCGGGGGCGTCCATGGACCTTGTCATTCCAGACCAGGGGCTATATATACACAACAGGCACATGTGTAAGCAAGAAATAACGCACCTAGGATCCTTGCAATAACAGTATATACATAATAAGATTTAGAAGTGGATGGTATACCCGTAACCTCAAGTACAAGGGGAGGAAGAAAAGAGTAATGATAGTCATGCTCGGGAATAGGAATCAATAACCAACTAATCATATAAATGTCAAGCCTAGAAACTAACAACCTAGCAGTATACAATCTCATATATATGACCATAACAGGGTATAACACCGTCATAAAGTAACAAGAGTCTACCTACAGTCCCCCGGCCGCCCATACAACCGGGTAATGCAATAAAGTGAAAACAAACCCTCTTGAATCCCATACTAACAGAGCGTATAATCAACAAATAGCAAACAAGGGTGGAACCCTAAACAATGAATGATATGATGCATGACAAAATACCGATGTGATATAAGTACCGTATGTTACCCACTTCCGGCGTCCTATAAGGCCAAGAAGACAGGATCCATGGAATGTCCCACCCTTATACCTCTGATACGTCGTCTACCCAACCTCTGGCACTCGGGACATGCCTATACTTCACATTTGGTACTCATACTACACTCTGCATCTTCTGGTGAAGATCCTAGTGTGAGCCATTGCCACTAGCTCGTGAGAGACTCGTGCTTGGAGATTTTGGACTGTCCCAGACAAAGGATGAGCTCTTGGTGATCAGAGCTTGACTTTAGTTTGTCTTTTGTATATATTGTGCTCTCGTAGTTCGGAGACATGATGTATATGTTATTCTGGATCCTTTTACTCCTTATGTAGATCCGGCTCTTATACGTTATGATACCAGGTTTTGGGTTTGGTTTAGCTTCCACATTGTGTATATTATTCCTGTTATCTATTTTTCTTCATCTTGTTCCCTTGCTTCCGCTTATTAAATTTTTCATCCACTTAAGCTGATAGAGTGTGTCCCTTTACTAACTGTTATGGGCAATGAGGATTGGTTCGCCTACTGGAAGGTCGTAGGTGTCATCATTACCGAGGAATCAGTTCGTGACAGATTAGTTCACACAACACATTTATATAAATCAATGAAATTAGCAGATAATATAATGCAACAACTTCACACTATAAATTCATACCAACTATTCTTTATTTCATTATGTTCCTCAACAAGTCAAAAAGATTGGAATTATCTTTCTTATATTCAATCATCCCCTAGCAATTAATCCTAGACCTTATGTTTCACTCCAAAAATATACCAAAAGTCATAACACAATTACTAGAACCTATTACCATCATGACTACACACAGACCAATTAGTATTTACTCAATAGTTTAACCACCACAAAATATTATACTGGAGACCCTATCATCTCCCACAGAGACCTCCCCCATGGCCTAAATTAGCCTAACAACTAAGGGTATATCAACATATACACATTTAACCTCAAATCAAGTAACACACAAAAATTAGCACAGTCTACAACAACCGAGTGAATAATCCAAGTCAAGATATATCAATTTTCAATCAACAAAGGACATATAAGTCACAAAACAGACATGATAAGCCATCACAAACCTTGTTAATATAACATAGTCACATCATAAAACATGGAATCGTATCCATACTGGTTTTACAAGCTTATATCCTTTGTATTTCATAGGTCTCACTCTTTACAATACCTGAACTCACAACTGTCACTCATCTGTACATACATACTAAACGGTCTTAATTCTCTGAACTAGTCCTGATCTGCAGGGGACAACCTAGGGTCCATGTACCATACATTATGGAACTTTCTCCATAGCATAACTGCTCATTCATAAGCTCACATCAGACTCAAAGCATACATCATAATAATAGTATGTATATTTTCAATCCTCTTTAACATATCTCTGTATGTTCTCCTTTCAGTTATCTCTTAGGATAATATCAATAAGTAAATCATAAATATAATAAGTTCACATCATTCTCACAATTCATTTAAAGACATGCTTTAACAGTTTATCAGCTTATTCATGCAAGCAAATTTCAAGCCAACAGTTTCAATCACAACTATGTCCAATGAAGAATCAATATGCTTCATCAATTCGTAATATATACACGTGGCTAATTAAAGTCTAACTCCATATAGACACACCCTACTTCCATTTTTATTACCCAACAACATTATGATACCCACATCATTTAAATTTAGTTTAAGTACAAAAACCCATCATACATATTACCATTATATTCTTGAGCATTACATTATTATCCCCTTACCAAATAGTTTGTTGACATTCCACTTAAATACAACCCTAAGTTTATTCATCTCTACAACCGACCACATCTTGACATTTAGTCATGTCTCACCTCCTCAGTTTCCTCCTAGGAGCTCTATATTGTAACTTCTGGACAAAACATCACACTTCACGTGAAGACACGAGAACATAATCACGACAGGGTGTACTCACTATGAAGAACACACAATTTGGATTATCAATCGCACTGTTCTTTCATACCGATAATATTATTAATCCAAGCCTATAGTTTATATTATACATAATCATTCCATCTCCTTACATAAGCCTTATTGACATTGTGTTTACATATTTAACAAATACATATAAATTATCACGCACACAACTCCTTTTTATTATTGTTTGTGATATCCATATGAACACTATGCATGAGGCCTAATATGCTTCCTTACGTCAATTCTATATAGTATATGCATTTCACTAACTGAAGTCAAAACCCATGTAAAACATAACCTACCTCAATGACAAGCTGCTTTTATAGAATCCACGCAGCTTTGCTCCTTGCTCTCAATCCATAGTTTCTAATGATGAATAAGCGAAGAGGAAAATGGAACCATATTTCTTTGAGAGCTTTTCTTCTATGTTCTTGGTATTCTAACTTGGAAATAACCCTAGGGGAATTTTTAGGAGAGAACCCTCTTTCGAGTAAGAGATGAACTTTGAAATAAACTAAAACTTAAAAATTTTATTCGTGTGCTTTGCTGCAGTGGTCGAGTTCTCGCTACAACAATCTCTCTATAGTAGCCAACTTATTGCTATAGCACACTGATATGGTTGGGACCATTTCTTTTTAACTTTAATTTATTCAACACTTCATTAAAAATTAAATTGTTATCCCAAATAATATTTATATCAATAAAATTTTAAATTCTCTTTAATAATATTTCGTTTTTTTCTCTTTTAATCTATCTATTAGAATACTGCCGATTCTAGTACACTCATTTCATTTAAGACATGAAATTGGGTAGACCAAATAATACAATGCAAGCAAAAGTTCCTAGATTCATGGAGATATAGAACAGCATATAAGTTATCATGCTTGCATATCCATCATTTGAGTCTCCAACAATTATTCCAATAATTACATATCCGATTTGGCCTATGGACGAATATGCAAGCATACGTTTCATTTATCACAAAAAAATAATGACGGAATAGGTCATTATAAGCACAATCTTTGTTATGGGAGCAGATTAAGGATATGTATATCATTTGGAACAAGGTGTTGAGTTGTTGATGTAAGGATAAAACTAGTAATTTTAATATATAGATTGCCTTACATTTTATGTCACGCCTCGAGGCTACCCCCTAGGCGCAGGCTAATCCATCATCTGGCATATACTAACATTTTGATTAAATTTATATCTGAGCGAAAGCTAAACTGGTGTAATAATATATGTCTTGGAATAATAAACAAACATCTCTTGATATATATTTTTATTTATATATATATATAATAACGTCTGCAAGATTAACTAACTATAAAAGCTGAAAACTGACTCTATGTCTGAAAGCCTCTACTAAGATGAGTTATTGTGATAGGTCCCAAGCTAACTCTAATAGACCAAAAACTGAATAAAAGACTGAATAAAATTAATATAAATCCCATCCTTAAAATATGAGAACTCACCACTTCTACTACTGAGAAGTCTGGAGGATTGTACTAACCACGGTCTGGATGCTGAGCGCCTGAACCTATATTATATAACAATATAGTGCAAAAAGTATGCGGTCAGTACTTTAAATGTACTGAGTATGTGAGATAACTGAACATAAAGGGTAAGTTGAACATCAAACTGAAATATGTAATTGATGCAATGACCCAGTAGATAGACATGCAACTGAACAACACTGAACATGGTAAGCTGACTACGAGTTCATGCAATACTGAATTTGAACTGTTGGAGCTACTATTAACTGAAAAACTCTAAGCTCAGCTAACATGGGGTCATCCTATAACCCTGGCTGGGAGGGTGTTCATACCTTTCCAAGGGTACAAATACTAGCTAGTGTGGATCCACTAAACTGATGCCCAAAAGGGCTAGGATGTCAATCCTGATCTGACGGATGACCCCTTTAGAACCTACGACGACGTTGTAATTCTTGGACTCAGGGACTTCTACTAAAGGTCTCAGTCCTAACTGATGGATTAGCCTTAATCCCTTCATCCTCTTGGTGCTAAGTACTACTCCCAACTGAATTATGTGTATATATAAACTGACTTACTAGATAGCTCAAAACACTGGCTTTCTGAGAGTGAACAATATAATGTTTAGTCTAAAATCACTTTAATCATTTAATTCTTAGAGACTGAGTATCTTCCTAAGAGTGCATGAAATTTTAAACTAATCGGGTGTTTATAACCCACCATCCTGATGAATTGAACTACTTATAACAATTCTAGAATCTGAATAAAATATGCAGTGCACAATCATTGTTCAAAATCACAGATAATACAACATGTTGAGGGTTTGAAATTTTTTGAGAACACAATAATGCTAGACATTGAAGAAACATGCAATAAAGATTCATACGTAACAAGGAAACTAATATATAAGGGATTCTTACATTTTAGGAACCCTTGTTTCTGAAAACTAAACTGAAACTGAAGAACTAAATCAACTTATGGACTTAATGGGTGAAAGGATACCCAATAATTAATTCCTAGATACCTGAGTGCAAAACCCTTGGTGAAATCCGTGGGGTGGTAGCCTGGAGTTAAAGAACTTTTCTTCTTGCTTTGGATAAGAAAGGGATGCTTCTTTTCTCTATTCTTCTAAGTGTCGATTATTTTCTAAGGGAATGAGGGATTCAGATAGTTTTTGGTTTAGTAATTAGTCTTGGGATGGTTAAAATGACATAGTTTAGCTTTTAAAAAGAGTAGGAAAGGTCTTGAATACCCCTAGAAAGATTTAATAAAAACTACCGAAGATTTTATGAACTGGGTTCCACGAATGGGAACCACGGTCCGTGGATCATTCCACGAGCCGTGGAACCTTGTCGTGGTTCCTGGACTTTTGGATAGGCTATAGTTATGATTTCCATGACCACCATCCATGGCATATAGACTCTTTCACAGTTCGTAGAAGCTAATCATGGATCTGGCTGAAAAGGGACCCTCGGGTTTGATTTCCATGAAGGGAAACCATGGCCTGTGGTTTCATCCACGGTTTGTGGATCCCTCTCATGGTTCAGGTCCTGAGTTTTTATTTGCAAGAAAGTTTCCACAAGCCCATTCCACGGCTCGTGGTTTAATCCATGGATCGTTGTTCAATCCACGACTCATGGAGTTGGTCCGTAGATCCTATTCTGATCTCTGAAAGCTTAACACTTAGGATATTTAGCTAGTTCTAGGCTTAGAATTTTTCCTGGGGTGTTTAATATCTCCCCCTTGGGATCATTTATCCTTGAATGAAGACTAAACACACTGAGTTTTGAGGGAAAGAGTTGCAATCCCTACTAACTGAATACTAAAAATTGATTTCTAATAATTTTAAATTATAGAGACATGAAAGAATGTTGAATGCAAGGATAGATAGGGGAACATGAAACTGAGGGGAAAATACAAATGAGGAAACAGAGATACTGGAGAGGAACTATTACCTCAAGCTGGAGTTGATTCAGAAGAAAAGAGGTGAGGGTACTTGATCATCATGGCTCCTACTGCTTCGCAAGTAGCTCCCTCAATAGACTGGTTCCTCCAAACAACCTTCACTGAAGTGACTTCCTTGTTTCTCAACCTGCAAACCTGACAATCAAGAATCTGGACTAGGACCTTTTCGTAAGTGAGACTGTCTTTCACACCCACACTCTCCAAAGGCACAACTAAGGCTAGATCAAACATTCACTTTTTCAATAGAGATACATGGAAGAGTGGGTGCACTTATGCTAAGTTTGCAGGCAATTCTAACTCATAGGCCACCTTGCCAACTCTCCTCAAAATTCTGTATGGACCTACATAAATGAAACTAAGCTTCCCCTTCCTACCAAATCTCATGACACCCTTCATGGGTGACACCTTCAGGAATACCCAATCATCAACCTCAAACTCCAAGTCCCTTCTCCTCACATTTGTATAGGACTTTTGACGACTCTGAGTAGCCTTCAACCTCTCCTTAATGAACTGAACCTTATCCATAGCCTCATGAATTGAATTTGGCCCTATCAAGGCTTCTTTACATACCTCAAACCATAAAATCGTTGATCTACACCTACACCCTTAAAGTACCTCATACAGCGCTATCTAAATACTAGAATGGAAGCTAATATTGTAGGCAAACTCTATAAGTGGTAGGTGATCATCCCAATTACCTTTGAAATAAATCACACAAGCCCTTAACATATCCTCTAAGGTCTGGATTATGCACTCTACTTGCCTATCCATCTGTATATGAAATGTTGTGCTGAGATTTACCTATGTACCAAGACCTTTATGAAATAATCTCCAGAATTAGGATATAAACTGTGTACCCCTATTTGAGATGATAGACATGGGAACCCCAAACAACCTGACTATCTCACGGATTTAGAGCGTAGCATAATCCTCCACTGAATCAGTAGTCTGGATAGCTAAAGAGTGCACTAACTTAGTCACCCGATCTACTATCATCCAAATAAAGTTATGCTATCAACGAGTATGTAGTAATCCTATAATAAAATCCATATTAATCACTTCCCACTTCAAAGTAGGAATGCTAATATCCTGAGTCACGCCTCCCAATCTATGATTTTCTACTTTAATTTGCTGCAGTTGGGACACTTAGCCACAAAGTCTGCTATGTCCCTCTTCATGCCATTCCACTAGTAGACTTCCCATAAATCATGGTACATCTTGGTGGCACCGAGATGAATAGAATATTTGGAGCTGTAAGCTTCTGTCAAGATAAACTGTCTCAGCTCATCTACATTAGGAATACATAATTGACCCTAATAATGAAGTACACTATCTCCCCTTTGGGGGAAAACCTCTTCTCATTGCTGATGGATAACACCTTTCAACTGAAGTAAGATGGTATCACTATCTTGATTCTCCTTTACCTCTGCTACTAGAAAAGGTTATGACCCATTCTGAAATATAATACTTCCATTCGCTGTGTCCGTAAGGAAAACTCCTAAGTGAGCGAGCCTATGAACCTCCTTAGCTAATTCCCTCTTCTCTACCTTGACATGGGGCACACTACCCATTAAAAGTTTGCTATGCACATCAACCACTACATTAGCCTTACCCAGGTTGTAGAACACATTCCTATCATAATATTTGTGGAACTCGAGCCACCTTCTCTGATGAAGATTAAAATCCTTCTGGGTGAACACATACTGGAGGCTCTTGTGGTCTATAAACACATCCACATAGACACCATACAGGTAGTGTCTCAAAAATTTTAAGCCAAAAACAACCGCTATAAGGTCAAGGTCATGATAGGGTCGTTCTTTTCATGATCTTAAGCTGTCTGGAGGCATAGGCAATGACCATACCATGTTGCATTGGAGTACAACCCAAGTTGACTCTGCATGCATCACAATATACAACAAATCCATCTAAACCCTTTGATAGGGTTAAAACTAGATTTGTGGTCAACCTAGTATTCAACTCTTAGAATTTCTTCTGATACTCATCTTACCACAGGATCTTAACTTTTTTCTGAATTAACCTGGTCAAAGGGGTAGCTATGGAAGAGAATTATCAACAAATCTCATGTAGTAACCAGCCAAACCCAAAAAGCTCCTAATATATGTCGGAGAAGTTGGTCTAGGCTAATTCTTCACTGGCTTTGTCTTCTATTTGTCTACTCGAATGCCCTTACTAGACATCACATAACAAAGGAAGGCAACTGACTTCAACCAGAATTCACACTTACTAAACTTGTCAAATAACTGGCAGAACTTGAGAATATGCAGCACAACTATTAAATGATTTGCAGACTCTTCTTCACTCTGAGAATATACAAGGATATCATCAATGATGATGATTACAAACATATCCAAGTACTACTTGAACACCTCGCTGATCAAATCCATAAAAGCGGCAAGAGCATTCATTAGTCCAAAAGACATAACTATAAATTCTTAGTGACCATATCGAGTTTTGAAGGCTGTCTTCGAAATGTCACATTTTCAAACTCTAAGTTGATGATAGCCTGCACTGCGGTCAATCTTAGAAAATCAACTAGCACCCTAAAGATGGTTGAACAAGTCATCAATCCTTGAAATAGGAAACTTATTCTTGATTGTGACTTTGGTTAACTGACAGTAGTCTATGCATATCTTGAGAGAACGATCTTTCTTACACACAAAAAGAACTGGAGCACCCCATAGAGAGATGTCAGTTAACTCCTAAAGCTCATATGGAGACATTATATAAGGTGGAATTGAAATAGTTTGGGTATATTGAAGGAGATCTATTCTGAAATAAATTTCCCACTAGGGAGGAACTCCAGGCAGATCATCTGGAAATACTTTTGGGAATTCATTAACCACAGAGACTGACTGAAGAGTTGGGGTCTCAAAATCTGAATCCTTCACCCAAGCAAATGGTAAATACACCATTCAAAAATCATTTTTCTGGCCTTAAGGTAAGATTCAAATCGACCTACATGCATTAAGGTATTACCCTTCCATTCTAAGACTAACTAATTTGGAAATTGGAACCAAACTATCTTGGTTCTACAATCGAGTGAGACATAACAAGAATGTTACAATTCTATTCCTATGATGACATCAAAGTCAGTTATATCTAGGTCTAAAAGGTTCGCTGAGGTGACTTTCTGAGAAAATGAGATCGGGCAATTTCTGTATACCCGTCTGGCTATCACTGAAACACCAATAAGAGTAGAGATAGAAAAAGGTTGTAGAAGAATTTCTAGACTGTCACTGAAGTCTACTACTATATAAGGTGTCACAAAACAAAGTGTGGATCTAGGATCTAACAATACATAAACATCAATATGAAAGACTCATAATGTAATCGTAACCACATCAGGAGAATCCTCCTGATCTTGTCAAGTCTGGAGTGCATAAAGTCTATTCTGGCGATGACCGCCACCTGCATTAGATGAGGCACCTTGCTTAGTCAGGAGACTTGCTGGAGCTGCTTGAGAGAGTTTGATGCTGCTGATGAACACCCTTGCTTCCTTGTGCAGCTATTGGACACTCTCTAAGCCAGTGACCTGGATTTCCACACCCAAAACAATTACAACTACTAGCCATACACTCACCTTTGTGGCTTCTACCATACTTCTTGCAAACCGAATGAGTACGCTCACTAGTGACACTACCCTAGGAATTAAAGCCTAGAGCCCTATCCCTATGTATTAATTTATACTCTATTACTTGTTTGATTTTTACTTTTTTAAGATTACTTGTTACACAACTTCCCCCTTTCTAGAAATATATGTCTAAAAGCACAAATAACCACAGTTGACCTAAGTCCAACTATATTCCTCGTGGGATCAGACCTAACCCTCTTTAGGTTGTATATTTGAACAATGACCACTTTATACTTCTTTTAAGAGGCGTAATTTGGGCGTATGAAATTTTGGTACCATTTCTAGGGAATACGAGTTTGGATTAGATTGATTGTGTTTATTTGACTATTAGTCCTTATTTCTGAATTTATTTTTTTTGTTGTTTTTGTTTTGTTTTTAGGTTACACACTTGTGTATTCCCAACACACAGAGTAAATGCAATCCTTTGATTCCACTTGATCTTCAACTTCAGAGAACTTTGAGGAAGATGGCCAATGATGGAGTTGTTGAAACTGTAGAACAGGCCAAAGCCAGATGTTGGCTGAAGAGCAAGAAAGGACATGCCAAGTTGAGGCAGCTCCTCTAGAATAATATTATCACCAATATGCAATATATAAGCAAGCAAGACAAGAAGCTTCATATTAGAATACACTAAATGAGATAGCTAGGCAAGACGAGGAAGCCCAGAAAATGTGCATCATGATCAGGCCAGGCAGAGAGGGAATAGGGGCCACCAATAATAACAACCCTGATATATCCCTCATTATGATGTGGGTGATAATGATGCTGACCTAGATGATACAAGAGCGATGGGTGCCATAGTTCCACCCAACTGCCCGCAGGGACAAAGTTTGATAACACGAGCACCATTATACAGTTGTTGAATATGAAGGGATTGTTTGCAGGCAAAGATTTTTATAATACTAATATTCATTTGATGAACTTTATGGGGATTTGCAAAGCTTACAAGTTTCCTGGGGTGACTTAGAATGGTATCAGACTATGACTATTCCCATTCTCTTTGATTGGAGAAGAAACTCCATGGCTGGCAGTGCTTCCGCATGATTTGATCACTACATGGAGTGAATCGAAAAGATCATTCACAGAGAGGTTTTTCTCGCCATACAAGATGTTGCATATTAAGAAGGAAATCAATAACTTCAGGCATCTAAACATAGAGGCACTCTATGAGACATGGTTGAGGTTCAATAGAAAGCTGAAGCAAATGCCATATTATAGGATACCAAATGACATATTATTGGAGATCTTCTATAAGTTCATGAATGCAAACACCAAGGGGCTATCTGACACTATTTTTGGAGGTGCGTTAATGGATAACACTTATTTAGTGGTAGTTGAGATGCTTGACAGAGTCACTATGATGAATAGGGCTTGGCGCATAAGAGAATCTGAAGTTCCGGCTGGAACATATGGTATTTGCAAGTCTGCAGACTAGCATAAGCTATATGAAGAGTATGGTCAAGAGATATTGCATATGAAGATGGACATTGGCCTCATTACAAAGCATGTAATGGTCGGGTACCATATCTGAGAAGGTTAATGTAGTTGGTTCACAAAGGAAAACACCTATGCATGATGATTATATATTTGACAAAGAGGCAAATTATCTTACTGATCTAGTGGCAGGTTTCTAGGCAGTGCCCAAGGGTTAATCCAGACACTTCGCGAGGTCAAGGAAATCAAGGTTGGAACAACAATAGAGATAATAACTATAATTGATCAGGATAAGAGATAGGATTAGAGGCAGAGATAGAGATGGAGACTAGAATAAGAGGGACATATCCAATAATGATCAGAGTGGTTTATACATTCCTCCTAGTAACTGTGAAATAGGGTCCAATTTTTCTAAGATGGAAGATATGTTGGCTAAGGTGCTGAAAAGGTGGAAAGGAATGGTGAGAGCTTGAAGGAAATTTGTGCTTACATTTAAGGCATGAATCAAAAGGTTGAGTCACATGCCAGAACAATCAAGCAAATTGAGCAGCAGCAAGGTCAAATGTCTATAACCTTGAACCAATCCCAAAAGGGTACACTTCCATGCAACATAGTCTAGAATCCCAAAAATAATGGGCAATGCGTGGCAATTACTACTCAAAGTAGAAGGCAGACTATTGACCCTTCTATTCTTATAGTTTTTTATGATTCATCCAAGCCTAAAAATATTGATGCTGAAAAACTAGTTAAATCTGAAGAACAGGTTAATGATAAAAATCACATTGAGAAGCAGCCCCATACTGGTGAGAAGAAGTCTTTAGACACTAAAGAGAAGGATAAGGACGTCCCTCAGGTCCTAACTCCTGTTACACAACCTCCTCCACCTTTCCTAAAGAGATTGATCAAGAAGTCTGAAGAAGGGAAGTATCAAAAATTAATCTCCATATTGAAGAAACTTTATGTGAACATACCTTTGGTCGAAGCACTAGAGCAGATGTTTGGTTATGTTAAGTTTATGAAGGATTTTGTGACAAAGAAGAGCACCGTGAGATTGAAGCCCACTGATAATTTGCACCACTGTAGTGAAATAGCCTCCCATTCTCTTGTGCAGAAAAAGGAGGATCCTAGAGCATTTACTAGTCCTTGCACCATAGGAGCCTTCCACTTTGCAAAGCCCTTGTGTGATTTGGGTGTGAGTATCTATCTGATGCCACTAGTAGTTTTCAGATAGTTGGTCTTAGGAGCACCCAAACTGACATCAATACTACTTCTTATGGCATATTGCATAATGAAATGGTCTGTGGGTATTCTCTATGATGTGCTTGTGAAAGTTGAGTCCTTTATCTTTCCAGTGGACTTTGTGATTCTTGACTGCGAGATGGAATTTGAGGTTCCCATTATCCTGGGATGACCATTTCTTGCCACTAAATGTGCTTTAGTTGATCAGGAAACTAGGCAGATGAAGTTCAGACTGAATGATGTAGTAGTAAGATTTAATAGTTTTAGTTAATGAAGCACCATGATGACATACGTGTAGTCTCAGTGATATATGTAGTTGATGAGGAGCATCCACTAGTACTTGTTGAGGAGTAATTTGGTATTGAAGCACTTGTAGTTTTGATCATTAATTTTGATGGAGAGGATATTGTTGAGTATGATGAGATGGTAAATGCACTCGATATGGGGTATTACACATATGCTCTAAAAAAGTTAGATTTCGACTCGAAGAATTGTGCAACCCCAGTGACTAGACCTTCTATTGAGGAGCCTCTAGTCCTGAAGCTGAAGGCTCTACCATCCTACTTATGATATGTTTTCTTGGGAGCCAATAATACCTTGCCGGTTATTATTGCTACAGACCTAGGTGAAGGTTAAGTAGAGGCTCTAGTTGTTGTGTTGAGAAAGTTCAAGAGGGACATTAGTTAGTCCATTTCTAATATCATTTGTATTCCACCAGGCATATGCACTCACAAGATCCAACTTGAGCCAATTGGTATTCCTAGTATTGAGCATCAACGTAGGTTGAGTCTGCCTATGCAAGAGGTCAACAAGAAGAAAATCATCAAGTGGTTGGATATAGGTGTTGTTTATCATATTGGAAACAACAAGTGGGTAAGCCATGTTTAATGTATGCCAAACAAGAGTGGAATCACTATGGTTCCAAATGCTATGACTGAGCTTATTCTAATAAGGCCAGTCACAGGCTGGTGTATGTGCATGGACTATAGGATGTTGAAAGCTTGGATTGAGAAACACCATTTGTGATGCCATTCATGGATCAAATGTTAGACCATCTTATTGGCAGAGGATGGTATTGTTTTTTTTATGGTTATTCAAGATATAATCATATCTTGGTTGCTCCAAAAGACCATGACAAGACCACTTTCACTTATCCATATAGGACATTTGCGTTCAAGCAGATGCTTTCAGGTTATGCAATACGTCAATGACCTTTCAACGTTGTATAATGTCAATCTTCTCAGACATGGTGGAAAAAACTATTGAAGTATTCATGGATGACTTTTTGGTGGTAGATGACTTCTTTGATGACTGCTTATCCCATTTAAGTTATCTATTAAAGAGATGCGAGAGTGCAATTTAGTGCTCAATTGGGAGAAGTATCACTTCATGGTTAAATAAGTTATAATGCTTGGCCACGGGATCTCCAAGAAGAGAATTGAGATTGATAAATCAAAGATTGAGGTAATTGAAAATTGCCCCCTTTGGTTTTTGTGAAAGGTGTTTGATGCTTTTTGGGGGATGCTGGTTTTTATCACAAGTTCATAATGAATTTCTATATGATTGCACAACCTTTATGCAAGTTGTTGGAGAAGTATGTAAAGTTCATTTTTAATGATGCATGTCTAAAGGCATTTGAATGCCTCAAGAAAAAGTTTATCTCTACTCCCATCATTGTTACACATGACTATTCCTAGTCGTTTGAGGTTATGTGTGATGCTAGTAGAGTGGCGCTAGGAGAAGTCCTAAGCCAATGACGTGAAAAGATTCTCCATCCTATATACTATGCAAGAAAATCACTTAATATGGCTTAGAAAACTATATTGTGACTAAACAAAAGTTTCTTACTGTGGTTTTGAATAGTTCAGATCTTATTTGCTTGGCACCAAGGTGTCTGTGCACACTGACCATGCAGCTCTTAGGTACCTTATGGAGAATAATAATGCAAAGCCTAGATTGATTTGGTAGGTAGTTCGGTTGCAAGAATTTGATTTTAAAGTCAAGGACCAGAAGGGGCCTGGGAATTAGGTAGTTGACCACTTGTCAAGATTTGAAAAAGAAGTAATGCTAAAACTAAAGGATGAGTTAGAGATTGGTTCTACCTTCCCAGATGAACAAGTATTGGCCGCATCACAAGACTTGATTCCATTGTTTTCTGGACTTTGCTAATTATTTATTGAGTGATTTGGTGCCTTCTAATTTGTCTTTTCATTAGCGCGGGAAGTTTATGTCCGATGTTCAAAAAAAAATTTAGGAGGAGCCATATTTATGCTGATGGGATGATTTGTAGATGTGTGCCTGAGGAAGATGTCATGAGTATATTAGAGTCATGTCATTCATCCCCTATTGGGGGGCATCATAGTGGTATTCGAATAGCTCATAAGATCTTGCAATGTGGGTACTATTTTTCTACTTTTCATCAAGATCCCCATGATTATGCGAAGGCTTGTGATCAATGTTAAAGGGAAGGTAGCTTATCAAGAAAGCATGATCTTCCCCTTACTCCCATCCTTGTGTTTGAGATGTTTGATGTTTGGGGCATTGACTTTATGAGTTCATCTGTGAGCTCGAATGGGATGAAATACATACTTGTAGTTGTTGACTATGTTTCCAAGTGGGCGGAGGCAGTTGTCCTTCCCAATAATGAAGGCAAGAGTGTCACAACGTACTTGAAGTAAAACATGTTTTCCAGGTTTGGTACTCCAAGGGAAATCATAAGTGATGGAGGTTCACACTTTCGTAATTGATTGTTTTGAAACCTAATTTAGAAATATAGAGTGACGCATAATGTGGTGAAAACTTACCATCCGTAGACTAGTGGGCAAGTTGAGGTTTCCAATAGTGAAATAAAGACCATCCTTGCGAACACTATGAATGCTAATAAAATGGATTGGTCTAGGAAAGTTGATGATGCTTTATGGGCATACCAGACTTCTTTCAAAACCCCTATAGGTATGTCTCCCTATCAACTTGTGTTTGGGAAGTCATATCATCTGCCAGTGTAGCTTGAGCATAAGACCATATGCGCGCTCAAGAAGCTAAATTTGAATTGGGTTGATGTATCCTATCAGCGGCTTGGTTAGTTAAATGAGATGGATAAGTTTTGGGTAAACGTTTATCAGAGTTCTGCCTTGAAAAAGGAGAAGTTTAAGATGTTTCATGATCAGATGTTTGAAAAGAGAGACTTTGTGCTGGGTGATTTGGTTCTGTTGTTCTACTTAAGACTTTGTGTGTTTCCTGCCAAGTTGAAGTCCAAATGGATGGGATAATTTAGAGTGGTGCATGTGTCTGCATATGGTGCAATTGAGCTCGAGAACTATGAAGGTAAGAGGTTCAAGGCAAATAGTCAGCGTGTGAAAGCTTACTTGGGATCTATAGAGAAAATTAAGGTTGTGAATATCTGGGCCCTTGGTAAAGTTTGTGTAACCAAGGTACATTCATCGTGCCGCGATGTTAAATCAGGCATTGCATGAGAGGCAATCCATGGGGGTAACTTGATGAAGTCTAAGTATTCAAGTAACCTGCTTTGTGCCATGACATTAAATCAGGTGTTGCTTGGAAGGCAACCCATGATTAACGTAAGTTAAAGTATGTGGACCAAAACAAACTGAAACATGGAGGAATCAGAGAAAAAGAAGTTCCCACAAGCTATACGATGGGCCATCATAGGACCAAGGGCCCGTGGAAGGTGATCTTGCAAATAAATTTATGAAGAGCAAGCCACAAGATCAAACTGACAATGTGTGACACAGCCCGTGGGGTATCCCATGAGCTGTGAAGAACATTGTTGGTTCCCAAACTGAAGAGATGAGCCATTGTACATTCCCACAATGACAGATGATGGGACATCACAATGCTGACGGCCATGGGATTGCAATATATGATGCCCAGGTTAGGGGGCCTATGGCATGGGCCATTGCATGTCCTGCGAACCATTGAGTCTTTTCATGTTCTGGGTCAATAATTTTTAAATGAATTCATTGACCTGGCCTGACCAAATCTAGGAAATCTTCCCCCTTTTATGAGCGATTTAAAATAGAAATTGACACCCTCTGATTACTCCCTCTCTCCCACGTCTTTCCCACCTATTTCCATAATTGACCACCATCAAAGACACAATAATTGCTCATCAAAGATGCCATAATCGCTCACATCAGCTCTACCACACACGCACAAAGTTCAACTCTCTACTTTCTTCTCCAAGTTCAAGAAACTCTCTACTAAGGTATGGTATTATACCATTCCTTTCTCGAGTTTGTCTTCAAATAATATCACCTATGGGTTCCTATAATATCCTCTTGAAATTATATGAATAGTGGAACCGTAGAATTGAGTTGTGATTAAAAATGGTTTTTTGAAATTATGGTTCATGTTCAACTTGCTTGGAGATCACTTGATGTTTTGGGTTGCTAAAATTGTTGTAGCGTTGGTTGTTGTGTTTAGAACTGAAATTAACATTTGTTGGGTGGTCCCATCCATTGAGTCGGAGGGCATTACGGCATCAAAGGTTTGGAAACAAACTTCGTTAGTTCTTTTGCCTGCCAACTCCTAATGATCTTGCTAATATTGTCAACGGATGAAGTCTGAGTAACCCGTAGTTTAGTAATGATATGAGGATTGTGTTTGCGTATTTCCAATGATCGTCTTGATTTGATTTTATATGGCTGTGATGAATTGAGCCCTAGGCTTATTTGCTTCATCAACCACTGAGATTTACGCCATGTAAGGTTCATAACCTCAAGTGATAAATTAAGCAAATAAGTTTTTGTCATATTAAAAGGTCTAAATTGTTTATGTCTAGTTCCACAGACAAGGACCATAAGTCGTGGGGTAACCCACATGACATGGTACTTCCCATGCGATAATACCCAGCTGTGAGAGGTTTAGAACTGTCCCAATAGACCACTTCCCCATTCTGATGGTGGACATGATGGGCTGTGGGGTGTCCCACGATGCTTTTGATGGGCCATCAGACCCACCACGGACGTGGGATGCTTAAAAAGTACAATATTTTTTCATATATTTCTGTTCTTTTTCCTTGCTTCTTGTGTACTAACCGTGTTCAGCTACAGGTACTCATAGATCTAGAAACTCCACTATGACGAGAGGGGCCTAGAAAAGCAAAGGATAAAACTCTATCATGCCTCAAGGATCTACCCAACGATTCTGAGGGCGAGATGGAACGGATGACACATCCCCCCTCGTTCGTTAAACATCGATGACAAGGCAAGGACAAACTCCTCCCCCCCAGTCTAATGAGGGGAGATATACATCATTTGAGCAAGAGCAAGACAAAGAGCACACTTTCTCCCAGTCTTAAAAGGGGAAAGATACATTATCCGCCCTGCCCAACTCAAATGAAGAAGAAGGTGAGTGTTTGAAAATGGGCGGTAAGGACACAACTATACCAGTATCTAGTGGCATGGGATTTTGGATTTGACATGGAAAGTACTATAGAGAAGAGCGAGACTCTGGACAATCCCAAGGAGCCCGAAATGACTTTGGTCATCTAAATCAAGGATCCAAAATATAGGGAACAGATTAGGTGGAAAGTGATAGGAGCCAAAGAGATCTAGGATTTTTCCTTGAATCACATTCGGGGAAAGTTCTAGACAACACATATACACAAGAATGAAGTATAACCTTAACTCACAAGGCATCACAACACAAGAATTTCACAATTAGTCTCAAGATCAATAGAGACAAATGACTTTTGACAAGCTATTCTGAGTTCTTTTACACACTCATTTGTGAATAGATCAAGTCAAACGGGGAATATGCAAGTCATGACAAGAGAATTCTTTAACAAAAATCATTTTCCCCCTATTTCCTTCAACTTGCAATACTTCTTACCAAGAAATTTTTTGGCGGGCCCATTTTGAGACAAGCAAAACATGGACTGTATTAAACAGTAAAACTTAGCATTTGGCATTAAGAAAGTTGCCTCCCAATCTATCGTAGGGAAACACCAACTCGGTTCGACACAAAAATAAACAAAACAAAACAATCGCTCCTTGGGAAAGAACTGTGGTATGAAGAAAACACTTGGAGTTTATTTGACTATGCTACTATTAACAAGGCGACCAAAATTAAAGAGCTCATGGATCAAAGAAAAACAAGCCTTGGCATAGGGACTAAGCGTATTTGTAAAGCACGGGTAGTGAAATAATAGATCTTGTAGGACCAACCCGGCATATCGCAACTCAACAACACAGGAAAAATAATCCTTAAAAGGGCACAATTTAAGCATTTAAGCAAATAAAAGGCCCGGCCAGGGCAATAACATAATCATCCAAACTATGCCCGACAAGGGCAAAATAAATTTTCTAACAAGAAAAATAAAAGGCTCGACAAGGGAAATAAAAAGCAATATCACAAAGCCCAACAAGGGTAACCAACAATATATCCTAAAAGTGAATGCACCACCTCTCCCACTTAAAATAAAGTATTGCCCTCAATGTGTAAGCTCAAAGTAATTAAGGGAAAGGTGAAAAGACTCCCTGTACTGGCTAATCCTCCCCATCCTCCTCCTGATATGTCGGGTCTGAGTTGGTGCCTTCTCCTCTCTAGCATGAGTGTGCAGTGTACTATTACTCAAAGAGCATCTGCTGGAGTGCTAGGTCCCGAGCATCAGCAAGCTCCTCATTATTTCCACCCAAGGTAGCAAACAACTCATCTATGAGGCCATACGTGGGATGGGGTGCAGCCAAGGCAGGATCGAGTGCACTCAAATTAGCCTCACCCATTGGTACTTTTCCCTTAGATTTGTCGACATCCTTCTAGATATACACCATAACATGCTCCACAATATCCACCCTTTTGCACAAGTTGGCCATGCTACTCACCACATCTTTAATAGTAATCTTTTTTGCCCTCTGAATCATACTGGGTAGCTTCTCAACCAGGAAATCAACTGATTATCACGAGAGTAGGTCATGTCAACCAGCTTTTGAAAGCCCATTAGGGTCAAGGTTGTTGATTATCGGGAAGGTCTAGGAGGAAAAATAGTTGTAGGATTTCCTGACTCTACAGGATTAGGTGCACCTGAGGTTGATCTAGAAGGAGAGAAAGCGGTGGGCTCAATATCAATTTTCTCAACTTGTACATCGACAAGAGGCTGCATCGTGCACTTCTTCATACTAGGGGCCTCAACATCAGTCTTCTTACCAAGGTCAAGCACATCAGTGGCAAGGATAGATATATCAAACGGAAGGTATGGGATCCTCGCCTTAGCACATAACTTGATGATAATCACAGGGTAGGGGAATGAGTTACCAGCTCGACATGCCTTCCTCTTGATTAACACAGTTATGATCTTATCAAAATTTACATGTGCCCCTGGCATGATAAAGGCTACTACAATGGCACCCTCTTGTGTAACCTTATGATTATTTTTAGAAGGTAGGATGAAGGAGCGGTTGAATTCATACCATAGTCATGCCTCAAAATGAAGACTCTGGCATGGAATGATGCCCCTCATAGTTGCCCAGATAGGAGTCCCAGGAGTAATGATAGTAGCAGCCCAACCAAGTGGTTTTTACTTTTGGAGCACCTCAGCCCAATATTCTGGTGCAGGCTTAATTAGATTGGTTCAGTAGATGGCATTGATAGCAGCTGGTGTGATGTGAACTTTTTTACCCGGACCATCACTGAGTCTAAGCAAGTGTAATCCTCAATATTGCTCGTATACCCCATCAAGTTCTACTTGGTCTGGTAGGAGGCATAAAATTCACGAACCACCTCGACTTGATACCCTCCAGGCACCTCTACAAAAGGGAACTATTAGCGAGTAGTGAATTGGTTATGGATGTTAGGCAAATAAGCCTCAACTGTTGCAAGGTTAAAGCTACACTCCAGGGTGAAGGTGCTTTACCTATCTCTCTCATAGAGGACTTTCATGCCCTCCACCCTCAAACGAATTCTCTCCTCCTCCAAAACTTGCACATGAGGAGGTGTTGGGGCAGCAGCGGGAGCTTTCTTCTTTCCTTTTGACTTGGAAGTTGAGGTTGGAGGAGCTGGGGTACTTCTTGTGCTGCAACCTGAATTACCCTTGCTAGAAGACTTTTTTTGGAGAAGGAGATTGTGAGTACTCAAAAGAAATAGCAAAATCGTTTTTGTATTTTTCTAAATAATGAAAGAAGAAAATGCTACAAGAAGTTAACGAACTAAAATGAAATCGAATGCATAGGAGAAGAAAAGGACACCAGGTGACTTTTGGCATGTGTGAGTCACATGTGAAACGCACGTGGAAAAGTGTGTGTTGCATGTGGCTTTGGCCATGCTAATAGAAACCTGGGCAAAATTTGATTAATGGTGCGATGGCATGTGCGACTCGCAATAGACATTGTGTGTGTTGCTCATGCCTTTGTCCTTACAGGCAGTGAACTGATAATTGAAACATATACATGTGATGCTTTATGTGATCCGCAGGTAAAAATATGTGGGTCGCATGCAAAACGCATGAAGAAATAGTAAAAAATTTCAACTCTTCATTTCTAATTGCGTTGCTTATGCTATTTGCATAGAAATATTTGTGGAATGCAAGTGCAACCAAGGCGATAAACACAAACTTTAATAGGCTCTAAGCATGAATTGACTAATAACTAAATTTTTGGGGTACTTGGACTTTCTCAGAAAACTTCAAACACAATCAAGACCCACTCAATATGAAATATTTGCTTAATGATTTCTCGTAAGAAGGGCGTTACCCCATCTAACATCGGAAACATTAGGCATTTATGAAAATAATGCAAACACTATCGACGCATCAAGATTTAACTCCCCTCAGCCAAAGCACCCACCAGATAATTATAATCAATTGAAATAACACAAGGGAGTAGTAGTATCAAAAAAATCAGCCCACATAATATTATTCAACCAAAACATTGCAAAGATAATTAGTTTCCCTTAAGAATGACGTCACCCAATCTATCATTGGGCTAAACCATGTATCAACTCAAGTGCATTACTCAGACTTTACCCAAAAATATGAACTTTTGGGCTAAAAATTAACACAAGTTGCATGCATCAATCTAAAACTAAGATCTACCAAGTTTTTTTTCAAGCAAAATTGACTATTCCCCAAAATTGGGGTCCAGAAAATAATATCTCACCCAAATCTATATGGAAGATTTAACTAGAATGCTTCACAAATAATATTCACAATCTACTTAAAAATAAGGATTTAGCATTGGGGAATTTCACACCAGCAAAGATGAGAGAGTAAAAAGCAAAAATTTGAAGCTTTTATTGCCTAACAATGGAGACCAAAGTTTTTGCTGGAAAACGTGGTGGTGCGGAAGAGGATATGCAGCGATGATTGTAATGACCCTTCCAATTATTTACGCATGTTTTCCATTCTCGTACCGTTAGAGCTTGCCTGTAGCGGCCCAGGCCGTTTGCTTGGTCTTTTTGGCCATTTCTTGCTTTAGAGCTTAGGCTTTTGAAATGATTGACTTCAGTCAACATTCATAGTTAACGTTCTAGGAATCGAATTACATCAGCGCCCAACTTCAAAATGTCGAGTTTGTGTTAGGTAGTTAGTTGGTTTAGGTCCTTGGTGATTCAGGCTTTTTTTGGGTGTTTGGTTGGCGTTAGTTAGTGTTGACTTGGGTCAGCATTTCTCCAAGAGAATATCTTATGGAAGTTTCATCAATTCCATTGAGTCTGGAACATCGTTTCCACTCTAAAAACGTTATTGGTTTGTAAGTATCCAGTTCCGATTGTGCCCGGAATGCCCCGTAGAAGTTTTTGGCTGTTGCTGGTTTTTCTGCTTCAGGTGGCCTTCAGCGCGATCACGCTCCTGTAGCGTAATAGTGCTGGTCTGGGATCCTTCCTTCAGCATGATCACACTCCTTTAGTGCGATAGCACTGACCAACGACCAGCAACTATATAATTCTTTGGACTTCGATTATCCAACATTATTTTCCCAATTTTCCCAACTCTAAATTGCAAATCCTCTCTACCATAGTGTTCTATTTTGTCCTATGCTTGGGGAATTCATAGTATTGTGGGAAAAATCTTGCTCCCTTGATTATTTAGTAAGTCCTTTCTTCCCCAAGTTTCTTCCTCCATTGTTGAAGGGCCACCATTATTGGGAAATTCTCAATCTTGGAAATTTCTTGTAGAATCCGCCTCTTGAGATTTGCATGATCATGGGCTTAGAGTTTGCACCTCCTCAGCTTGTTCATCTCGTTGTGGTAAGTATCTTTTGATTAATTTCTGGATTGAATTCGTGAATCTTTCCTCTTTAGTTTCCTTTTTAGCGGGCTGTTTTGTGCCATTTTCCTTGGCCAAATTCACTCAAATTTTGAGCATGCGCTCCCGAGATTCTAAGGAACACATGGGTATTTTTTGTTTCTGATTTTGGGTTGTTGGTCTCATTGGCCTATTTGTGGCTCAAATTTTGACCCGGTTATGTTTATGGCATTATGGGTATCGTTAGTCTTGTATTGATGTGTAGATTATTGTATTGATACTAGTTTCGCGATTCAGAGTTCCCCAGAGCAGTTCAAGCCTGGACGACGCCATCCCTGTAGCTACTCATCGGATGACAATTAGGTTATGGTTTTCCCTACCTAAACTCTGCGTATATAGGCTATAACTGCATTAATTAGTATCCTTGGGTGGGTTGTTTTAGGTTGGTACCCCATAACTTGCTCGTCTTTTCTTTCCGTTTATTTCATAGGCTGATTGTAGTATTCGTGTAGTATTGTTTATTACCCTTGTGGTCCTGTGTGCCTTGTATTGACTCTAGAATATAGACGGTGGGTTTTTTGGGAATGTCTGCGAGTCCCGGACATAGAGATATTATTCTAGGCTGGTTATGTCTGATGTAGAGCTGATAGGCCTGTGCAGGGCCGGTAGGAATATTTGTGAGTCGTTGTGCTAATTTATATTTGTGTGAGAGCATATTATCAATGAAAAAGGTTTTCCCTATATGTTTTATCATTCTTTTGGCTTCGGGCCTACTATAGATGACTTTCTAAACCTTGAATGGCCCCGAGGGCCCATTTTCAGTATAATTGATGATAAAATGGGATTTGGATGATTTCACACTTGATTTCCTACTGATACTAGGCTCGGCTGTCCATAGCACTAGACTTGATTTCCTACTAATACAAGGCTTGGCTGGGCAGAGCACTAGGCTTGATTTCCTACTGATACTAGGCTCGGCTTGGTAGAGCACTAGACTTGATTTTTATTACTGATATAGACCAGGATACGCTCTGCGCACCCTTTGAGAGGGTTGTTCTGACTTTTATCACTGATTTAGACCCGAGTATACTTCAGGCACCCTTTGAGAGGGTCTTTTGAGATTACTACTACTATTTTAGACTCGGTTAAATTTTAGGCATGTACTTTGAGGTTCTAATTCCCTAAGATTTTGCATTCGTTACAGTATATGGTCAGGAACCTCTATGGGCCCTACCATTCCAGGACCTGGCCTAAGTGTCGAGCTTGCCAGAGGAGAGGTATACGACGTAGGATGAGGTATAATGGGCACATCCCACCATGGGTCCTCCTGCTGGAGTACCGGGGGAGGTGCATACAGAGTTACTATTATTGGTTCTATCATTATCATCGTCATGCATATTTCACTCAAATTCCACCCTTGTTTATTGTGTGTTCAGTGTATGCTCTGATTGTATAGGTGGCCGGAGGGTTTGGTTTCACTTGATTGTGTTCCTCAGTTCTATGGGCGGCCGTTGGGACTGTAGGTAGACTATATTACTCCTATCATTTCATAAAGCTAGTTGTGGTCCTTGGTTCTTGAGAATTGGTAAGTTTTAGCCTATTGAAGCTTCAAGTTTTGGGCTTGAGTATTGAGGGGCTTGTGAGTCCTATATCTTTTAGGCTCCGTCGTGTGTCCTCCTGAGCAGTTGTGATTTATCGGACATTGTTCCTTATCTTCATTCTGATTAGAACTCTTAGTTTGGGTGGTTTAGTTATTCCATTCTAGGTTGTAAATTGTGAGATGGATCCCGGTTCATGCTTATCTTGAGAGTTGGTGTTTTAGTATGTTTTTGTTACTTTTATGGCTTCTAGTTGGTTTTGGTTGGGTTCCTTTCCTTCTTTACCTTCTTACTTGAGGTTACCGGTATACCGCCATGTTTTTGATTCTCTCTCTTTTTATTTATACTATTGTTGCAAGGATCATAGGTGCATCCCTCTTTCTTACACCTGTGTTTTGTGTATATTTGTTTTCTGTGCTAGCATTGTTTGTTCATAACTCTTGGTTGTATGTTCTCTGTGCTAGTTCCTTCTGCTTCCTCTATTATTTTTTGTGACCACTTTCTTGCTATCTGCTATATTACTATTTTTATATCTTATATTTGCATAATCAGCTGATGATGCCTACCGGGTATCCGTTGCTTGGCAATTAGTGCTCATACTACACTTCTGCATCTTTCTGGTGTAGATATTAGTTTACCTTTCGTCGTTGATTGCATTGGAGACTCATGCAGCTTTTGGATATTCGAGACTAGGGCGAGCACCTGACGGTCAAGTCTTGACCATATCTCATCTTTTGTACTGTTACTCTTTCTATATTCTGAGACATTTGGACTTATCATTTTTATACTTCTAGCACTTGTATTTTATTAGAATCTTCTGTACTATCGATACCAAGTCTTGGGGTTGGTGTAGTTTCATTATGTCATTATTTAGGTTATTGCTTCCGCTTTGTCTTATCTTTATATTCTGCTTTCGCTTATTTCTGTTCTTTATGCGTATTGGTTAGGTAGTAGCCCATTACTAACTGTTTTGGGCTACGAGAATTGGTTTGCCTACGGAGGGGTTATAGATATCACTATGACCTGAGAAATCGAGTCGTGACAGCTTAGTATCAGAGCTCTAGGTTCACCAGTATCGTGGTACAGAAGCAAGTGTCTAAGTAGAGTCTTGCATATTGGTATGATGACGTCCATATCCTATCTGCGGGAGTCTACAGGGCATTGTTTAGGAAGAGTTCCATATTATTGGCTCCTTATCATGGGTTCCTAGCTCTATTTACTTCTAAACTTTTGTTGTTTCATTCCTTCTCAGATGCCTAAGATGAGTTCAACGGCGGTTGGTCCCGAGGCTTCTGTTCCTGTTGCTTCAGTGCTTCCGTCAGTGCCAGGCTTCAAAGTGAGAGTTTACCACCTCAGAGAGGGGGTGTAGGACTAGCCCAGCCTCCGATTGGATTCATAGCTAACCTAGTTCTTCAGGATACCATGGCTAGGACTCTGAGTCCTCCGGTGGGTATTTCAGTACCTGGTTCTTTGGGTGGTGCCTCAGTCAGGGTTCATCATCTAGTTCTCCAACAAAGTTGTATGTCGGTGTTGGACTATGAGGCGAGATTTCACGTGGTGGTTAGGCATACTGCTAGGACTGTGCCATCAGAGTTTGAGAGGGTTCAGAGCTTTGTTGGAGGTTTGATTTCACTGCTTCATTTGGCGACTGAAAATTTGGTTATAGTTGGGACTACCTTCCTTCTGGTAGTGAGGCTTATGGAGGTAGTGCTAACAAACATCTTCACCAGGATAGTTTCCGAGGTTCTCAGACTTGAGGTAGGGGATTGTCCAATGATTCCATCTTCCAGTCCACAGGGTCAGTATGTTTTATCTCCAAGGGCTTCCATGCCACCGGCTAGAGGTAGAGTGCAGGGTATTAGGGGTGGTCCCCAGATGGTTAGAAGTGGCTTTCATTCCAGTGGTTCTTATAAAGGTTATTATCGGTGTGGTGAGTATGGGAACTTTGCTAGAGATTTCCCCATGATTGTGTATCCTGGTCATCCTGGTTGTTATGATTATGGAGATATTGGTCACCATTGTAGAGCTTGTCCCCGGCGAGGGATGGTTGTTCCTTCAGCTTTGACTACTCAGTCAAGAGTTAGACCCCCTTAGTCTAATGCCCCTCTTGGTTGGCCCAAAGTAGAGGTTCCTGATATTGTTGCTCTAGGTAAGGCTTTTGTTACCTTCGACTTATGATAGTACTATTCGCATTGCAATTCTATCCCTTCTATCAGTTGTTTGCTTATATGCCTACCTGCTACTTGCTTAGTTGTTTGACTACTTGAATTGTAGTATCTATGAGTTGTTTTCTTGGTAGATTATTCCTTAGTAGTGGATGGGGTGAGTTATCCTTGTGGGGTGTTTACCTGAAGTTGTAGCTCATGGGTAGTTCTTGTTGGTCTCTTTTCTGGTTGGTTTGGCTTCCAGTTCCTTTGTGATTCTAGGCTTCCCTATTGAATGGTCCTAGATGGTTGTTTCCTTGGCTGTTTCCTAGCGTTTGCTAGAAGTTCTTGTGTTGGTTTTGTGATACCACTGGTTGTGCCAGAGTTTGAGCTTGTCTTAAGTTGAGAGGTGTCAGTTATGCCAGCATGCACAAATTGGTTTTGTTCTTTTTGAGTACTTAGAATCGACCCTCTTTATTTGGTTAGTTTAGGAGGTTGGCAGGCTTGTGGGTCGTTCCCCTAGTCTCCCTCAGTTTCTTGTCCAGTTGGGTTGTCTTATTGTTCCCCGATTCCAGTTGGACTGAATTTTGATCGTAGCCCTCTAGCTTAGCTTTTGATTTAGTATCGTGATTGAGGGTTGGCTTTAGTATTCTTGATTAAGGGCTAACCGTAGCCACGTGGTTCAGTTGTATTCGTAGCATTCTTGATGAGTCAGGCTTCCAGCCCAGTTTTCTCCAGCCTTGTTGAGTTTTTACAATGAAAGTATGGGAGATAAGGAAATGTCTCCAGATTTAATTTTGAGAAGGAGTTTGTAGGGTTCGGTATATTCTCAGGAAGGGTTATTTTTAGTTTAAGAAGGAGGGAGATGACTCTTTGTTCGTGCTTGTGGGTGTTAGTACTTGACTGAGATGACGATGGAGGTTTGCCTTGGGTTGTGTGTTGATGATTTGATTTGGCCTTTTATAGATTGTAGTGGTTTCTCCTCCGATTGGTTTGGGATTTCAGTAGCAGCTACAGTTTTAGCAACTTGCATATTCAAAGCCTAGTTGGCTTCGGTTCCTAAGGGTTCATTAGCAGCATACGGGTTTGACAAGTGCTTTGGTTTGCAATTTTAAAGTTGGGTTTCAAAATCGTGGGCTAGTAAACTACTCTGGATGGTTCATGGTTGGTTCTTTTAGTTGCAGCTTCTTGGGTTGGAAGGCATCGAGTTCAGATAACTTAGCTTACCCATTTTTCGTTATAGCATGACAGTTGGCCTTGGACACCTAGTCCTTGGCTAACCTTTGAGTTAGGCTGGACATTCTAGATTTTGGTAGTGTTCTAGAGAGTACGAGGTTCCTTCTTTCATGGTTGTACAGACTCAGTGGTGTAAGTTCGAGATTCAGCAGTGGTTTATGCTATATATGATCAGGTTGTACATGTTGAGGCTAGCGAGGCTATTATAAGTTATAATGGTACTTTGGGATTGATCGTCGTCTTAATTACCGAGAGTTTGAAATGCTTATTTAGTTTGGTCTTCAAGGGTTGTCTTTTATATGATGTTCCAGTGTTGGTTAGACTCGTCCAGTATGGCTAGAAGTCCGGTATGATATATGCTTTGAAATGGTTGGTTGTGTGTAGATGCAGTAGAGCGGTTGATTCGAGCCAAAGAGGTGAGTTAAAGGTACATGCAAAGATTTCTATAGCTCGATGGCGACCTTGAACCCCAGACACCTTTTCCTTTGCCTACGAGGTGTTTTGACTTCATATTTGTGGTATGGTAGACTCCTTCCCGAGTTGAGATTTGTAAAGCAATTCCAAATCCGAATGATGTTCGAGTATTCAGAGTAGCAGCAATACTTCTTAGAGTTGGGGGCTTAGTGATGGTTACGAGCTTTGTGGTAGGCTTACCACAGTCCTTGCAGAGGCTTGGTTTTGGTTTGGGTCTGTTGGGCAAGTTTCCCTAGTTCATTCGTTTCCAGTTGACTCAGACTCGGCACGGTGCAGCAGTTGGGTTTGTTCTACAGTTTGGAAGTTTCTTGTAATGACCCTTCCGTGTATTTTCACGTATACGTTTTCCTTGTACCGTTAGAGCTTGTTTGTAGTGGCCCCAAGTCATTTAAGGCTTGTCGGGATCGGTAGTTCAGTGTCGGGGCCATTTTTTTGGTTGTATGATAAGTTTTGAAGTCAAGCAAGTCGGCAAAAGTTATCGTAAGTTTCTTTAATAAATTTTCGGAACTTTGGGTAAAATATCTCAGAGCTTTTCTCTCAATATATAAAGAGTTAGAAGTCCCCCAAAATACCAAATCGAAGGTCTACGAGTCTAGTATCCAACCCACAAACCTCACGTCCAACTGATCTTAGAGTAAAAAGTTATGACTGTTTTACCGCGGACTGTCTGGCAGAAATTGGGTTGCGAACCGGGTCGCGAACCGGGTCGGGTCAAAATCGATTTAAAGCCTCAACTTCACATTTTAAAATGCCATTTCAGTTCTGGAACAGTGAGAAAACATAAGGGAGGGTTCCAAGAGAGTTCTTGAGTATCAAAATCGTGCGATGGTGAATTATGAAACCTAAATTTAAGAACTTTATTAGCATCGTGTGTATATTTGAAAATACTTTATTTTAAAAGTTATATTTTTTATTACCTTTTTAAAGTATTCTAATGTGTATGAAAAATACTTTTGTTATGACATAATTGTGTATGTATTTATTTTATAAGGTTTTTATACATTATAATATTTTAACGGAGATAGTAAATTTAGTTATGTTGAAAGTTATTATTATAATATAGTAGGTTTTGTTTGAAATAATTTTCTATGAATTATGATATATTCAAAAAGTTATATTTATTTTACCGTGAACTTATGCAATACCCGAGTGCATACATGCTATAGACGCCACCTAAGATTAAACGGATAAGGAAATGGGTGGTGTTGACCACCACCACGTGTAACTAGAGAGGAAGGGGCAGCATGTTGTGTATATAGTCCATTGACACCTAGATGATGATTAGGACTAAGGATTTAGTAGTTTAAAATAATGATAAAAAGGTAATTAAAGAACCAGTTGGCCCACACACGTATATGTATATATTCTGCACTATGTATTGTTCATCTGGTTATGAGGAAAGTAGAACATATGTTGTTGTTCCTTTTTACTACAAACTTCTATTTTTTTTTCCATCCAAAACATTAGCATAGGCTATAGTACATATATGCGAGCAGATGGCTGGAGGGATTTTGTGGAAGAAAGCATGTTTTGAAACTATAGTTGATTCTCAAATGAAAATTGATTATCTACGTAAACTTATTCAAGCCCGAATTCGAGTTAATTTCATTTAGGAGCTTTTCAGCGAGGTTTGAGCTTGTCATCGGACGACAGGTAGGTTACGGTTTATTTTCCCTAGAATCCGCATATATAGGATAAAATTGTGTTAATGGGCATCCTTGGGTTGGTTTATTAGGTTGGTACCACAGACCTCGACCGCTTTATTCATGTCCGCCTACTTTTGTTCCTCCGTTGCTTGTAGTACTTGCCGATATATTTTATTTACCCTTGTGGTCCTGTGAGACCTTGTTGACTCTGGAACATAGAAGGTGGGGTTTTGGGAATGTCCGCGAGTCCCGGGTATAGAATTATCCTTCTAGGCTGGTTATGCTTGCTGAGTAGCTGTGGGCCTGTGCAGGGTCGATAGGTTGATTGTGAGCTGCTGGGAAGCTATTGTGTTTGTTCATACCATTTCCATGCATATAAAGAAGTTTTATTTATGTTTTACTACGGTTTGGGCTTCGGGCCTACTGACACTATTTTCTAAACCTTACATGGCCCCGGGGGGCATTTTTTATGGAAATAATTTTGAAATGGTTTGATTTAACTTGTGAATATTCTTGGGTAAAGAAAGTAAAATTATGATTTAAATCACCAGTTTTACGATTAACGCTAGACTCGGCAGGGTCGGGGTGCTAGTTGAGTTTTCTTGCTATTTGAGATAATTTTAGCCTCGGTCGGACTGAGCACCCGAGATGACTTTCTAATGTTTAGACCCGGTTATGCCCGTGCACCCTTGGAGGGGTTTTTTTGAGAGATTTTCCTACTACTTTAGTCCTGGACAGGGTCTGGGCATGCATATTCGAGATTGGGTCTCTATCTTGAAACCGGACTTGCTTCTGGATGACATGTTTTGATACTGAGTTTTAGTATGGGATCGGGGACCTCCATGGACCTTGCCATCCAGGCCTGGGGCTTCGAGCTTCGGGCTGCATGTGCCGGAGGAGGGCTATACGGTGGAGTAGAGGTATACGGGCAGTGTCCTTCAATGGAACCTACCTGCTGGGCCGGATCGGCACCGGAGGAGGTACATACAGAGATACCATTTCACTTGAGATCTTCATGCATCATATCATTCATTGTTTGAGGCTCCACCCTTGTTTGTTGTTTGTGGATTGTACGCTCCGGTAGTATGGGATGCCGGAGGGTTTGTTTTCACTTGTTTGTGTTCCTCGGTTGTATGGGCGGCTATGGGACTGTAGGTAGACTCTTGCTATTTACTTGTAGAATTGTTCCCTGTTATAATTAATTATGAAATTGGTTACTGCTAGACTGTTAGTTGCTGGATTTGAGATTGATATGATTAATTAGGCTTGATTCATCTCTAAGCATGCCTATCATTACTCTTTCTCTCTTCTTCTTACACTTGAGGTTACCGGTATACCGTCCATTTCGTAAACTTATTATGTATACTCTGTTATTGCAAGGATCCCAAGTGTGTTGTTTCTTACTTTCACCTATGCCTATGGTGTATATATCTTGCTTGCTGACCTCACATGTGATTCTGTTGACTTCCCTCTGGGCTAGTTCCTGTGTACCTTTTGTTGATTTCTGTGACTACTTGCTTCTATTCTGTCTGTTACTACGTTTTTATCTTATATGTGCCCAGTCGGCCTATGATACCTACTGGGTATCTTATGCTTCGCATTTGGTGCTCACCCTACCCCCTGCATCTTTGGGTGCAGATCCTAGCATGGACCATCGCCGTTATATCGTTGTAAGTCGTGCTTGGAGTTCTGTTGGGGATTACTTCAGACTGAGGGTGAGCTATTGGCGATCGGAGCTTAGCTTTAGTTTATCTTTTGCTTTATGTACTCTATTACCATTCAGAGACATTTGTATATATTGTTTTGGATCGTTTGCACTCCATGTATGTAGTTTTGGCTCTATACTATGATACCAGGTCTTGGGGTTTGGTTTAGTTTCATCATATATATATATTTATATCCCTGTTATCTATTCTCTTCGTCTTGTTCCCTTATTTGTTAGATAGTAGCCCATTACTAACTGTCCTGGGCTACGGGATTGGTTCACCTACCGGGGGTTGTAGGTGCCATCATGACCGAGAAATCGGGTCGTGACAACTTGGTATCAGAGCCCTAGGTTTACCGGTGTCATTGGTATAGGAGCCAATGTCTAGTAGAGTCCTGCTGATTGGGGCGGAGATGTCCGTACTCAATCTTTGGGAGGCTACAGTGACATTTTAGGAAATTTGACTCTTTCCTTGCTTCTGTGTCGTGCGTGGAACCCTTGAAATTTCTCGAAATCTCATTTGTCGTACTTCATTCTTCTGCAGATGGTTCGTACGAGATCATCGGCATCACGTCGAGATGAGCCTCCCACTCCAGCTAAGGGTCGAGGACGCCCTCGAGAAGTGGCACCTGTTAGAGCTGCTAGAGTTGAGATAGAGCCTGAGCAGCATGTGGATCGGGGGGCAGCCAAGGTACCACCAAATCCAGTACCAGCTCCAGTGCCCACTTCTGTGCCAGCTCCAGCCGCATCTCAGTCTCCAAATATTCGGGAATTACTATTACAGCTTTTGGGTATGATTGGAGAGCGGCCTTCTGAGGTGGAACAGACTTTGGCTCAGGGGGCAGCCCTGGGTGCACAGAGCTCAGGAGCGCAGCCTGCAACTATGGCTCCCGGTGCGGAGGTCATTCCGATTCTATCTGTTGCACAGCCTCCTTCTCCTCGCCCAGTTATGACAAAGTCAGAGCATAAGGCGTTGGGTAGGTTTTTGAGGTTAGCACCTCCGAGGTTTGCTGGTACTTCTGGACAGGATCCACCTGACTTTATTACTACCTGTGAGGAGATGTTGCATCATTTGGGTTTGTTGGAGACTCACGGGGTTGGTTATACTACCTATAAGTTGGAGGGCCCAGCGAAGTTATGGTGGAGGGCCCAGGTTGCTTGTAGACCACCATTGTCACCTCTTTTGACCTGGTCTGAGTTTTATGAGGCCTTTATGGCCAATTTCCTACCTCAGAGTGATCGTGAGCGTCGTAGGGAGAAGTTTACTCACCTTATGCAGGGGTCTACGACTGTCTGAGAGTATGAGACCCGTTTTCATCAGCTAGCACCGTTCGGAGCTATGATCATTCCTACCGAGGCAGATAGGATTCGCAGATTTGTATGGGGTTTGAGGCCAGAGATCAGGAAGCCAGCTGAGATATTGATTGCCGGTGGACGGTCATTTCAGGCTATCGTAGACTATGTCCGCACCGTGGAGGACTTACAGCGACATGATCAAGGGTCCAGAGATTAGAGGCCTCGACATCCGGGTGTCTGCAGTGGTTCCAGATATGGTGGTAGAGATTCTAGCCAGTGGAGTTGGAGTTATCAGCCACAGCAGCACCAGGGTCAGTCCAGCCGACCGGTTCAGGCTTCCCTTCAGACTTTCGATAGTACCCAGTTCGAGCAGGGTTTGAGCAGCCATCAGGGCTATGGCGGCCAGTCTTCAAGGGGTACAGTTTCTGGGGCATCAGGTCGTGGTGGTTATACGAGATCTGCTAGTTCATCTAGACCGAGTAGGCCGCCAGGGGCTTGTTTTACTTGTTGTGTGATTGGTCATTTTGCTAGAGATTGCCCTCAGCAGGGTACAGTTCAGTTGGCCGAGCCTTTACGAGCAGTTTATCCCCCGGCTAGAGGGGTTGGTCGTCAGGGTAGAGGTGGTGCTCCGCACGGCAGAGCATGTGGTAGGGATGGCGGTCGGGCAGGTGGAGGTCGTCGTTAGTTTTACGCGGTCCCTAGGAGACCAGAGGCAGAGGCCTCAGATGCTGTGATTATAGGTACGATTTCTGTGTGCCATCAGTCTGCTATGGCTTTATTTGATCCTGGATCCACTTGTTCATACGTATCTGCCTACTTTGTCCCTTGTTTGGGGTTAGCTAGTGAGCCATTATCTGTTCATGTTTCTGTTTCGACCCCAGTAGGAGATTCTTTAGTAGTGGATCGGATTGTGAGATCTTGTATGCTATCTATTGGTGATTCAGAGACTTGGGGTGATTTGATGATTCTTGATATGCTAGATTTTGATGTGATACTGGGAATGGACTGGTTATCCCCTCACCTTGTGGTTTTGGATTGTTATGCCAAGACCATTACCATAGCTGTGCCCGGTGTATCTCCGGTTGTGTGGCAGGGTTCTGTTAGCAATGCACCATCTGGGGTCATCTCTTGTCTTCGAGCTAGGAAGTTGATTTCCTGTGGGTGTTTAGCTTATCTAGCATATGTTCGAGATGTTAGTGCTGACCCTACTTCTCCTGAGTTTGTTCCTGTGGTTAGAGACTTCCTTGATGTGTCTCCTACCGACCTGCCAGGCCTTCCACCTGAGAGAGATATTGATTTCACTATTGAGCTAGAGTTGGGCACTAAGCCCATTTCTATTTCTCCTTACTGTATGGCTCCTGCTGAGTTGAGGGATCTTAAGGAGCAGCTCCAGGATCTGTTAGCTAAGGGGTTTATTAAACCTAGTGTGTCACCTTGGGGTGCTCCTGTTCTCTTCATGAAGAACAAGGATGGGTCGATGCGCATGTGTATTAATTATCATCAGCTGAATAGGGTGACAGTGAAGAATAGGTATCTGATGCCGAGGATTGATGATTTATTTGACCAGCTTCAGGGTTCAGTCGTGTTTTCAAAGATTGATTTGAGGTCTGGCTACCATCAGTTGAGGATTAGGGCGGAGGACATCCCTAAGACAGCATTCAGGACACGTTATGGCCATTATGAGTTCCTGGTGATGTCTTTTGGGTTAACTAATGCCCCTGCAGCCTTTATGAACTTGATGCACGGGGTTCTTGGCCCGTATTTGGACTCATTTGTGATAGTTTTTATAGACGACATCTTGGTATACTCGCGTAGTAGAGATGAGCATGAGCAGCACTTCAGGGTTATACTCTAGACTTTGAGAGATCATCGGCTTTAAGCCAAGTTCTCAAAGTGCGAGTTTTGGCTTGAGTCAGTTTCATTCCTAGGGCACGTGGTTTCTAAGGATGGGATTATGGTTGACCCGGGAATGATTTCTGCGGTTTGTGATTGGCCTAGACTTACTACTGCTACTGAGGTCCGCAGCTTTATTGGGTTAGCAGGTTACTACGACGGTTCGTTGAGGGATTTTCTTCCATAGCAGCACCCTTGACTATGCTGACTAGGAAGGATGTCCCATTTCAGTGGTCGGATCAGTGTGAGGATAGCTTCCAGAGGCTTAAGGACTTATTGACTTCAGCTCCAGTTTTGACTTTGCCGGTCAGAGCTTCTCCGTGTACTGTGATCCTTCTGGGGTTGGTCTTGGTTGTGTGTTGATACAACAGGGTCGAGTAATAGAATATGCGTCGAGGCAGCTGAAGGTTCACGAGCGCAACTACCCCACTCATGACTTAGAGTTGGCGGCGATAGTTTTCGCGCTTAAGATCTGGAGGCATTACCTATATGGGGTTCACTGTGAGATCTTCACCGATCACCGTAGTCTTCAGTATATCACGAGTCAGCGAGAGTTGAACTCGAGACAGAGGAGATGGGTCGAGTTACTGAAGGATTATGACTTCACTATTCTGTATCATCCGGGCAAGGCAAATGTGGTAGCGGATGCCTTGAGATGGAAGGCAGTGAGTATGGGTACCCTAGCTTCTCTTTCAGTTTCAGAGCAACCATTGGCCTTGGACATCCAGTCCTTGACTAACCGTTTAGTTAGTCTTGACTTGTCGGATCCTAGCAGAGTTCTCGCTAGTGTTGAGGTTTGTTCTACTTTGTTTGATCAGATTCAGAGCCGTCAGTTTGAGGATCAGCAGCTGTGTGACCTTCATGATCGGGTTGTTCAGGGTGAGACCAGCAAGGCTACTCTAGATTCAGATGGGGTTCTGAGGTTTGATAGTCGCCTTTGTGTTCCAAGGATTAGTGATTTGATTCAATTGATACTTCATGAGGCACATTGTACTAGATACTCCATTCACCCTGGCACAGCAAAGATGTATAGAGACTTGAGACAGCTTTACTGGTTGAGTGGTTTGAAGTGGGATATAGCGGAGTTTGTATCTCGGTGCTTGAACTTTTAGCAGGTTAAGTTCAAGCACATGAGACCTGGTGGTTTGATGCAGCGACTTCCCATTCCTGAGTGGAAGTGGGAAGGGATTACTATAGACTTTGTTGTTGGTTTGCCTCATACTTCTCATGGGTTCAGACTTCTTATGGTTCAGAGAGGTTAGCTCAGATCTACCTTCGTGAGATTGTTCGGTTGCACGGGGTCCCAGCTTCTATCATTTCAGACCGCGGCACTCAGTTCACATCTCAGTTCTGGAGGGCTATTCAGTGAGATTTGGGTATAGAGGTTCATCTTAGTACCGCTTTCCACCCTCAGACAGATGGCCAGTCCGAGAGGACCATTCAGATTCTGGATGACATGCTTCGGGCCTGTATTCTTGACTTTGGAGATTCTTGGGATCAGTTTGTTCCCTTGGCAGAGTTGCTTATAATAATAGTTTCCATTCGAGTATTGGCATGGCACCTTTTGAGGCTTTGTATGGCAGGCGTTGCAGATCACCGGTAGGTTGGTTTGATGGTTTTGATTCTAGGCCACAGAGTACAGAATTGCTTCGAGATTCCTTAGATCGGGTCCGAGCAATATAGGACAGACTTCGGGCAGCTCAGAGCAGGCAGAAGAGTTATCCTGATCGTAGGCGTCGTGCCTTGGAGTTTAGTGTCGGTGACTTGGTGTTTCTCCGTGTATCGCCCATGAATGGCGTGATGAGATTTGGTAGGCGGGGCAAGCTTAGCCCCAGGTACATTGGGCCGTTTGAGATTCTTCAGAGGGTTGGTAGCGTTGCCTATCCGTTAGCCTTGCCTCTGATGTTTTCAGCTATACATCCTGTATTTCATGTTTCGATGTTGCGTCGGTATGTCCCAGATGAGTCTCATGTGTTGTAGTGGGATTCAGTTCAGTTGGGTGAGGGTTTAGCCTTTGTTGAGGAGTCGGCAGCTATTTTGTCCAGAGATGTCAGGAGATTGAGGTCTCGAGAGATCTCGGTTGTTAAGATTCAGTGGAGGCACCGTCCAGTCGAGGAGGCTACCTGGGATACCGAGAGAGATATGCGGGCTCAGTATCCGCAACTGTTTGAGCCTTCAGGTACCCCCTTGACCTTGACTTTCGAGGATGAAAGTCCTTTTTAGTAGTGGATGATGTAATGACCCTTCCGGTTATTTCCACGTATACGTTTTCCTTGTACCGTTAGAGATTGTTTGTAGAGGCCCCAAGTCATTTAAGGCTTGTCGGGACCGGTAGTTCGGTGCCGGGGCCATTTTTCTGGTCGTATGATAAGTTTTGAAGTCAAGCAAGTCGGCAAAAGTTATCGTAAGTTTCTTTAATAAATTTTCAGAACTTTGGGTACAATGTCTCAGAGATTTTCTCTCAATATATAAAGAGTTAGATGTCCCCCGAAATACCAAATCGAAGGTCTACGAGTCTAGTTTCCAACACACAAAACCTCACGTCCAACTGATCTCGGAGTAAAAAGTTATGACTGTTTTACCGCGGACTGTCTGGCAGAAACCGGGTTGCGAACCGGGTCGCGAACCGGGTCGGGTAAAAATCGATTTAAAGCCTCAACTTCACATTTTAAAATGCCATTTCAGTTCTGGAGCAGTGAGAAAACATAAGGGAGGGTTCCAAGGAGAGTTCTTGAGTATCAAAATTGTGCGATGGTGAATTACGAAACCTAAATTTAAGAACTTTATTAGCATCGCGCGTATATTTGAAAATACTTTATTTTAAAAGTTATAGTTTTTATTACCTTTTTAAAGTATTCTAATGTGTATGAAAAATACTTTTGTTATGACATAATTGTGTATGTATTTATTTTATAAGGTTTTTATACATTGTAATATTTTAACGGAGATAGTAAATTTACTTATGTTGAAAGTTATTATTATAATATAGTAGGTTTTGTTTGAAATAATTTTCTATGAATTATGATATATTCAAAAAGTTATATTTATTTTAACACGAACTTATGCAATACCCGAGTGCATACATGCTATAGACTCCACCTAATATTAAACGGATAAGGAAATGGGTGGTGTTGACCACCACCACGTGTAACTAGAGAGGAAGGGGCAGCATGTTGTGTATATAGTCCATTGACACCAAGATGATGATTAGGACTAAGGATTTAGTAGTTTAAAATAATGATAAAAAGGTAATTAAAGAACCAATTGGCCCATACACGTATATGTATATATTCTGCACTATGTATTGTTCATATGGTTATGAGGAAAGTAGAACATATGTTGCTGTTCCTTTTTACTACAAACTTCTATTTTCTTTTCCATCCAAAACATTAGCATAGGCTATAGTACATATATTCGAGCAGATGGCTGTAGGGATTTTGTGGAAGAAAGCATGTTTTGAAACTATAGTTGATTCTCAAATGAAAATCGATTATCTACGTCAACTTATTCAATCCCGAATTAGAGTTCATTTCATTTCGAAGATTTTCAGCGAGGTTTGAGCTTGTCATCGGATGACAGGTAGGTTACGGTTTATCTTCCCTAGACTCCGCATATATAGGATAAAATTGTGTTAATGGGCATCCTTGGGTTGGTTTATTAGGTTGGTACCATAGACCTCGACCGCTTTATTCATGTCCGCCTACTTTTGTTCCTCCGTTGCTTGTAGTACTTGCCGATATATTTTATTTACACTTGTGGTCCTGTGAGACCTTGTTGACTCTGGAAAATAGAAGGTGGGATTTTGGGAATGTCCGCGTGTCCCGGGCATAGAATTATCCTTCTAGGCTGGTTATGCTTGCTGAGTAGCTGTGGGCCTGTGCAGGGTCGATAGGTTAATTGTGAGCTGCTGGGCAGCTATTGTGTTTGTTCATACCATTTCCATGCATATAAAGAGGTTTTATTTATGTTTTACTACGGTTTGGGCTTCGGGCCTACTGACACTATTTTCTAAACCTTGCATGGCCCCGGGGGCCCCTTTTTCATGGAAATAATTTGGAAATGGTTTGATTTAACTTGTAAATATTCTTGGGTAAAGAAAGTAAAATTATGATTTAAATCACCAGTTTTACGATTAACGCTAGACTCGGCAGGGACGGGGTGCTAGTTGAGTTTTCTTGCTATTTGAGATAATTTTAGCCTCGGTCGGACCTAGCACCCGAGATGAATTTCTACTATTTAGACCCGGTTATGCCCAGGCACCCTTGGAGGGGTTTTTTGAGAGATTTTCCTACTACTTTAGTCGTGGACAGGGTCTAGGCATGCATATTCGAGACTGGGTCTCTATCTTGAAACCGGACTTGCTTCCGGATGATATGTTTTGATACTGAGTTTTAGTATGGGGTCGGGGACCTCCATGGACCTTGCCATCCGGGCCTGGGGCTTCGGGCTGCATGTGTCGGAGGAGGGGTATACGGTGGAATAGAGGTATACGGGCAGTGTCCTTCCATGGAACCTACCTGCTGGGCCGGATCGGCACCGGAGGAGGTACATACAGAGATACCATTTCACTTGAGATCTTCATGCATCATATCATTCATTGTTTGAGGCTCCACCCTTGTTTGTTTTTTGTGGATTGTATGCTCCGGTAGTATGGCATGCCGGATGGTTTATTTTCACTTGTTTGTGTTCCTCGGTTGTATGGGCGGCCGGGGGACTGTAGGTAGACTCTTGCTATTTACTTGTAGAATTGTTCCCTGTTATGGTTAATTATGAAATTGGTTACTGCTAGACTGTTAGTTGCTTGATTTGAGATTGATATGATTAGTTAGGCTTGATTCATGTCTCTAAGCATGTCTATCATTACTCTTTCTCTCTTCTTCTTACACTTGAGGTTACCAGTATACCGTCCATTTCGTAAACTTATTATGTATACACTGTTATTGCAAGGACCCCAGGTGCGTTGTTTCTTACTTTCACCTGTGCCTATGGTGTATATATCTTTCTTGCTGGCCTCACATGTGGTTCTGTTGACTTCCCTCTGGGCTAGTTCCTGTGTACCTTTTGTTGATTTCTGTGACTACTTGCTTCTATTCTGTCTGTTACTATGTTTTTACCTTATATGTGCCCAATCGGCCTATGATACCTACTGGGTACCTTATGCTTCGCATTTGGTGCTCACCCTACCCCCTACATCTTTGGGTGCAGATCCTAGCGTGGGCCATCACCGTTAGATCCCTGTAAGTCGTGCTTGGAGATCTGTTGGGGATTACTTCAGACTGAGGGTGAGCTCTTGGCGATCGGAGCTTAGCTTTAGTTTATCTTTTGCTTTATGTACTCTATTACCATTCAGAGACATCTGTATATATTGTTTTGGATCGTTTACACTCCATGTATGTAGTTTTGGCTCTATACTATGATACCAGGTCTTGGGGTTTGGTTTAGTTTCCGCATATGTATATATTTATATCCCTGTTATCTATTCTCTTCGTCTTGTTCCCTTATTTGGTAGATAGAAGCCCATTACTAACTGTCCTGGGCTATGAGGATTGGTTCACCTACCGGGGGTTGTAGGTGCCATCATGACCGAGAAATTGGGTCGTGACATTTCTCCATCAACACAGGGTGTTCATTCATGCACTTCCTAGCCATAGTGTGCAAAGTTCAGTCGGGTTCAGCTGGGTTCAGTTATTGAGTTTGACGTAATAAAAAGTGTTCGTTCGTTGGTTGATTGTCAGTCGGGACATTTTACCCTCCACATTATAAATTAATCTTGAGCCTTCTCTGAATTTTAAACAATTTTTTAGAAATAATTGTTTTATAAAAGAATGAAACATTTTCCAATCAGCTTTATAAGAGTTTTAAATACGAATTCATATTTTTCATATTTAATTATATAGAATTTATATGGGATTATTTAAGAAACTATTTCAAAGTTCAAAGTCATAAGAAATCCTTTTTAAAATATTAAATGTTTGATTCTCCTCCAAATTAATTTAAAATGATAGATTAATTGAAAAATTAATTTCACAGTTTTAAAATGAGGTAATTATGGGTTAAATCCAATAATTATTTTAAATCGTTTAATTTTAATGAGTCTTCGATGATTAATTGTAATTAGTTCACCTTTATTCCTATTCTAGCCTAAATCCTTAAAACTATTTAAATATTGGCCGAATTTCCCTAAATCTTCCAAATTTGGTTATCTCCTAAAAGTTGAAATGGCCACATTTGCAAAATGTGGCCATTATTTAAATGGCCCTTCACCAATTTTGTTTCAACAAACAGTTGGGATCAAAAATAAATCCCCAACCCGCCTAAGCCCACTTCTAACTCGTTGACCCGTCCGAGCCCAATACCCAAACTCCCTTATAATATTTCCTTTCTTTCCCTAAACCAACAACACACAGACCAAATGACCCCTTCGTCTCTTTCACAAATAGACGACATCAACAACAACACCCAGTACCAATTCCATCCAAACCCAGTTCCAAACGACATGCAAACAGCATCAAACGACTCCCAAAATCCTCAAAAATCATTACCCCTCCGTCTATTTTTCCTCTCCCCATCTATTGTACAAAAATTGATGAGTTTTTCACCTTCTAGAAGAGCCTAGAATTTACAGGTGGCACCTCAACGTTCCTCACAGTGAAATTCCGCAGAAAATCCTACAAATCATCGGTCTATGATCGAATTCGTACCCACCAAGTATCAATGTTTCTTCATCACAGGGAATTGAAGAGGAAATTTGTAATTTCCTCAAATTCTTATCCAGAAATCACCTCTTGTTTTTCTCCCTTTTTCACCCTCAAATTCCCTATATAAACCACAAGGGTGTACAAGAATAGGGGCTGGCTTTTGGATCTAGAGTTTCTTTTTTGGAGAACCACTCTCTAGAACTCGGAAAGATCAAAAGTTTCAGAAAATGAAAGATCAAAAACTCCGGAAAAATCATTGTTAATTCGTATGGGTGTAAGAGAGATTATGGCAAAGCTCGAGGTCCCATTTGCTACTCCGAAAAAGGTAAACACTTCACCTTTACACTCTTCTTCTTTCTTTCTGTATTTGAGGGATACCATGTAGAAATTTACTATTGGAAAACTTTTGGGCTGGTCTTGTTTGATGATATTTGGTATCATGTAAGAATTTAGTGAAATATTAGAGTCTGCTTCATCGGTTGAGAATGTTGTTTGTTTAAATTGCCAAAATCTTAGCTGATATGGCTAGTCTTCATGACTATTTGTATGTTTTTGTTAGTATTGCTTTGTGTTTTTGTGAAACGAATTCTTCACGAAGGTCTTCTTGATTATCAATATGAAGTAAAACTCATGGAAGAATTGGTTTGGCCTTTGGGAAGGCTCTTTAGCTTCTCCCATAGAGCCAAAGGTTGTAACAAATAAAAACTTGATCGTAAAAGTCTCACTGTCTAATCACGCGTAATATCAAACTCCTTTACTCGAAAATTGAATGTGTTTTTCCAAGTTAGAGTCTTGAAACCTAGCTTTGATACACTACCCTTTTAGTTATGGGCATGAATAACGATGTGAAAATATGGTGTGATCTCATTTTACTCGTAAGAGTCCATGTATATAAGTTCCCACCTTGTTAAGAGATGGATAATATTTGTTTAGGAGAGTTATTTCTCTTCTCATACTTGAAAACAATCAGCAATGATTTATTTTTGGTCTAAATGCATTCTTTTCGTCTCTATGTTTTGTTTTCTAAGTACAAACATAAGTGAATGAGTATTAAGAGTATAGTCATTGTCTATTTGTTGTTCTAAAACAACCCATTTATATTAAGAATTGCAACATGATAGCTGAGTACGATTTTTTTTATTATCTCCGAATTTGTGAGTCTCAAAGAGTGTCATTAAGTTGAAAGCCATGCGATTGTGTGTGTGGGTAATTCTTTCATCCAATATAAATGGTCTACTGGTACCAGTTGTGATTTGATTAACCCAATGCATTAGCTAATAGTATTCAGATAACAACTCTACTATTAGTAGTTGAAATGTTTATGGATGTTTGATTATCATGAATAAGCATAAGTTTAGTTAGAGTCCTCCTTGCTTCCTTTTATCTAACTTATCGCTGAAAAGATCATTTTTTGGCTCAAGTTTTCTAAAATGATTAAGATTTCGGTTTATAACTATTTGCTTATGAATGTGAACATGAACTTTTCTGTTTGAAACGGGTTAAAGATAATACTGTAGAAACTTTTTTTAAAATCAATTTGAGACTAGATAAGGCATAATGATCAGGTTTATTATGTTTAAATGAGAATAGAATTGTTACTAATCAAGTTCTTAAAAAAGAGGCTCGAGTATATTTACCTGGTTTTCTTTTGCTCCATAAAGAAAAATGTGTGGTGAATTACTCTGTTTTATTGATTCCATAAGTGTTTTCTGTGTAAAAATTTGTTACTTTGAAATGCTTGTTCCTTCTTTATAAATAGTTGAGATTTCTCTTGCTTGCCATAAGCTAATTCTTATCATTTCTTTGTTTACATGAACATTCCAAGTACCCGAGACTCATCCTTCCATCGCATACCCTTTGTTGAGGCATAGCGCAACAAACTTATTGAGTCAAATCTCATCAGTTAGAAAGCAAGCATACAGGCTGAAGAAAGCAAGAAACTTGGCCTAAAACCCAACATCGCAGCGGCAGCATAAAAATGTGCTAAAGCCCATGAAATTTGAGCAGTACCAGCAGCCCAAAAGATGGGAAAAGTTAAGGGAAAATTGTACTAAAGTCCAAAGATGCAGTGAAAGTGGGACGAAAGCCCAAAAATTATAAATTAGGACATGGTTTTAATTGAGCCAAAGGCTTAATTAATTTTTCTTTCCCTTAACTCTTTATTGTGTAGTTTAGTTTATTATTATTGTATTAATTGGGACTAACTTTTAATTTAGTAGAACTTCTCCAAAAGAAGAACCACGTTTGTTTAAATTCTTTACTTCTTTATACCTGCTTTCGTATGAAAAAAGAAAAGAATATTTTTCTACCATTAGAATGCAAAGGTTTTACTTGTCCTTTCAAATGAAATTCGACCATTTCTTTCGGAATCCTTATCCATTTCCAAACATTACGTCTGGTTCATATATTTTTAATCAAAATCATTGACTTATCAAAAAAATTTCTATCATGTTAGATCAAATACAAGATCTTTTTAAAATTTAGTCAAACAAGTTATTTTCAAACAAGTTCGGATAACCGCAAGTTAGCGGATATCCCAAGTGCTTTGAACCTTCTAGGGATATTAATAGGGACCTCTTACTCTTAATCTCAGAATTTTTCTAAGTCTTTATATATTTTAGACTTCAAAATTTTTATAAGTTTTTCTTGGTTTTCCTTTTTATAAAACTAAGTGGCGACTCTTGCTTTTATTTGAAAACATTTTGAAACTTTAACATAGTTTTTGAAACGAACTTTCAAAAAGTCAAAACAACAAAACCATTTTTCTCGAAAATAAAAATGACGACTCCGCTGGGGATAATTCAACTAGGTTCTAACCTTATTATTTGGAATTAACTTATTTGACTAACTATTCAGATTGTAATAATTAGTAACTTTATTGCTTTCTTTACTTATTTATTTTTCCGCAATTATAAACTATTCATGGCATCTTCTACCTCTCTTGGCAAAGCATTAGATTGAATTATAGGTAAAAATATGATTATGCAAGTATTTCCAATCATTCATACCAAAAACACAATTTCTCAAAATAGAGTAGTGAAGTAGTTGACCCACGGTCGGTTAACGGTCACTTGTTGTTTTAGCCCGTGGTTGTCCGCCCGGGTTCCCGGTCAATTTTGAAACCTATTCTAGTAAACCCAGGATAGAGCGAAACAAAATCCCTTTCTTAGGCATTGACCTAAGTTGATCTTGTATGCAAGGGGTATCGAGTCCATTAGTAAGACAACTTTGTGTTCGAAAAGGCCCACGGCCTGAAAGAACAATCATCCCCTATGTGTTTAGTAGAAGGATGTTATATCGGGTTGTACGAACCATTGACCCCCGGGGTTGGGAACTTTTAGATACTTCTTCATTATCAATGGAAGATTTCCATTCGAAAGGCGTTCGGATTTGCAAGAAGTCCAAGAAGTTTGAGAACGAAGGACCAGCCACGGTGGCCTAGTTTAGGATTGTACCTCTGCACGGGACTGATTTTGATGTACATTCCTTTTTCCCTATTTTTGCATCCCCATTTCAAAATTAATATTTATAAATATATTCTTGGGGAAATGGAACATTTACAAAATGACATTACATATCCTTCAATTCCTTAGGCTTGCCTTTGGCATGAAAAGGTCACATATTCGTATAGGACGTGCTATGAACTTTTATGTCATATAATTGTCTTTCGTGCTTATGTTTGTTTATCAAATCAAAGGTGAATTGATCCACTCCTATATTTTTAGAACCCATAGGCAAGATAAAAGCCCACCGTGCAGAGTCCAACCAAAATCTCTTTTGGAGTTCTTCAAATTTTCCCAGAAAAAATCCAAAGACTTTTTAAAACCCTTTTAAGTCTTGTTCAGAAAAGAAACTTACAATATCCGAACTATATCCTTCCAAGGCCTGGCCCCTATCCTTAAGAAATTTTTATTTTCCCACTTTGACAGAGATACCAAAGAGTTCAGAAGACACATCAAGTTCTAGAAAACAAGTATCAGAATATGAAGACTCGACAAGTCAACTCTCCTGATAGAATCTACCTATCCAAAATCGATTGGCAAATTCTTTCCATCAAATCCTCGAGTTAATAAATACCCGTGGATCAATTCGCCTTGATGAAAAGCAACTTTTATGTGTTTATTTCTAGTTAAATATCTTGTATTGTTTATTGCTAACGGAATCTAACATATCAGCCTTTGAGTTATTTTTCACTTCAACAGGTAATAAAAACTAAGTTATGTTGACAAAACGGGCTGAACATCCCTACTTCACCCGTTCAATGGCACAAATAGATTCCTCCTCTAGCCCTCACTTTGCTAAGGGTAAAATTACGGATAGTGAAGAAGAGAACGCCTTGTCTATGAGGGATAATGTTATCGATGAACAGAGTGAAATGATTGCCGAACTGGCAAAGAAGCTAGAGAAGATGCAAGAAGTCGTGCAGAAAGACAAGGACATGGCTAGCTTGGCTATTGCCGCTAATATCCCAACACTGGGTAACTCCCAAATCCCTCTTCAAATGCCTCTTCTCAATTATTCGTTAACCAAAAATCATCCAGGGAATATCCCTCTCACCTCCGCACCTAGACCTTCCAATGAACCTCTCTCCAATAACCCTCCCCATATAGGGTCCTCATATCAAATCCACATTTCTCCTATCCAGCACACTAACAAAAATAGTAACCCCTACAATCCACATAATCGCCCTCCAAATTACCGAAATACGCCACCAAACACCTACAACTCAGAAAATAACCATCCCAATGTCACTAACTCGCATAACTATACCCCCACATACCTAAATGCCATTCAACAAGCCCAACATCCACCTATCCAAAATATGCCACCTCCTACCTTTCATGCTATGGTAGAGCCATATACTGCCATCCCAGAAAGCCTCAAACTTGACCACTACGAGGAGAAGGAGAAAGAGTTGAGGGTCACAAAGAAGAAGCATGATTATGACATTTCACAGATAAAAGAGGAGATATCCAGGATCAAGGAGTTTTGAGGACCATCTTATGAGAAAGTCTATGACTACGATGATCTTTGTATCCATCCGGAGATGTACATGCCAGACGGATTCAAGATTCCCAAGTTTGAGACCTTCAATGGTGTTGGGAGTCCCGAGGCTCATTTGAGAAGCTATTGCGACCAAATGGTCGACGCAAGGAAGAATGACGCCTTATTGATGAGAATGTTCAGTCGGAGTCTGAGTGGGTAGGCTTTGGAGTGGTTCACCACTCAAAAACTAAAGAAGTTGTCTAGATGGAGTGATCTGGCCTGAGACTTTACCCAAAGGATTGCATACAATGTGGAAGTCATCCCAGATCGATATTCTCTAGGGCGTATCAGGCAGAAAATGAATGAGGATTTCAGAGACTATGCCTATCGGTGGAGAAAAGAGGCGGCGAGAGTTTAGCCTCCTATGACCGAAGAGGAGATAAGTGTAGTATTTATACGCTCTCAGGAATCGGAATTCTATGACAAAATGATATTAGCAGTTAAAGCAAAATTTGTTGACTTAGTAAAGATCGGTGAAATTGTCGAAGAGGGTCTTCATAGTGGCAAGATTACTAAAGCCTCGACATTCTAAAGATCGGAGGGATTTCCCAAGAAGAAGAGGGAAGAGGTATCTTCAGTATCCAGTCCTACCATGAAACCAAAGAAACCCTTCGGAGCCAACTATAAAAAATCACTTATTCCAATAACCCCTCCCCCGTCTCCATAAAATGCTCAACATGTTTTCTATTCTCAACCCATTTACCAAGCTCCACAACAAAACTTGCAACCCATTCACAAAACTCCACAACTAAATATGCAGCCCATTTACCAAGCTCCTCCCCAAAACTTCCAAGTGTATCAAAAGGCTCTCGAGAACCAAAATAATTACCAGGTTACCTCTCCCGCCAAATCAAATCTCCCTGGTTCGAATTCGGGAAAAAAAGTTCCTCGAACTTTCACCCAGTTAGCTGAAACCGACAAATGTTAATAATAACCTATTCTCAAATCATGAAGGAGTCACTGTTAACATGATAGAGGTCGATGAAGAGCGGGTTATAAGCAAGGCAATAGCACCGGTTAGCCCTAAAATGCAGGAAATGCCAAAAAAAGCTACATCTACTTTGAGTATTCCTGAACTACCCTTTGAAGGGTTAATGCGCAACACGGCCTTGCACGTCACTGTCAAATTTCAAGAGAATATTATAAACGTAGTTTTGATTGAAGATTGTTCAGGTCTAAATATTTACCTGTTTTCCACACTCACTTAGCTAGACTATGATCCAGGAAAGGTTCGCCAGAGCAGGATCAATGTGAGAGCCTTTGATGGCGGTCAAAGAGACACAATCGGGGAGGTCAGCCTATACATCCAAATGGTACCTGCCGAGTTCCGTACAAAATTTCAAGTCATGGATATTACCACCAGCTATAACTTACTTTTGGAGAGACCATGAATCCACAGAGCTGGAGTCGTGCCGTCAATTTTGCATCAAATGGTAAAGTTTATCTGGGAGGAGCCTGAGGTAGTGATTCACGATGAAGGGAGTCACCTAAGCCTCCCTAATGGTTATGTCCTTGTGATTGAAGAACTCCAGAGGGGAAGCGATTTCTACACCATAGAGATCGTCAATGCCACCTGAGAAGATCTCTCTCTTAAAAATTTAGTGTCGCCTCTCTATAAGATGCTCACGACTATGATGCTGAGAAGAAGATACGAGCAAGGCTTCGCGCTGGGAAAAAATTCGGATGGTATGAATGAACTTGTAAGCATCCCTGGGCAGCTAACCAGGCATGACTTAGGGTACATAGACTGAGAGGATAAGGCAAAAGTCGAAGAGAAAAAGTAGTCAGGACTGCCAAAACTGCTACCTCACTTATATTAGTCATTCCTAGTGCGAATTGGTCCCCCAAGAGATGGGTTAGAGGATAGAATAAGAGATATGTTCCTCAAAGAAGCCATGATCAGGGATGCTAGGCCTGGCAAATAGTTGCAGCACTGGGTCTCAATTCCCCTCATGACTCTCCACTCCTCATACCTCTCCACTCAGCTGGGTAGACAAAGACTCTATTTTATGAGAAATTGGTGATTGTCCGGATGAGGCTCCATGACCCACCCTTTATGTTTCAATTTCCTCATACTATTTTACCATTTTCCAAAAGGCACAGATCCGCTTTCATGCGGGTTATAGCCATAGTTTGCAAATATTTTTGGATTTCAATGAAAGCCTCCCATATTTTGAAAACCTTTGTTGTTTATCTTATTTACTTGGTACCATATAACTTGTTTTGTTTATGGTTTCAGTAATAATAACTTAAAACCTGCTAATGTCATGTCATGCCAAGATCTGAATGAACAAGCCAGAGAATATGATATTGGGGCCGAAGGGCATGTTGAAGACATCAAGGTCCTTGAATGACTAACCAAAGAGTAAAAGGATTTTGATAACCAGGAAAGGCCCTACCAAGAAAAGATTAAGGTAGTTAATCTGGAAGATGATGATCAAGTCAAAGAAATCAGCATTGTTGTTCATTTGTCAAAGGCTCAAAAGAAAGAACTTATCAGTCCGCTCAAGCCATACATCAACATCTTTGACTGGTACAACAATAATAGGATGATAATGAGCATAAACATCATCTCCCAAAATTTATTGGTGAATCCATAATTGTATCCAGGGAATGGACAGTTAATCCTTCCCTCCCATAAGACAAAGAAAAGTTCGCACCAAATCTGCAAGGACTGTACATTGTCAAAAAAGTGCTATCTGGAGGAGCTTTGAATTTGTTCGAGATGGATGATCAAGTATTGCCAAAGACTATAGCAACTTTAATGTTGCAAAGAGACACTACGCCTGAAAATAGTTCCTTTTCCTCCTATTTCTTTCCCTGTAATTGCGTTTTCTAATTGTAATCGTTTTGCGCTTAGTAAAAGCTTAAAATTTCCCTATCCTCTTTTTTACGAACTACATTTTACCTGAATTCTCAAGAATGAGATACGTAGGTGGCCTGTGTCACCTTCGTTCAAACCCTTAGGAAAATCTATCTTTCCCCTTTTTATTTACGAACTACGTTTGACCTGAATTCTCAAAAATGAGATACATTGGCATCTTGTGTTGGCTTGGGTAAACCCCTTAGGAAAATCTATCTTTCCCCTTTCTATCTATGAACTACGTTTGACCTAAATTCTCAAGAATGAGATATGTAGGTGGCTTTTGTTGGCTTCAGTCACCCCTTTATTTATTTCCAACATTCTCCCACTATGAGTGTGGGAACTGTGTTTGACCTGATTCCTACCTCAACGGGATACGTAGGCTCCACAACTGTTTGGTCATATCACCTAGGAAATGGAAACTGGGGTAAAATTTTTGAGAAAGGAATCTTAAAAATTTAGAAGGCGAAGATCTTCTCCAAGCAAGTCAGAATACAGAATGTGCTGAAGAGCAACTAAAGTGAATCTCGAGAAAGAATCTCATAAATCCCACAGAGTCTCTAACCTCTTATCAATGGAATAGGATTCATCATGAAACTTTAACTGGGGAAGAAGTTTTGAGGAGGACCTCAAAATTTCCACCAAACTTCATTCAAGAGTTTAGAAACAAAATCCAAAAAATTCCCCAGCACTGAGAGATCAGAGTTTACTTCAAAATCCCCGTCTATAGAAAAGTTCGAGGTGAATTCATTCCCACCTATGGCAGAGTTCTCGGAAGAACATTTCTAAACTCTCAAGCTAGGATGACAAAGTATCTCAAGAGTCCGCCAGCAGTACGTCAGAAATATAAAGGCCTCGAGTAAAGGACATTCATTGATCTAGCATATGATATGACGGGCAAAGACCTTTCCAAACTATCCTTTTTCAAAATCTTTGTTTTCCAAAGATCTTGCTTGAAAAAATATTTACAAAAGATTAATTTTACTCCTTTATAATTTGGTTTTGTATTATGTCTACCATGACCCGGGAGTCGAGGATGACAAGTACTCAAGAGTAGAAAGCACCCAGGAAAAACAAAGAAATGAGCAGAAGATCGAAGGAGGACAACACAGATCAGTTTCACCAAAAACTAATAATTTTTTAGTGGATGCAGGTCATCCTAAAAAGTGTGTTATAAATCAACGAAAGTCCCTCTTTATCCAACGCGTTCAAAGAAAAGCAATGAGACCAGATGCCCCAAAATTCAGCGAGAAAAGCCAAAACAGTGTGAAGAAGCCGAAAGAGGTGAAAACTCCTAGAATTGACAAACTTTCTTGTAGTTCGCAGGAAATACTAGATAAAGAGAGATTGACAGCATCCTCGAGTCCCCAAAACTATCAAGACATTTTGGGTCAACTTCAATTGGAATACCAAATGAGAGATCGGCAACATTCTCCGCCAATCACCAGCAAGACAGAAATCACACGAACAGACGATGTTCGAAAATGGTATTTGTGGTTGTCCCCAAAAATGGGTACAACCATTTCATTCACGTTTGAAATGAATTTTTTTTTGATTTGCTTCATAAATGTCATCTTTTAAGTTTTTCAAAATTGACTGTGGTCGCTAGTAAGAGTGACCCTATGTCTACTAATCGTTAGCCTTGAGTGCAGGCTCACAAAGGAGTCGACATGACAATATAAAAATCAAAGGTGATATTTTTAGCAACTACTACACTTGTCATTGCATGATTATCAACGTCATCATATTTGCATATCGCGAGGACCATGTCACGAGGATCATGTCACCAGGTCCATGTCGCAAGGACCATGCCGCAAGGACCATGTCATGAGGACCATGTCACAAGGACCATATCGCAAGGACCATGTCGCAAGGACCATCATCATTAATACCGTAAATATATTTGATTCGAATATTATGTCCCTTTACCGGCCGATTTCAAAGAGGATGACATTCAGAGGCATCCTTAAGTTGCATTTGCTTCGCGGGATCGACCCAAAAGCATTTATATCCTATATCGTGTAAGATGGTAGAGTCTGATGTTTAGGATATCTTTGCTTCATCATTATTATGCCATGTCTGGTATTCAACATATTTATATCTGATATCGCGTGAGACGGTGGAGTCTGACATTGAGGATATCTTTGCTTCATCACTATTATGCCAAGTCTGGCAATTAGCATATTTATATCCTATATCACGTGAGATGGTAGAGTATGACGTTGAAGATGTATTTTCTTCCTTATTATTATACCAAGTCTGGCATCCAGCATATTTATAGCCAACATGGAGTAAAGTGACAGAGTCTGACATTGAAGATACATTTGCTTCCCTATTATGCCAAGTCTGGCATCCAGCATATTTATATCCAATATCGCATAAGACGGTGGAGTATGACGTTGAGGATATATTTGCTTCCTTATTATTATTCCAAGTCTGGCATCCAGCATATTTATATCCAACATCACATAAGATGGCAGAGTCTGACATTGAAGATATATTAGCTTCCCTATTATGCCAAGCCTGGCATATTTGTATCCGATATCGCATGAGACGGTGGAGTCTACCATTGAGGATATTATTATTAGTATGCTAAGTCTGGCATTCAGCATATTTATATCCGATATCACATGAGATGGTGGAGTCTGATGTTGTGGGTGTATTTTCTTCCTTATTATTATGCCAAGTTTTGCATCCAGCATATTTATATCCAACATCGCGTAAGACGGTGGAGTCTGACGTTGAAGATATATTTGCTTTCTTATTATGCCAAGCCTGGCATATTTGTATCCAATATTGCGTGAGACGACGGAGTCTAATGTTGAGGATATTATTATTATTAGTATGCCAAGTCTGGCATCCAGCATATTCATATATGATATCATGTAAGATGGTAGAGTCTGACGTCGAGGATATTTATACATCTCTATTTATTACCGCATGGAGATGGAAAAGTCTCATGCCAAAGGATGTTTATAAATTAAAGAGCATCAATCGCCAGAAGATGCAGTTGTATTTGATCTTGTGGCAAAGGCCTTGTCACCCCAGATGATCAAATAACGCTTGCTATCGAGGTCGAAAGCATATATAGTCTGAAGGATGTCTGCAAGATGCCATCCAAATCGGACAATGAACTGGATCTCCAAAAGTCGGAAGGCCAAAGGTTGTATGTAAGCCACAATGATGTTCAAAACCAGATAGTGTGCAACATTGACCAAAACTTGAAAGACTAAGAGTTATATGTAAGACACAGCGCTATATGAAATCGGATAGTGTGCAAGATCGCTTGAAGATTGAAAGTTCAAGGGTAATGCGTAAGTCGCAATAATATCTTAAATTTGATAAAGTGCAAGACTACCAAAAATAGATAGTCCAAGGGTTATCTATAAGACACGACATATCCACGTTGATATTGTGCAGGACTACCCAAAGGCTAGAAATTCAAATGAAATATGTAAGTCGCGTTACATCCAAGATCGGATAAAAGTACAGGATTACCCAAAAACTGGCAATTCGAAGGACATCTGTAAGCCGCCTCGATCCAAAGTCGGATGATGTGTCAGATTACTCAAAGTTGACAAATTAAAGGAATTTGTAAGACGCCTCTATCCAAAGTTGGATGATGTGCTAGATTACCCAAAGCCTGACAATTCAGGGAATATATGTTAGTCGCGTCGATATGGATGATGCGCAAGACTTGCCCCAAAAACATATGCAAAGACTACTACCAATATTCGCGAAGGATATCACATTCAAGAGAATGCCGCAAATGGATATGAGGGCCTTCACATCAAACGGCTACGTGTCACGACTCGATTTCTCGGTCATGATGGCACCTACAACCCCCAGTAGGCAAACCAATCCCCGTATCCCGGAATGGTTAGTAATGGACTACCTTCTAATAGTATAAGCGAAAGAACAGTTTAAATAAATAGAAGTAAGGGAACGAGATGAAGAAAATAGATAACAAGAGTAATACATATGAAATGTGGAAACTAAACCAAACCCAAAACCTGGTATCATAGCTTATAAGAGCTGGATCTACATAAGGAGTACAAGGGTCCAAAAGTAATATATACAAAGCTGTCTCCGAGTAGTAATAGAGTACAAAATATACATTATACACTAAAGCTAAGCCCCGGTCAACAAGAGCTTACCCTCAGTCCAAAACAGCACTATGCACGAGACTCCCACGAGCTAGCGGTGATGGCTCACACTAGGATCTGCACCAGAAGATGCAGGGTGTAGGATGAGCACCAAATGCGAAGTATAAGGTACCCAGTAGATATCATAGGTCGACTAGGAACATATAAGATAAAAGAGTAATAACAAACAGAATAGAAATAAGCAGTCACGAAAATCAATGTAAAAGTACGCAAGAACTAGCCCAGAGGGAAGAGAAAAAAACAGCATACAAGGCTAGCAAGTAGATATATACACACAGGCACAGGTGAAAGTAAGAAAAGACGCACCTGGGATCCTTGCAATAACAGTGTATACATAACAAGTTCTAGAAATAGATGTTGTACCATTAACCTCAAGTATAAGGCAAAGGAGTGGAGAGTAAAGGTAGACATGATTGGAATATAGGAAACAACAATCAACTAGTCATATTAATTTCAAGTCCAGAAACTAACAACCTAGCAATATCCAACTCCACGCTTATAACAGTAACGGGGAACAATTCTGTAATAAAATAACAAGAGTCTACCTACAGTCCCACGTCCGCCCATATAACTGAGGAACACAAACAAGTGAAAACAAACCCTCCGGCATACCATACTACCGGAGCGTACAATCAACAAACAGCAAACAAGGGTGGTACCTCACATAGATGAATGATATGCTACAAAATGCCAAGATCGTGTAATCTCAGTGTCAGTATGTTATCCCCTCTGGTGCCCCAAAGGTCCAGTAAAGGCGGGATCCATGGAAGGACTTTTCCCGAGTACATCTGCTTCACCGTAAACCCCTACCTTTGGTCACCCTTTTGCCTATAGCACTTGGTCTGGAATGACAGGGTCCATGGAGATCTACTCATAGACCACATATTACACTCTAACCTCAAAATACTATCTGGAGAACCACCGGATCCAACTAGTCATAAGTTCTCGAAATGGATGCCTGAATTCTATCTAGGTCTCAATCAATAAAATAAATGCATTAAAAATCCCTCCACGAGTGCCCGGGCGTCTCTGGGTCTAAAACAGTAGTAAACAGACTGATGCTCGACTATACCGAGTCTAAAAACCATCACTTGCCAATAACGGAACCAATCTAGCACCTCGGTCCACCCGAGTCCAATATAGGATACAAAAACTTAGATATCTCTCTCTTTTACCCTTTCTTACCCCAAGAAGATCCATAAAAGGGATACCAAACCGTTCATAACACAATTTACCGAAAATGGGCCCCTGAGACTATGCACGGTTTGGAAATCATAAGTAGTGGTCTCGAAGCCAAAATCATAGAGAAATCGAGTAGAAAATCTTTTTTATGTGCATGGGAATGATATAATCAAACACAAATAGCCGCCCCGCAGCTCACAATCAACCTAACAGCCCTGCACAGGCTCCACAGCTACTCAGCAAGCATAACCAGCCTAGAAGGATATTTCTTTGTCCGGGACTCGCGGACATTCCCAATAGTCCCACCATGTATGTTCCAGAGTTAACAAGGTCTCACAGGACCACAAGGGTGATAATATCAACTACTAAGAACACTACACACGACGGAGGAAAGAAATGGGATGAACTATGGAAAAACGGTCAGGGTTTGTGGTACCAACCTAATAATCCAACCCAAGGATGCCAGCTAGTATAATTTTATCTGATATATGCTAAGTCTAGGGAGTTTAAACCGTAACCTACCTGTCGTTCGATGACAAGCTGCCTGAACAACAATGCCCAAGCCCGAATCGCTCTGAGAGATCCCGAATGACAATCAAACTATCATAAACATAAGTAATACGTTAAAATGAGTCTAACAATACCCATATTGCTACCATTGTAGCCGGGTCAAAATTTGGCTCACCGGCAGGCCTGTAGGCCCCACAACCTAAAATTGAAAATGAAAATATGCAAAATGGTCATCGAGACCAAGGGAGTACATGCCAAGATAATCAAAGGAATTGGGTAGCAATTTCGAGCCCCAACAGCCCCAAGAATCCAAGAACCCAATTAAGTAAATTTAGGGAAAGAAAATCAGAAATAGGCAAGAGTCACTTACCAAGTAAGAGAATTTAGCCAAGGGTGTGGACAGAACGAGCCCACGAACATGCAGCCACGAAGGGGGGCAGAATCTACAAGCAAAGCCAAGCTTCAAGAATTTACACAATGGAGTTTTGGATAATAGGGGAAGACAACCTAGGAGAAGGGGGGAAAACTTACCAAGAAAACAACGGAATACGTATTTATCGAGGGCTCGGGAATCCTCCAAGGGTGCACTGGTTTTGGGAGAAATTTGGAGATTGTTTGGGTGTGTTCAATATTGGGGAAAATGGAAGAATAAGGATGGAAAATGAAGGCAACGAAATATATAGTTGCTGTAAATTGACCAGCGCCATCGGTGCTCAAGGCCTGCCACAGGCCAGCACGATCGCACTGCCTAGGCGCCGTTGGCGCTGAAGGCTAGGCCTGCAACTATTTTATGCAATTTTTGAAAACTCTACGGGGCATTCCAGGCACAATCGAAAACCAATATTCAAAAACCAATAATGCTAATAAAGTGGAAACGACATTCCGGACTCAACGGAATCGATGAAACATCCTTACGAGGTAGTTTCGGAGAAATGTTAACACAAGTCAACACTAACGGAAGGGAACTTAAAGGCTCGAAATTAGTCTGGCACACCCGTAACCCTAACCAAAGGTCCTCCTAGACCAAAGTTGACACTCCAAACTAACAGTGCTGTCAGAATGTCCATCCGAGGTTGTCTTCTCCGAATGTTGACTAAAGTCAAAGTTTCAAGTTCAACTTGGCTAATACACACAAACCAAGACGAAACAAAGCCGAAAGCTTCTCGAACCCTACAAACCACCTCCCTAACCTAAACGCATCATTTCAAAGCTGATAGAATCGTCGAATTTTGAATCTGATACTCCGGTCATCGAAAGTCACCCAAAGTTACACTTTCAACTCTAAACGGCCTGAAAACTGAGAAAACTACACAAAACCCACACTGGAGGTTCTCAGGCCTCAAATAAATGTCCAACTAGACCAAACTCAATGCTCTGGAGCTAACGGAATCGTCAGAATTCAATTCCGAGCACGTAAGCTAAGAATGTTGACTAAAGTCAATGATATTCTAAGTTAAAGCTCTAAAATAGGAAAAAGGGCAAAACAACCAAATGAATGACCAGGGAACAAAATTACAGGTCCCAGGAAGCCATAAATTACTTGGGGCCGCTAAAAAAATGTTTTAACAGTACAATAAATATGTAAACGCGAATATGACTGGAAGGGTCATCACAATATCAACTACTAAAAAGACTTCCGTCCTCGAACGTAAAGAAAAAGGGAGTACCTGAAGGCTCGAACAACTGTGGATACTTAGCACGCAACTCACTCTCAGTCTCCCAAGTAGCCTCCTCAATCGGACGATGTCTCCAGTGAACCTTCACAACTGGAATATCTCTAGATCTCAACCTCCTGATATCTCTGTACAGAATAGCTATCGGCTCCTCAACAAATGACAAACTCTCATCTAGCTGAACCAAATCTCAATGCAACACATGAAACTCATCTGGCACATAACGGTGCCCCGTCGAGACATGAAAAACTGGGTGAACAACTGAATATATCGGTGACAAAGCTAACATGTAGGCATCACTACCAACCCTCTGTAGAATCTAAAATGTCCTAATAAACCTGTGGCTAAGCTTGCCCCGCCGACCAAATCTCACCACGCCCTTCATGGGAGATACTCAAAGGAAAACCAAGTCACCAACAGTGAACTCCAAGGCATAAAGTCTACGATTAGCATAGCTCTTCTGCCTACTCTGGGATGCTCTAAGTCTTTCCTGAATTAAATAGACTCAATCTAAGGAATCTCTAAGCAAATCTGTACTCAGCGGTCTGGACTCTAACCCATTGAACCAACCAATTGGTGATCTGCAATGCCTACCATACAAAGCCTCGAAAGGCTCCATGTCGATGCTCGAATGGAAACTATTATTATAAGCAAACTCGGCCAATGGCACAAACTGATCCCATGAACCTCCAAAGTCAAGTACACAAGCTCGAAGCATGTCCTCCAAGACCTGAATAGTCCTCTCGTACTGGCCATCTATCTGAGGGTGGAAAGCGGTACTAAGTTGAACCTTCATACCCAAATCTCTCTATATAGCTCTCCAAAACTGAGATGTGAACTGCGTGCTGCCGTCTGAAATAATAGAAGCTGGGACCCCGTGCAACCGAACAACCTTACAAATATAGATCTGGGCTAACCTCTCATCACCGTAGAAAGTCTGAACTGGCAAGAAGTGGGCCGCCTTAGTCAGCCGATCCACAATCACCCAAATGGAATCAAAACACCGAGTAGTACAAGGTAAACCAATATTAATACCTTCCTACTTCTACTCAGGAATAGGAAGTCTCTGCAACAAACCACCAGGCCTCATGTGCTCAAACTTCACCTGCTGACAGTTCAAGCACCGAGATACAAACTGTGCTACATCCTACTTCATACCACATCACCAGTAAATCTATCTCAAATCTTTGCTGTGCCAGAATGAATAGAGTATTTAGAACAATGTGCCTCACAGAGTACCAACTGAATCAAATCACCAACCCTGGGAACACAAAGTCGGCCATCAAACCTCACAATACCATCAGAACCTAAAGTAGCCCATCTAGGGTCACCCTGAACTACCTGATCCCGAAGGTCACACAAACTCTGATCCTCAAACTGTCGGTTCTAAATCTGATCAACTAGAGTAGAACGGACCTCGACACAGGCAAGAACTCTTCTAGGATCAGACAAGTCAATCCTAACCAATCGGTTAGCCATGGACTGGATGTCCAAGGCTAATGGTCACTCAGAAACTAAAAGTAAAGCTAGGCTGCCCATACTCACCGCCTTCCGACTCAAGGAATCCACTACCACGTTTGCCTTGCCTGGATGGTATAGAATAGTGATATCATAGTCCTTCAGTAGCTCAATCCACCTCCTCTTCCTCGAGTTAGCTCCCACTGACTTGTAATGTACTGAAGACTACGGTGATCGGTGAATATCTCACAATAAACTCCATATAAGTAGTGCCTCCAGATCTTCAGTGTGAAGACTACCACCGCCAACTCCAAGTCATGAGTGGGGTAGTTGTGCTCGTGAACCTTTAGTTGTCTTGACGCATATGCTATCACTCGACCCTGTTGCATCAACACACAACCAAGATTGACCCCTGAAGCATCATAATACACGGAGACACTTTGACCCTGAACCAGTAAAGTCAAAACTAGAGCTGAAGTCAATAAGGCCTTAAGCCTTTGAAAGCTATCCTCGCACTGATTCGACCACTGAAATGGAACATCCTTCCTAGTCAGCATAGTCAAGGGTGATTCTATGGAAGAAAATCCCTCAACGAACCGTCTGTAGTACCCGGCTAAACCAACAAAGCTGTGAACCTCTGTAGGAGTAGTAGGACTAGGCCAATCACGAAACGCAGAAATCTTACCCGGATAAACTCTAATCCCATCCTTAGACACCACGTGTCCTAGGAATGCAACTGACTCAAGCCAAAACTCACACTTTGAGAACTTGGCATAAAGCCAATGATCTCTCAAAGTCTGAAGTACAGTCCTCAAGTACTGCTTATGCTCGTCCCTACTCCTCGAGTATATCAGAATGTCATCAATGAAGACTATCACGAACATATTCAAGTATGGTCTAAGAACCCTATGCATCAAATCAATAAAGGTTGCGGGGGCATTAGTCAACCCAAAAGACATCACCAGGAACTTATAGTGGCCATAACATGTCATGAATATTGTTTTAAGGATGTCCTCCACCCTAATCCTCAACTGATGGTAATTGGACCTCAAATATATCTTCAAAAACATGGCTGAACCCTGGACTGATCAAACAAGTCATCAATCCTCGGCATCAGATACATATTCTTCACTGTCACCTTATTCAACTGACAATAGTCAATACACATTCGCATCGACCCATCCTTCTTCTTCACAAAGAGGACAGGAGCACCCGAAGGAGACACACTCAGTATAATGAACCCCTTCGCTAACAAATCCTGGAGCTGCTCCTTAAGCTCTCTCAACTCAGCAGGAGTCATACGATAGGGGGGAATAGAAATAGGCCTGGTGCCCGGCTCTAACTCAATGGAAAAATCAACATCTCTCTCAGGTGGAAGGCCTGGCAGGTCGGCAAGGAATACATCTAGGAAGTCTCTAACCACAAGAACAGACTCAGGAGATGAAGGGTCAACACTAGCATCTCAAAAATATGCTACATAAGATAAACACCTACGGGAAATCAACTTCCTAACTCGAAGATAAGAGATGATCCCAGATGGTGCATGGATAACAGAACCCTACCACACTTCCAGGGATACACCGGGCACGGCTATGGTAACGGTCTTGGCATAACAATCCAAAACTACATGGTGAGGGGATAACCAGTCCATGCCCAGTATCACATCAAAATATAACATATCAAGGAGCATCAAATCACCCAAAGTCTCCAAATCACCAACAGATATTACACAGGATCTCACAATCTTATCCACTACTAAAGAATCTTCTACTGGGGTCGAAAGGGAAACAACAGATAATAGCTTACTAGCCAACCCCAAACAAGGCAGAAAGTAGGTAGATATATATGAACAAGTGGATACAGGATAAAACAAAGCATAAGCTGGATGATGACATACAAAAATCATACATGTGATCATGATATCTGAGGCCTCTGCCTCGGGTCTCCCAGGTATCGCATAGAACTGACGATGACCTCCACCTGCCCGACCGTCATCCCTACCACCTGCTCTGCCATGCGGGGTACCACATTTAGCTTGACCACCACCCCCTCTAGCTCGAAGCTAAACTGCTTATAAAGGCTCTACCGGCGGAGCGGCTGGCTGAATTGTACCCCTCTGGGGGCAATCTCTCTCATAGTGACCTACCACCCTACACTCATAGCAAGTCTCTGACGGCCTAAAATGTTGAGATGGACCGGTAGAACCTGAATGGCCACCACAGCCTGATTCCCCGGAAGATGCATCCCTCGAAGACTGACTTCTCTGGCCCTGATTGCTACTCTGACCCTGCTCAAACGGAGTGCCACCCATAGCCCTAATTGAAGCCTGAACTGGTCGACTGGACTATCCCTGATACTGATGTGGCTAATAACCTCGGCCCTACTGGACCGATCCTCTACCCCCTGACGGGAACCAATGTAGCCACCCTGATGTCCAAGCCTCTTATCTCTGGCCTCAGAGTCATAACAATGCATTTCCTCTATCGTGCGAGCATAATCCGCAATGGCCTAAAATGAACTACAACTGGCAACCAATATCTCAGCTGGCTCTCTAAATTCTAACCTCAATCCCTAAACAAACCTGTGAATCCTGTCTGGCTCAGTAGGAATGATCATAGCTCCAAATGGTGATAAGTAATGAAAACAGGTCTCATACTCAGATACGGTCATAGACCCCTATATAAGCCGAGTAAACTGCTCCCTGCGATGCTCACGATCACTTTGAGGCAAGAACTTGGCCATAAAGGCCTCATGGAACTCAGACCAGGTCAAAGGAGGCGATGTAGAAGATCTACAAGAAACCTGCACCCTCTACTATAACTTCACTAGGCCCTTCAGCTGATAGGTAGTGTAGCCAACCCCGTAAGTCTCTAATAATCCCAAATGGTGCAACATCTCCTCGCAGGTAGTGATAAAATCATGGTGGTCTTGACCCGATGTACCAGCAAACCTTGGCGGTGCCAATTGCAAGAACCTACCCAAAGCCTTCTGCTTCCCATCTTTCATAGCTGGGTGAGGAGCAAGAGGTTGTGCAACTTAAGGGATCGGAACAACCTCGGCATGGGGAGCCACGGTAGCAGGCTGCGCTCTTGAACTCTTAACACCTAGGGCTGGCCCCTGAACGAGTGTTTGTGCTACCTCAGAAGGTCGCTCTCCAATCATACCCAATAACTGAACAAGTAAACCCTTAATATTCGAAGACTAAGCTGGGACTGAAGCTGGCAGAGAAACTGATGTTGGAGATGGTACGAGAGCTGGTGGTACCTGGGCTATCCCTAGGTCCACATGATGCTGCTCAGGAGCAAACTCGGGCTCATTATCAGGCTCAGGCTCTATCTTAATTCTAGCAGCTCTAGCTGGTGCCACTGATCTGGGATGACCCCTACCTTTACCCTTGCGACCACCATGACCCCTAGCTAGAGTTGGAGGCACAGGGGCAGGAAGCTCTCCTCCACCTGAAGCTGAAGATCTCGTATGAACTATTTGCGGAAGAGTGAACCAGATTAAGTGAGATTTCCAGGAACTTTCAAGGTTACTACACACGAGATAGAAATAAGAAAAGTCAAATTCTTACAAAGATGTCACTATATCCTCCCGAAGATTGAGAACGGATATCTCCGCCCCGATCCGCAGGACTCTGCTAGACATTGGCTCCTATACCGATGACATTGGTGAACCTGGAGCTCTGATACCAAGTTGTCACGACCCAATTTCTTGGTCATGATGGCACCTACAACCCCCCAGTAGGCGAACCAATCCCTGTAGCCCGGAACGGTTAGTAATGGGCTACCTTCTAACAGTATAAGCAAAATAACATTTCAAATAAACAGAAGCAAGGGAACGAGATGAAGAAAATAGATAACAAGAGTAATACATATGAAATGCGGAAACCAAACCAAGCCCAAAACCTGGTATCATAGCATATAAGAGTCGGATCTACATAAGGAGTACAATGGTCCAAAAGTAATATATACATAGCTGTCTCCGAGTAGTAATAGAGTATAAAATATACAGGATAAAAAAAGCTAAGCCCCGGTCGACAAGAGCTCACCCTCAGTCCAGACTATCACCAAAATAACACCATGCATGTGTCTCCCACGAGCTAGCGGCGATGACTCACACTAGGATCTGCACCAGAAGATTCAGGGTGTAGTGTGTGCACCAAATGCGAAGCATAAGGTACCCAGTAGGTATCATAGGCCAACTGGGCACATATAAGATAAAAGAGTAATAACAGACAGAATAGAAACAAGCAGTCACGAAAATCAACGAAAAGGTACACAGGAACTAGCCTAGAGGGAAGACAACATAACAACATACAAGGCTAGCAAGTAGGATATATACACACAGTCACTGGTGAAATTAAGAAAAGACGCACCTGCGATCTTTGCAATAACAGTGTATACATAACAAGTTCTAGAAATGGACGGTGCACAGATAACCTCAAGTATAAGGAAAAAGGGTGAAGAGTAAAGGTAGATATTCTCGGAAAAAAGGAAATAACAATCGACTAGTTATATCAATTTCAAGTCCAGAAACTAACAGCCTAGCAATATACAACTCCACACTTATAACAGTAATGGGGAACAAGATCCTGTAATAAAATAACAAGAGTCTACCTACACTTCCCCGGCCGCCCATACAACCGAGGAACAAAAATAAGTGAAAACAAACCCTCCGGCATCTCATACTGCCGGAGCATACAATCAACAAACAACAAACAAGGGTGTTACCTCACACAGTTGAATGATATGCTATGAAATGCCAAGATCGTGCAATCTCAGTGTCAGTATGTTACCCCCTCTGGTGCCCCAAAGGTCCACTAAAGGCGGGATCCATGGAAGGACTTCTCCAGAGTACATCTGCTCTGCCGTAAACCCCTACCCTTGGTCACCCTTTTTCTTGTAGCACATGGTCCGAAATGACAGGGTCCATGGAGGTCTACTTGTAGACCGCATACTACACTCTAACCTCAAAATACCATTCGGAGTACCACTGGATCCAACTGGTCATAAGTGCTCAAATTGGATGCCTGAATCCTATCCAGGTCTAAATCAATGAAATAAATGCAGTAAAATTCCCTCCAAGGGTGCCCGGGCGACTCCGGGTCTAACAAAGTAGTAAACAGACTGTTGCTCGGCTTTATCGAGTCTAAAAACCATCACTTGCCAATAACGGAACCAATCTAGCACCTCGGTCCACACGAGTCCAATATAGGATTCAAAAACTGAGACATCTCTCTCTTTTAACCTTTCTTACCCCAGGAAGATCCATAAAAGGGATACCAAACCATTCATAACACATTTTACCGAAAATGGTCCCCCGAGACCATGCAATATTTGGAAATCATAAATAGTGGGCCCAAAGCCAAAACCGTAGAGAAATCGAGTAGAAAATCATTTTTATGTACATGGGAATGATATGATCAAACACAAATAGTCGCCCTGCAGCTCACAATCAACCTAACAGCCCTGCACAGGCTCCACATCTACTCAGCAAGCACAACCATCCTAGAAGTATATTTCTATGTGCGGGACTTGCGAACATTCCCAATAATCCCACCATCTATGTTCCAGAGTCAACAAGGCCTCATAGGACCACAAGGGTGATAATATCAACTACTAAGAATACTACACACAATGGAGGAAAGAAATGGGATGAACCATGGAAAAGCGGTCAGGGTCTGTGGTACCAACCTAATAACCCAACCCAAGGATACCAGCTAGTACAATATTATCTGATATATGCTAAGTCTAGGGAGTTTAAACGGTAACCTACCTGTCATCCGATGACAAGCTGCCTGAACAACAACACCAAAGCTTGAATCGCTCCGAGAGATCCCGAATGACAATTAAACTATCATAAATATAAATAATATGTTAAACCAAGTCTAACGATACCCATATTTGTCACGACCCGATTTCTCGGTCATGATGGTACCTACAACCCCCGGTAGGTGAACCAATCCCCGTAGCCCAGAACAGTTAGTAATGGGCTACTATCTAGCAAA